>JAAIIK010000068.1:2371560-2386994 GCA_014706435.1 Silurus glanis | reverse complement strand
TATATATATATATATATATATATATATATATATATATATACAGATGCGTCTCAATAAATTAGAATATCGTGGAAAAGGTCATTTATTTCAGTAGTTCAACTCAAATTGTGAAATCTGTGTATTAAATAAATGTGTGTGTGTGTGTGTGTGTGTGTGTGTGTGTGTGTGTGTGTGTGTGTGATGTGTATGTCTGTGTATTTTCCTCAGCGTGCACTTGTAGTAAATTGTCACGTTAAATGACCCTGACCCCGTCTACTATCGCTCTCCTTGCGTCACACAGAAGTCACGTTGAGTCCGTTGGCTAGCTCTATACCTCACGCTCTTGGCCAATTAGAATGCTCCTGGGGCACAAACATCTGAAGTAGTAACAACATGGAATGTGCTGCCTCTGCATGTGCTGTCAGCTGCACTGTGTAGTACTACCAGCTGCCAGTCTGAGGAGAGAGAGAGAGAGAGAGAGAGAGAGAGAGAGAGGTGGGACAACTAAGCACTGACGGAGCTGTAGCTGATGTGGTTAATGCAGTACACTATTTTCCCGTTATTTAAATAAGCACTTATCTCCCAAGCATGAAACAAATGTTCTGAACAAATGCACGGTCAATTAGACTTTAACTATATATCGCAAATATTTTTTTAATTATTTATATATAATACATGTTATTTATTATAACTATATATCCAAAGAAACAACAAACAAATATGCAGGTTTTTTCTTTTTGCTAAAATGAATTTTATTAAAAATTAAAAATACACCAAGCATCCAGAGTCTTGTGTGGAGTCTTTTTTTTTTTTTTACTTCAGGTTCTTTAAGTTGTCTGTAAACATTTAAGTGTTTGCTAAATCATGTTAGGTAGCTGATTGGAATATAACCAGCTAGCATTACCCCTGAATTTACTGACAGATTATTGGCTTCTATTTAAGGTATTTACTGCCACATACTGTTCATGTTTCTCAAGCGGCTCCTGAATATGCTAATTGACACATTAGTCAGTCAGCATGACAAAATAATAATACGCCGACCTACTTCTGGAGATTATTTTGCAGGGGGTGTCAAGTCGAAATATGAAAATGTTACAGTGTTTTCCCCTCCTACAGCACTGGTATTTCCTTTCCTCTACCCATGTGGAAATCTCCCCTAATATCCAAGGGCTGCTTTTATATAACTGCTCTCTTCACAAGAGAGACAGTGTGTGTATGTGTGAGCATGTGTTGGTCTCATAGGGTGTCATCTTACTGAAATGAGCTCAGCTTCTGATAATCCTGTTTACATAGCCATTAAACCCCCCTCACTCACTGGAGCTCTATCTGTCTCCCTTGCAGCTTGGCTGGCCTCTCCTTAACTTCATAGGACAACAACAAGAAGACGTCTCAGTTGTTCACAAGGAGATTTGTCTTTTGTATCTAACAGCACAACTGCTTTGGCTCTGTTGACCTCTGTTCATTGCATTGCAGGCCAGATGACCGTAAAATACTAATATTAGCACTGTACAGCTTGAGATTTTGTGTATTTTATGACTATGATACTTTGAATTAAAAAAGCAAGCCTGCAAAGTTTGCAGCCATTCACGCAGGTGTTTTTTTACCTGCAAAATGAACACCCTCTATGTTGGTGGGGTGAAAGGTACCACATGCTTCCATTAATCAACAAACTACTGTAAATGATGCATCCAACATGAATATCTCATACTTGAGCTCACAGAGGCCCACAGTCGGCTAGTCTTTATGATTTCCAATCCCCTCCTACTGAGAGAGAACAGCCATTTTAGCTCTCTTGGCTCTCTTGGTATTTGTTAGGATTTGAACTTGTGGTCTCCTCGTGAAAAAGCACACACTTTCTGTTGTGTCTGTTAAAAGCCCTGAAATAAAAAAAATTCTTTATCTAAAAACTAACCACACTAACCCCTAACATTATTCTATGTTCATTTTTAAAAAGTCGGTAGCTGAAGCTGTGAATTGCTGCACCAAAATAAAAAACAAGGCAACCCTTCACATTTCTAGTTTAACTATGACTTTAAAAGACCAACTGCCCCGTTGGACAGAATTTATGCTGCTGCTATTGACACAGTCCAGCCAGGCAGAATGTGCCCTCGACCTTTGGGCGTGTCGCCCAAACCCAGAGAGCAGTCTGCAGCATACAGCCCTGGATTAGTGCCCTCTGCAGACATGGCACCTGGTTCACCCAGCCGGAGATATGTACTGTATGCCAGGACGCCTGTGGCTCATATCTCCAAAATAGACAGGGAAGAGAGTGTGACGAGATGGGGAGGAATTGTGGAAGGCATATGAGGACTGGAGAATATCGTCAGTACCGTGAACACCTGATTAGTGTAGGGTCATTGTTTAAGAGACTTGTTAATCATCATCATACTGTTAGTATGTTCAGTTATATTATGGATATAGGTCCGCATATGTATCATCTTTTTACACCTGCCTGTTTTGCTGAGACAGCCGCATCGCACAGTTTTAAGTTAATGCTCCCAGATGCCTTGGGTTTAAACAAAACGGGACGTGAATTGTAATATAGTAACAGATGGTTGAAAAACAGTCGAATCTAGAAGCCTGAGAACTGTCAGCATGCTACTAGGCTGATTAAAAATAGCCTCTATCCAGCGACCACCCAAATAATACTGGGCACGGTGAGCCATCTGTGTGTATGCATGTGTGTGTGTGTTTGTGTGTGCTGTCCGGTCTTCATGACCCTTGTTCAGATACGTGCTGTAAAAGTCCTGTGGGAGGAAAAGTAATAAACACAGAGACTGTGTAATGAAGCTTAGAATATGTTTCACTGCAGTACTGTAGTATTAGAAAAGCCACTAAGGAACGAGAATGATTCGTTTACGATGCACTTTATAAGCAGAGTAGTTTATTCCTGATTGTTTTTACTATATACCCAGTAATAAATGTGAAGCAAGTGGCCACTGTTCTAAATTATTATGTAGAATAGACATTTGAGTGAGTCATAAAATACAGCAACACTGTGGAGGTTAATATCCTATAAAATGATGTAGAAAGCTTTTTGCAAAGATATGATGCTGTTCAAATCGTATAAAATGCTTTTATAGTGTCAGGAAAAAAACAGTGGGATTGAAAGTGTGACTCCAAAATCCAATAAGAAATTATGTGGAATTTTATTCATTTAGGAAAATCTTATCTTTGAAGGAGCAGAATGTTTGTCACCAAATGATTTAAACAGAAAGACTGGATGGGACAAAACAGTTCGATTCTGTGAACTCTAAACTAATCAAGAAAAAGTCAATCTTTGAAAATGTCAATACAATTTATACTTTAGTTTATAATTAAAAAACAAATTCTGTACCCCTAGTTGGAGATGTGTGCATCTGTACTGA
Source organism: Silurus glanis (assembly GCA_014706435.1). Classification (NCBI taxonomy): domain Eukaryota; kingdom Metazoa; phylum Chordata; class Actinopteri; order Siluriformes; family Siluridae; genus Silurus; species Silurus glanis. The sequence goes on along the minus strand of JAAIIK010000068.1, from coordinate 2,383,647 downwards.
AACTAATATCCTGCATCAATCTGATACAGAGCTTAATTGCTTATATTCATATACTCGTACAAATGCTCGAATGCCAACATTTGATACTACGATATACTGTGTTGTAGATATAACATAAGCCTAATGAATACACTAATTGATAGATGCAACAAAATCGTCATGAGACATGAAAGAAAGCATCTATACTCTGCTGCATACATGAGCTTACAATGGCCTATTGCAGGGGTGTCAAATCTTTCCGAAAGGACCAGTGTGAGTGCAGGTTTTCATTTCGACCAAGTCTAATCACAAACGGTGTGGCAACTCACAATCTTGAGGTTAATAAACACCCATTTTTCTGTTGTGCCAGTTGGAAGTCCTGAGGGTTTAAATTTCTTTATTTTAAAAAGTTTAATACACTCACCACATAGGTCCCTTACGAGGGAAATATCAAGGTCCGTGACGTCGGAGTGACGTGGGGCCGCCTTCCCGTGGGCTCACCACCTGCAGGAGGGACCGTAAGGGACGGTGCTGTGAGGATTGGGCAGCAGTCGAAGGCGGGGGCCTGCTTAGACTGCTGCCCCCGCGACCCGATTTACGGATAAGCGGGAGAAAATGAATGAATGAACACTCACCACATCGTGATCTGGATGCATTTTACGATTAAAGACAGAAAGCAAAGCGAAATAAAATCTGTGCTCTGAGGGAATAGCATGAGAACATCATTACATGATCTTCATACAATACAAGTTTTCTGATAAAATAAAAGGTGCCATTAATTGCTCTCAAATAAAAGTGTCCCAGAGTGTGGATCAGTAAAGCAAGAGTCAAGAGGAATAGTTCATGAGTTCCTATATATTTGCAATGCCTGCAAAAAGAGTACATAGATATAGCTACTACCTGTGTTTCAGACTTTGGAACATATTTTCTAGCTCAAAATAAGCCCCACCCTGCAAAACCCTGAATAGGTTCTTGACTGGATGATTACTGATGATGTGAAATTTTTAATGTGTGTGGACTGTGTTAGAGGGAAAATGGAGGCTTGCCAATGTTTTTCAGGCAGCAGGCCTGCAGCAGCAGGCTTCAAAAATAACACACCGCTCCTTTAAGCATTTAGTAGTGAATTATTTATGATCTTAATAATCAGGTGTTTTTACATAATACAACTAAAGTCCTAGAGTGAAAAAGAAAGATTTTAGAGCTGATTAAAGGAACATTTGGTTGCTTGTCTCATTTTTGCATTTATATTTACATTTACATTTACATTTATGGTATTTTGCAGACGCCCTTATCCAGGGCAACTGTCAAAGACTTTTGAAGTTTTCATCAATAAATACAGTTTAATACTGGTTCGTTAGGACAAAACTAAGACTACCATCCATCTAAAACTCTGTTGGAAATGTTGCGTAGTCAAAAAGTGCTAATTGACTCAGCTGTTCAGAAGAGAGTCTGGAAGCATGTCCTTCTTGTACCCTGAGAGTTGGTGGGACCAGGAAGCCAGCGGATGGAACGTACACCAAACAGGCATAACATTATGACATTATAACATTATGCCCAGTGTAGTAAACAAGGGGCCAAATTGTGATGGCTAAACGACTGGGTCAGAGCATCTCCGAAACCAGCTCTTGTGAGATGTTCACCGTTTGCAGCGGTCAGTATCTATCAAAAGTGGTTCAAAGAAGTAACAGTGGTTAACTGGCCACAGGGTCATGGGCAGCGGAGGCTCAGTGATGCACGTGGGGAGCAAAAACTGGCCCGTTTGGTCCGATCCAACAGATGAGCTTCTGTAGCTCAAATTGCTGAAGAAGTTAATGCTGTTAATGCTCGACAGGTCAGGACTGTTTTGCCAGTAAAACAACACATTATTAGGCAGGTGGTCAGAATGTTATGTGGTGTGGGAGATGATATGATACAGGACAAATAGAGCAGAGACGGTAAGGGCCTTGCTAAACAACTTAGCGTGGGTGGGGTTTGAACCCCTGATAGTAACCCAAAGCCTTAACTATTGAGCTACCACTGCCCAGCGATGGAAAGAAATTAAAGCATATTTACTTTATCTCCAGGATACATTAGAGAGGTTTTTGGGTATTTTAACTGAAAATGTCACTCCAAAGAAGACTTCAGCTCTATTCTGATTGAATTAGTTTTTTAATAGAAAATCTGTAGGATTTTAGTCCTGTCTCAATCTGTCAAATTAGTTGTAAAGACTGTTCATGCACATGAATGGAAAGTTAATGCCAAATATGACCCTTGATAAAAAACAACCAGTAGAAGCATTTATTCATGCAAAAATCTAGTTTCACTTGAGTCCTGCTAAAACTGCCAAACTGAAAACAATTTCAAAACCTAGAGCAATATACAATAATACAGACCACTTTTAAATGGACTCTAATGATTAGATAAGAGACTTTCTAAAACGTTCTTTGAGGTCCCAGCAAAGGCTTAGACTATATACATGTTGTTACATTGTGTTCATGTGACCTACTAATGGTCAAGTGCAACTAATTTAGCACCAAGCCACTTTTAACAAAGGTCAATATATTCTGTTTACATAAAAATGAAGCGTGTGTGTGTGTGTGTTTAGTATGCATAAAATTTTAACATGATTTGCAGGTGTTTATCAGTCCCACACAAATCACCATGCCATATAGAAACTGCACCAGCCCAAGGGACTCTTTTCCTGTTTTTTTTAACCCGAACATTGTTTAACTCATGGAATGTCCTTCAGCATTTTAATGTGTTTCTTAACCCCCTTGGAGGGATATGCAGAGAGGACAGCATGTAAGGTGAATGTGGAAGGCAGAGTGACTAAGCATGAGAGCATAATCACTGAGGTCCCCAAGGAGTGTGTGGACTCAGACATGTGCTTGAAAAGAGAAACACTTAATTAGCTCTCTGTCTCCTTTTCACTTACGTAAACACATATGCAAACACACATATCTTAAGATTGACTCATGTCTCTTGGGTGTGTGTGTGTGTGTGTGTGTGTGCCTGTGCGTGTGTGTGTGTGTGTGTGAGAACAAGTCTTAGTGTAACCTTTGTATCCATGGTCACTGCACGTCCATCTGATGAACTCAGCAGCTGTTTGTTTCATGCTCTAACTCAACATTAATCTGTTGTTCTAATAAGACTCAGTTTCATAAGACAGACAGAACCATGTCATGACCGCTCAACCATATAAGAACATCAATACGGCTATGATAATTATAACTGCCATTATGTTTAATTCTGTGAGAGCAAATGTTACATGCTAGTTTTTAAAACATGCTAACACTCTGCTGCCATCATAAATGATTGCACGTAATGGGTCTGAGTTTAGCTTAGGTTTGTGTGGGTTGTTTACGGTTCTCTGGTTTCCTCCACTGTCCAAAAACATGCAGATTGGTTACACTAAATTGGCCATAGGTGTTCACATGCCCTGGGATTTTATACTTAAATTCTGTTTTCACTCATATTTAAGTAGAAGGAAAAAGCTAAACACTTGAATTACAGGAATAGGAGTAGTGCAGAGCATTGTATTTTATCACAGAGGTTCACTTTGCAAAAAAAGGTAAACATTAGCAAGTGTTTTTACAACCACTTTACTGAGCTAGAGAAAGGAAAAAAAAAACACAGCACAACATACTCTATGTCTGTACTAAAATTTTGTGATTAAACACACTCCAAAGTATCTTGTCTTAAATACCGTTTACCGGCCAGACTCTCAAACAACCACCACCCTAACCAGGACATAGCCCTTAGTGAAAATTAATGAATGTTAGAACCTAGTTAGCAAAATTACATACTTAAAATGTCTATTACAAGTTCTTAACGTTGTTAGGATGCCATTTGGCATCTGTATTTGTATTAGATCTCTCGCTGTTACTATAAAAGCCTGTTATAGAAGTATTTTTTACAATATGCCATATAAGAGCATATGTACCCCGATCAGGCATTACATTATGGCCACTGATCAGATATAACATTATGACCACCTGCCTAATATTGTGTTGGTCCCCCTTTTGCTGCAAAAACAGTTCTGACCCGTCGAGCATGAACCTTGGCTGCTATTGACCCTGTTGCTGGTTTACCACTGTTCCTTCCTTGCACCACTTTTGATAGATACTGACCACTGCAGACCAGGAACATTCCACAAGAGCTGCAGTTTTGGAGATGCTCTGACCCAGACGTCTAGACATCACAATTTGGCCCTCGTCAAACTCACTTACAAACTCCTTACACTCGCCCATTTTTCCTGCTTCTAACACATCAACTTTGAGGACAAAATGTTCACTTGCAGCTTAATATATCCCACCCACTGTCATAGTGTTATGCCTGATCAGTGTATATTGATTTAGAATATAAGGCCTATCAAAAATGATTATATTTAAATGCCTTTAACATATATATATATATATATATATATATATATATATATATATATATACATATATATATATATATACATGTATTCACACATTAAAATTCACACATTAATAACGCATTAACACCAATTCATTTTAATGCGCGAATAATGCAGCATGCATTTCTGTTTGACTATTTTTATCAAAAATAAATATAAAAGAGGCTAAATTAAAACCTCCATCGCAACACACATTTATTCACAATGTCCTTTCTAATTTGTAATCACTAAACATTTCTTTTTACTGATGCACCAGTTCTTAAATCAAGCACCAAAATCCGCCATGATGCACACATCTGTCAATAAAAACCATCCGTGTGGAAACATAGCAGAAGTTTCTTGTGGTGTCCAGATGATTTATGTAATTTAAAAACACCATAATTGCTTTAACACATTCACAAGTATATTTTGTCTTTATGTTGAATGTTGAAAAAGAACATACCCAGCTTATGCTCAGGTGTCCACAAATTTCTGAGAGAGAAAGTCATAAGAATGACTTAACAAATATTACAATAAGTACCAATAAAAAAACTATTGTGTATAAATTGAATTTATAACTAAATGTTTTAATTGCTCATTAATTGGATCCGGTCAATTTTTAACCCCTTTAGAATCTGATACCGTGTTTTCAGGACCCCATTATTTGATGTAAGGTCAGTGCCATCTCTAAATAGCACTCTTATGTACCTAGACATAAGCTGTAATGACATTTAATAGTTGATATGTTTATTTAATGTTAAACATCAGAATTTAAATTAACCCGTTTGATTTCATACAATCCGGTGCCTTCAAACTGTCTTCTAAATTCCTATTGGTTCATGGTAAAGTGTTCATTTTGACCCTCCTACTGCAGAAAAAGATTAAAAACTCGTTATTCAGGCAGGCTGTGGAAGAGTCGTGTTGCGTAACATAATAGGGAAAAAAAAAAGATAGGTAGAACTGCATAGTAGTAAAACACACCCTCCTACTAGAGTCTATTATGAACAACAGTGTGTGGGTGTGTGTTCATGTTAACATATGCGTGTGTTTGTGTGTGTGTGTGTGTGTGTGTGTGTTAGTATCTGTGTGTGGCTGAGTTGAGTAGAGGCTTGATTTATTATGCAGGGATTACGTGAGAGCAAGCTACAGCTGGCAGTGTGCCACAGGGAGAGCCCTTGACCTAGAAAATAAGTCACAAAAAAGGAAAGTGAATGCAGGGACTGTGTGGATAGACCTTGTTTACCCCCAGGGACTGTCAGCTTTAAATTATGCCCCAAGAACATTTTATTAACACCTGAGTCAATATAGCCGACCTTGTCTATTTTCCCTTAGTGTATCAAACTGAGATTATTAAGGACGTCCAGCAAAACTCATATAATATCACAACACAACTTCATCATGTCTGTAAAAATCTGAATAAAAAATAACTTATTACATGTACATTAATATATTTGGTGGCTGTTTTGTGCTAATGAATTCTAGAGAAATTATGCAAGAGGTGGCAAGAAGTGTTTTTTATGCCAAATTGGGATACTTTTGAAATGTTTCATTCACTAAAACTTAGAGAGTCAAACCTGTTCCAGCATGACAATTTCCCTGTGCACAAAGCCATCTCCATGAAGATATGCTGTATATGGGTTGGAATGGAAGATCTCCTGCTATAGAGCTTCAAACATACTGAACACCTTTGGAATAAATTGGAGCACTGACTGAACCCCAAGCCTTCTCACTTTACCTACACCAGTACCTGACTTTACTAAAACTCTTGTAATTGAATAAGCACAAATCTCCACAAGCACACTCCAAAATCTAGTAGAACATCTTCCCAGAAGAGTGGAAGTTATTATAACAGCAAATGTGGACTAAATATTGAATGTAATGTTCATAAAACACATACCAATCTTATGCTCATGTGTCCATAAACTTTAGAGAGAGAGAGAGAGAGAGAGAGAGAGAGAGAGAGAGAGAGAGAGCGTGAGAGACAAGGATTTTTTTTTTCATGTATCACTCATTGACACACACACACACACACACACACACACACACACACACACACACACACACACACACACTTTTTCGTGTTTGGACAGAGTTACCATGTAAATATTTGGCACTATGCCGACCAATAAATGAACTTAAGATGCATTTTGATTGTTCCAACTAACACAGTATTATACCAAGCCTCAAGGACTTAGCAAACTTAATGCAAAGATGTCTTTAAGGGTTGCATGTTGAAGAACCCACCTTTGCCAAAAGGTGAAAGAGCAGACATGTGAACTACTTTGAAATATGAGGAAAGTGATGAACTGCTCGCTTTGTTCCATATTTACAGAGAAAAATAAAAAATAGGTGGGGCATTAGACTAATAAATACTTGGAATCAAGTAGCTTGGGTATGTCTTATGTGGTATGACCGATCACAGGCTTGTGTGCACAGGTGCCGTGTGCAGGATTTTGAGTGAAAGCTCTATGCTACATCCCTTATCTCAACAATGTCATATTTGTCATGAAAGCCAGTTGAGTGTCATTTCTTTATAACCAATACCCATGCCTTTTCTTTTCCTTTTACATTCCTGATTATAAAGCAACATTATACATGCATATGTTATTCGGTTTTATAATCCTTGTAAGCCTTTCAGTTTTAGCAAAAACTGTGAAAAACCTTTGCAATTGAAGTACTTTGTAGGGACTAGAAATAAAAAGGAGACTCTGGATTGCTTTCTGTTCTTCCTACACACTTGTTCATTTGTAGAATTTAAGTGCTACGTATCGCAAAGAAGAGAAAATTAACTGTACAAGACTTCGAAACAAAACAATCACTTCAGACATCCGCGAACGGTTGTATTTACTGTATGGTTTCCTGTGCGTACAGAAAGAAAAAAGACACGTGCTGTGTAGGGTACTTCACTTAAATGCCAATCAATTGCATTGTTCTGTCATGAGAATGCTGGGTATTTAAGGATGTGGTTCTAGGCCTATACAGTTTGAGGACAATGAGAGTTTGAAGCGTGTTGGAGGAATTCAGGAATGCCCTGGATATCCTATACAACAGTAATGTGCAGTTACATGAATGTCCTCGCTTTCTAAGGTCTGAAACGACAGCCACAACAGTTGGCTTTTTTTTGCTCTGAATTGCTTTTAATGATCAATTTGTAACTAAATATATGAACCTTCAAATAGTAATATTGTTTGTATCTCGGCTTTCCACCAGCACACGGACTCCGAGCAAGTTATAAGAATCAGTTATGTCAGTCTGTCTTTAACATTATGTTTTCACTACTGAATTTTCACTACTACTCATCTTATAACCTATCAGACTGAACTGAGTAATGCTTGTGAATAGTATTTTTTCTTCCTAACCTACTATCTCTATATACTCATGTAGTTTCGGGTCTGATAAGCTTCCTACGGATAAATAATTTATACAAACGTAATTGTTTTCAAGTACTATGACTTGAAATGGTGGTTCTGCAGAACATCGAGGTAAGGTGTGATGGCATGATAGAATGATGCTCAGTTTGCTCACAGTACTGTACATTGTGTTTTCTCATGGTTTCTCATCAGGCAATGAAGATAATGCACAAACCAGATGCAAAGATGATAACGTCTGAACGCAAACGAATGCGTTTTAAAATTAGCATCTCCGACTTACTTAATTGGTAGTGAACTAATAAGATGTGATGCATCGAATGTGCTGAGTACGGGGGTAGAAATAGATCCGAGCAGGCAGATCTGGGCCACTACGAATGGTGCTTGTCACTGTGAAGGTCTACAGTGCTGCAGAAATGATTAATTTTCTCCTGAATGCTTTCGACGGCTGGCTGCCTCACTGCTCCCCTGCACGCCACAGCCACCGTACGTATCATTACAGGTACATCAAGATCTCAGAGAGCAGAGGGAACATGTGTAAACACGTTCGCTGCCTTCCTCGCGATTCTCCCGACCTCATTCTGTTTCTTAGCGTGCTTTTTTCTTTTTAGCTAGGTGGCTCTCTGTGGCTTGAGCAACTCATGCTAATTACTGTAATTAATAGCAACGTGTTGTGTTCTGTGCACTTGTTTGTTAAGTACCAGATCGTTCTGTACCAGATTGTTCAGATCAGTCCGCTAGTATTCTTCATGTCACGGCTTTGTAATATTCAGTGGTCAGTAGGTGTTAAATAGTTTTCTATAACAGCTGCTCTGACAGAAATTATCCCATTATAATAATGGTTTGTATTCATGCACTTGTTTTGGGACAGTATCATTTCTATAGTAACAATTTACATTTACATTTACATTTGATATGATTCCTGTGTGTAACTGGAAGCTCATTGGAGAAGATGATAAACTTTTGATCAGAAGGTCATTGGTTCAAATCCAGTGGTACCCTGTACTTGAGTTAAGTAGAGATACACTCAGTAAGGTATTACTTCAGTAAAAGTGCTCCCTTTAGAACTTTTACTTAAGTAAAAGTACAAAAACTGTTTGCCTTTAAATGTACATAAGTATCCAAAGTAATATGATTTAGTATGGCTATATTACAATTGTCACAAGACTCTTGTTTATCAGCTCAGTTTATCTGAAAAGACTAAAATGTTACTCTTAGCACACCAATTTATTAATAGAATGATATTAATGAGCCAAACACTGATTGATATCTATTAAAATGATCAGAAGCCCAAATCCTTCTTTTCAACTACTTAAAAAAATCACACAAATAAGGTGCTGTGGCAATGATTCTTCGATCCATTATTCCGCTCAAAATGTTTTGCGTGTCGTAAACGGTTGCTGAACTGTATGTTTGCGCTAAGTAGATACCACCAATCGACATCAAAACAAATTCAAAACAGAGCACGTGCTCTACCCTGATTGGTGGCTTGCTGTGTGATTGACCAGTTAAGTTTTTATCCACTCATAAATAAAAAGGAACGACTAATTTCACAAAATGTAGTTAAGAAAATTTTAAGATATTTGATTCTGAAATCTAATAAAGTTAAAGTCTACCCAAATGGAAATTCTTCAGTAAAGTACAGATATGCAAAAAAAAAAAAGGTACTTAAGTACAGTAACGAATTACATTTACTGCATTACTGTCCACCATTGTTCAAATCCCAGCACCACCAAGCTGCCACTGCTGGTCCCTTGAGCAAGGCCCTAAACCCCTTTATTGTAATGTATAACTGAATTAACTGTAAGTCACTCTGGATAAGGGCGTTTGCCAAATTCCATAAATGTAAATGTCTGTAAGGAGATGTTTATTCTATGTTGTTTTGGAAAGAGTCTCCATGGTCAGAGGCAAAGCTCAAAATCTTTATTAAGATGGAGGACTTTGTGCATTCTTTGTGACACAACAAGATGCCTTTTTTACTTTTTTTTTTTTTAAAGATGGAAAAAAAGAGAGACTGTGAAAGAACTGTGTTTATATACTATATAGTATAACATAACAGTTATTTGGGGTAGGTTTACAGCATTTACTATAAGAGAAAAGAAATACAATAGGCTATTCTATAATTAATAAAAAAAATGCTCAAATTAGTGATAAATTGCTGTTTCACTGCATAAGAAGAATAAATCAGTTCAGTACATGGCATTAATGGAAAATAAGTAACTCTGCTTCAAGTCTGAATCACTGAATAGAATACAATATATCCCCATTGTTGATTCTGTTCCCACACCAGAAAAGGCCAGTGTCTTTTATTTTTTACTCCATTATCTGAATAAAACCACTACAGCTTGAGTTCCCCTCATTCAGTCCTCCACATCATCTCAACCTTTGAACTACATTGATTCAGATCCATGCTTAGTGCTGTTTGCTCGTGCCGCTGAGAAAGCTGAAGCCCGTTTACTTCATCAACTGCCTCTGCTTTGTTTATCAATAATTCAGTTGTCCCCTACGTGACCACTTATTCACAGGCACACAGCGTAGGAGGCAATGTTTCCTCATATAGTCTCTCTTTCTTTCTCTCCTGTCAATATTTAACCAACACGTTTCATCAGACACCAGAACTGGACAAATCCCATGTAAAGGACCTGAGAAGAGATAGTAAGGGCTTTATGTGTCATTTCACTGCATACAGACTGCATACAGGTTCATTTTTTCACAATAAGAACTCTACAAATACTGAATTAGCAATATATATATAATTGTGTATATATATGTGTATATATATATATATATATATATACATATATATATATATATATATATATATATATATATATATAAAGCTCAAATACCACTGACTGACTCACTCACTCATCACGAAATCTCAAAAACCACTGAACGGATTGCAATGAAATTTGGAACATACCTTCCTCTTGGGTCTTTGGTGCTCACTAAGAAAGGGTTTTGAAGAATTCGCCCTGGATCGCGGCTAACTCGCGAAAAACGCGATTTCTCACGCATTGTAAATTCTTCGAAATAACATTACGGATCCTAATGAAACTTACTACATTGTTTCTTATTAGATGTTAGATGCACAATAAAAATTATTTTCAAAGTAGTTTGCCCTGTATCGGTACTACAAAGGGGTAGTACGTTATTTGTTGACGTTACGTTCTGATCTCTGATCATCCAGTCCTGCTCAGTGCTTACTGCTTATTGCCATATTGCTTAGCGTTCTGCCTTCCGTAGCGAAGCACGGGTACTTTCAGCTAGTATATATATATATATATATATACACACACACACATCAGTGGCGGGCCATGCATTTCGTACCTGGGCCTTCAGTGGAGACATACCCGACTTAATCCACCTCTTAATACCACCACTATCGCGTCTCAATTATAGGAACCATCAATACTATACAAAAATTCAATATAACACCGGGTGGCATTACAGAGAGAGGCATTTCACGTATGGAGGGTGAATACCATTTTGCTAAAGCAAGCTCCAAACCTCTACACTACAACCGCAACTGTGCCACCTACATCATCTGGAGCAGTTCAGAACCAATATTTGTCTAATAACATGACAAAAACATAAAAATGTAAATAAAATACAACCTACTTACGAGAGATGCAGACTCATAATTTGCGCCGCTCCTCAGAGGCTGTAATCCAGTGGTGCCGCTTGTATTCACTGGTCTGGAAGTGGTGAACAAACCCTTTCCCGGGCTGAGACACGCTAGCTAGCGTCGGGGTTGGCCGACCTCTCATCACGATTTCTAGTTTTTCTTGTAAATGTATTTTTAAGAATGTCCGAGACCAAATCAATTTCTCTTCCTCCGTCAGCCATTGTGGGAATAAAAAAGTCTAACTCTGACATGTTTTGCTAGTTGAACTTGGTTGTAACAGTTTCCCCTCTGACCAACCAATCAGAGGACGAAAAAATGCTAACGCTATTCTGGGTCGAATTTGTGGCGAATTTGAAATCTGATTGGTTAAAGAAACAGACACATTGCTAATATAGACTAAGGCACATAGGCCATCACTACTGAATCTAAAGGCCCTGGGCAGATTGGCAGCACATAGAGGCTGAAATCTGATTGGACAAAAAAATCTAACATCCACATACACTTACTGGAAGCAGTGCAACCAAGAGAAACGCTACGAAATGAAGAGAATAAACTGTTGGAAATAAATAAATACAATTTCCTGGAACAAATATTAGAATATAGGTTGTAAATGTTAGTCAGTGCTTCTGATAGTGTTCAGGCCAGCAGAGAAGGCCTTGCTTGCCCTTACGGCCCACCACTGAGATATATATATATATATATATATATATATATATATATATATATATATA
>JAAIIK010000068.1:2349662-2362989 GCA_014706435.1 Silurus glanis | reverse complement strand
ACTAGATACATCCACTCACTAGATACATCCGTTCACTAGATACATCAAGTCACTAGATACATCCACTAACTAGATACATTCAGTAACTAGATACATCCATTTACTAGATACATCCACTAACAACATACATCCACTTGCTAGATACCTCAGCTCACTAGATATACTGTATATCCACTAACTAAATACTCACTAGATACATCACCTAACTAGATACATCCCCTAACTAGATACATCATTTCACTAGATACATCCCCTAACTGGATACATCCCCTAACTAGATACATCCACTAAACTAGATATATATCCACTCACTAGATACATTCAGTAATCTCTACGACCTCCTGCACTTTATTTTTTATCTCACATATTTACAGAAAGGTTGTAGAGTATATAACAGGACAATATGAAGGTTTTGTTACATTTTGCAGGTTTAAATGTCGATGGGAACTAATTTCAGGTAGGAACTAAAGTTGGACAACACATGCCACAGAATTTCTCAGATGGATCTTTTGAGCTACTGCTAGATGTACACAGAAAACGAATGGCCCTTTGTTGCTTCCTCTAATTACAAATCTTTTTAAAAAGCGAAACTTGTTAACTCTCCATAGCATCTTTAAAGAAACAATTTAATAGTACACTTTTGGGATCAGATTAAACGTATTTATTTTCATGGCTGTCTGTTTGTAGTCTGTTATCTAAGTTAGGCAGGATTCTACATTTTGAATTGCATGAAATAGACATTTTGTGACACGATTTTTAGAATGGCGGTTGATATATAAACATGAAATCACAATCTACTTTTGTCTGACATTGTAATTTGACTAGACTGTAAGGCTTCACTGGATATTGTGGGTTAATATTATTGTTTCCTGCCTGTGTGTCCATAGGGGCCATCAAAAATCCGAAGACGTGCCAAACAGACATTGCATTCTGATGAAAGACTTTACTGATATGGGTTTATATGACCTGGGACGTGATCGAACAAGGTTATGAAATTGTTAGTTTGGATTTTAGATTGATTTCAAGCTTATCCGAATGGTATTGCATTGAAAAATTTCAAAACAATTGAGATTTATGCACATTTGTGGAGTGCATTCACATGAGACAAATAAACTGAAATAATTACCCAAGTCACGCCATTTATTTCCCAGATATTAAATATTTTGCAGCATTTACAATGTCTATATTTAGTATTTAACATGTGTTTTTTTCCCATATTGCTAATAAAAAAAAGTAGAGTGTTTGCAAAAATATTTATGATGCGGCTAAGGGCATATTGTTGAGCTTTCTGTTTGCAAAGCTTCTATGTTGCGTAATAGTCCGATCTGAGTCTGGTTGTAGAATTTAAAGATTATTTTATAGTTATTTAAAAGGGTTGTGTGTTGTGTGTTCTGGGGATCTGGGAGCACAACTGTCCTCTGCACTGCTTACGTTTAATTGTTAATGAGTTGTAATGAAGACACAGTGTGTGGTCTAATCAAGAGTGCTCTTGTGTGTCAGCTTATTTGTCTTGAGTTACAACACAGAGACACACACGGACAGACATACATTGCTACTGATTCCTTAGTGTCCGTTCATGTCAGTGTTGCTTTTTTTTTTGCATCTGCACTTTTAAGGGCACTTAAAGTGTTCTAACAGGCTTGGTGTGCTGAACCATGCAGAGCGAGTGACAGGTGGAGGCAAGGCTAACCTTTCATACTCGAGTGCCAGTGAAATACGGAGGGACACACCTCTACCTGCAGATAGTGCTTACATAAGGCCGCAGTGATTGACGGGGACAAGTTCAGCCAATGTCCAAAGAGAGCCAGCTGAACCAGAAATTTGTTTACATATCAGAGGGGAGGGACGAACAGCAACCTGGCTTCACCTATGTTTCTGAGAACACGCTGTAAAATGAGGCCTATCCAGACAAGCTCTCAGCATACACTCCCTCACAGGTTCGCGTGCAAAAGCTGAGTATGCCAAAGACAAGCCATGCTGTTTGTCTCTGAAGACACTAAAAAAATTTTTTTTAATGGCTGTATTAGCTGAACACTCAACTTTACAGACAGACTCATCATTGGATATGTGATATACCTTAGTACTTAGCAAGCATTCTATGGCCATAATGGACCCCTTACAATGTCACCACTGTTCCTGAGTGACTTTTATATAGATCCTTTTTGAGCATGCACACTTGCACACTTTTGAAGCAGAAAATATTCTTCTAAGGGACCCTATCTGTACTCTATCTCTATTTGTTGTCCAGCACTGCAAAGTCTTCAGGATTTCAAGGTGGCATCAAACCAATATGTCTTTGATTGATAAACAGCTGTGCGATTTCCCCCAATATAAAGTACCTAGCTAGCTTAGTTGTCCGAAAAAATGTTTGAATCCAGATGAAGCCACAGTTGTTCATGGCTGGAAGTTCAAGAGAGTGAAATCGACAATGCTATCTGGGTGTAAGGGATGGCATACTTGTTTTCTTTTTTCTGCCATTCTGCCATGAAGCATGAAAAAGATTTTGTAGCTGGCTTTCCAATTGTCCTGGCTAAAACCAAATTAGGGGGAACTCAGGTACTGATGTAAACCAAACAGCCATAACAATATTACATTATAACTAGGGCTGCGGCTATCATCGATTTCTGTAGTAATCGAGTATTCTACCGATTATTCCATCGATGAATCGGGTAATCAGATAAGAAACACTGTGCACCTTGTGTAGTTAAACGGACTAAATAAAGCTTCGAGGCAATTTTTTTTAATTAATTGTATTTTTGTACTCTAATTAGTCTAGTTACTCGAGTAATCGTTTGAAAAACATTGTCCCCTTATGGCCCCCAACTGCTTTTAGAGTGTCTCCAGCTGTGGACTTGGAAATAGTGGTCTTGTCTTTTGAAAGCTTGTGAGTTCCCCAGACAATGTTTGAACAATCTTTTTCCTGCTGAATCTTTGAGCAAGATTCCTAATTGCTCCTCTCACCTTTTTTATAAGTCATGTTGCATAAAGGTACCTGCCAGATAAGTAAATGTACCATGCTCTTTTACATACCTCACTTTACACATAAAAGATCAAGGGAACTTGTCACAGCGACAAAGTATAAGCAGAGGAAAGAAAGCTAGCCAGATAGCATTGAAGTAAAACGATGCAGGTTCCAGCCCTTCCCAGCCAACCCTCTTTCATGCTAGCTTTATTCATCTGCTCCCCTTCACGGGTGAAGTACACTGACGCAAGCCACTATTGTAGTACAGCACCGACGAAAGGTTTTTGATGTCAAGATAAAAAACATTCCTTTCTCCAGTGAGTGGATGTTGGCATGCAGGCATTTCTTTTTCCTTTCGAACTCCCAGTTGTGACTTTGCACACGGATTCCATCTGTGCTTTCAAGTTGCAATTTGAATGTAGTAACATGCATGAGAGGAAAGTGGAGGTCAAGGAGTTAAGCTGCATATATCAAGAACATGAGAGCAATGTCAGTACTCCAGACCGTAAATCTTAAAAGAGAAAAGTTGTGTGCAATAATGTGACATTCTTTCATTTAGAACAAGGGTTATGGTGGATATTAAGCATTTTTTAGGAACACAAGATGGAATACACACTGGTCAAAGTGAAAACTGGTCAAAAAACATTTTGTCCTCAATGTTCATGTGTTAGAAGCAGGAAAAATGGGCAAATGTAAGGATTTGAGTGAGTTTGACAAGGGCCAAATTGTGATGGCTAAACAACTGGGTCAGAGCATCTCCAAAACTGCAATTCTTGTGGGGTATTTCTGGTCTGCAGTGGTCAGTATCTTTCAAAAGTGGTCCAAGAAAGGAAAAGTGGTGAACTGGCGACAGGGTCATGGGCTGATGGTCATAATGTTATGCCTGAACGGTGGCCATAAGGTTATGCCTGGTCGGTATATATATTTTTCACCAGTCACTATAATGAGCTTTAAAATGTCCTACATTAGTGAGTAGTGCTGATGATTCAGTGAAATTAATGACTTATATCTTGAATAGTTGATTGCACTTTTGTTTGTTTGCTCCAGTATTGGAACCTAACACGTGCCAATTTGCAAATCTGCGTGAATTGAAAATTATATACGAAATTGCGCAAATGATTTGTGGTTTGTCAGGAATGTGAAAGAAAATCTATGATTATGAGCCTCTTCCCCAAAACAAACCCAAGATCGGTCCTGGGTGCGGACTTAATCATTCTGGCTAAGCTTAAAAACCACTGATAAAAAGCATGAATTACTGTAAGTTCTGAATTACCCCCCCCCTCCCCTCCTCTCCCTCACTCCTTCATGTTGTTTTCACATTTTTTTTGCTGTGCTGATTTACAAAACAACTCGAGTTATAAGAATTGCTACTACACTGTTGTAGCTGTATGCAAAAGTAGGCTTGAATGCGTTCCTTTAGTATGTGTTAATCCATATCACCCTGCTTTTAATCCTCACTCTTGGTCTTCATTCCTATTCAATACAATTCACTTTATAGTGGAATGGAACAGAGGAAGTCTCCCAGCAACCCTGGAGACTGTGTGTAATGAGGAACTTAGCAGAAAAACATGACTGAAAACAGTCTGCTATTCTTAGACGGCTTACCATCAGTCTCGTGTTTCACTTGCTCGGTCGAACAATTCTTGTAGTATGACCAAATTACTCCCTTGTCACTATCTCTGTTCCTTCCTCAACCACAAGCCAGAGTTGTGCACAATACGGTGCATATACGGGCACCCTACACGAGGGGATGGACGTAAACCTACTGACCAGCCGAAAAGAGAATGCTCGCACATTCCGATGCAATTATTGCCCCTGAAGCAGAATCCTTTCAGCTGAACATATGTATTGGTATAATAAATACCAAATAGTGAAGTGTGTTTATTTCGAAAGGCATTAATCAGGGATTAATGGATTATGGAATGAATGAAGGCATGAATGAGTATGTGATGACTTAATTAATTAGAAAATACTCCTACTACTTTCTAAATTGATGGCAAGTACCAAACCATGAAAAACAATACTGTACAATGATGGCATTCCTTGATTTCTTTCCTACCAGAAAATACTAAATAAAATATAATTCTGCTAGTTTTTAAGTATTTCCTAGCAACGAACAGTTTACAGAACAGAAATAGTTGATGTGTGGGTGCAGCAGGTGGTGGGATTCAAAAACATGTAGCAAGCTGCAATTACAGCATCATGGTACCAAGAAATATATAAAGATGGTCCCTGAGTTACGATGGTTCGACTTACGATTTTCCGATCTTACGATGACGATAGCGATATGGCAAAATTGTAAAGATATTTCAAGTGTTGCATGGCAGGCAAACGTAGCAGCATGTGCTCCGTCCTTCACTTGTAAACCGGAGCTCCTCCATGCTCCTGCTGCCACATACATAAACTGTATATACTGTATAGTTTATACAATATGGTAGTGTAAATTGCTGTTTTGCTAAATTATGTACTGTAGTATGTTAAATTTGAACAATATACTACCGCATACTGATCACCATTCTTTAAGACTCCTGGGTAGGCTAGGCCATGTCCTGACTTGACAACTTTAATTGATGAAGTTATTATCTTCATAAATGTAAATATTAAGATAAAGGTAAATTAGCAAACAGGGGAAGAGAGTTAGCATCTCTATCTTGCTTGTCAACCATTGAACATCAGTGTCTGCAAACCATTTTTACTTTTGCTTTAAGAACTCTACCCTTGAGAGTTTAAAGTCCTGACCATTACTTTCCACCCCCTGCTAACTTCACATTATAGATTACCCATGAGGGCCGGATTACTAGCTTCTGGAACCGCTGAGTGATGGAGTTAAACCAGTGTCTTATTACAGGGATAAGAAGATGTAAAGCTCTTGATGGAGGACACTCATGATGGGCAAGCCAGTGTCGAGCAGCTTTTACTGTATGTTTGGTGACACAAGCAGCAAGTGCGTCCAGTATGAAGGAGGATATGCATCGAGAAAGGAATTCAATAACAGGAAAGCAGCACTGATAGAAACAATCTGTGGAATAGCGAAACCCACCCTTACAACTGTTATTTTTGGCTTGCTATAACCATTCCTTATTTTGCATGCTTTCTTAGTCCTGTGACATGCACATGCTAGCAACTAATTCACCCCAAGGTGTTTGGACTCTTTCAATAACAGGAGCTTCATGTGGACTTTTACTACAGGCGGTCCTACTCACGAATACACTGCTGCAAAGCAATTTCCTGGAATTGAAGCTGGGACGTTGGGTAAAGTAGTAAAGAGATGACAAGCTGATGTATTGCATGCAGAGATAAGACTTGAGCTACAACACTAGCCATTTCTGTTCCATTTCCCCTCTTGGGTCAAGTCATGTGGATAGTGAGAGTATGTGTTTGTGTGTGTGTGTGTGTGTGTGTGTGTGTGTGTGTGTTTAGAAAGAGAGACACTGTCTCCACCTCTGCTGTTCTCCACGTGTCATCTCAATGTAGAGTGTGTAGGGGAAGCAGCCAAAGCAGCATTCCTGCCTTCCACATCTCTGGGGAGTTTCTTCTTTTTTTTTTTCCATCAGCCTTTCCAAGCAGGCCTGTGCTGTCAAGGCGAAGGTACCTAAAAATCAACCTTCACACATTTCTGGAGTTCTCTATGATTATGCAGGTATTATATAATGCTTACTTTGGTAAGGCATCTGGTCAGTTCTTCTAAGCCATTTTACGAGAAAGTGCTCCAGAAATGCGTTCCAGAAATGTTATTTCTTTTTATATATATCTTCGAAAGAGTTGAAGCTCTGGCAGTGATAAACGTTATTTGTTGGTAAATAGCATGCAGAGAGTCCACAGTGGTGAGTGTGTAGAAGCAGCGCTCAGAAGAAGAGGCAGGTTGAATGAGCAGCAGGAAGTGGACTGATGAGGCCTGACACAGATAAATGAGGCTAATCTTTAGACCACATCATGATGCTCTATTCTAGGCATGGAAAGACAGTGACTGTGTGAGAGTAAAAGTGAGAGAGAGAGAGAGAGAGAGAGAGAGAGAGAGAGAGACTATGTAACCAGTATGCTGATTTTTATCAACAAATTCAATTATGTTAAACATCCAGTGATATGTGTCATTTACTGTAAGTATGTGAATATTTGGAAGGAAGTCTGGATGGATAGTAGGGTTATAGGAAGGAAGAATGGATAAATAACAGGACAGAAGGATTGAATAGTAGCAAATTGGTAGATATAGGGAATGATGGATGGAAGGGAGGAAGATTAGATGGATAGTTAGATGGTATAGTTCCATTAAAAGAAATAATGGTAGATAGAAGGAAGGTAGGGTGGATGAATAGATGGGAGAAAGTGAGGAAAGTATTGATGGATGGAAGGAACCCAGTGATTGGTAGGTAAAAAGAAAGGAAGAACAGAAGGCAGATTTTGCGTAGGAACATATAGGAAGATTGATATGTTAAAATAATTAAGGGGAAGCGATTAATAAATAGAAATTAGAACATTATGGGTAGAGCAAAAGATGGGATAAATAGAACTAATTGAAAAAGGTGGAATCGAGTTTGGATGGAGTTGATGTACAAGGTACAATTGTACAATGTACAAATCTAGGGATGATGGTAACAAAGGAAAATGGATTAAATGGATGGAGTATAGAGATAAAGATAGGATTGATAAATGAAGGATAGGAATAAATATAGGGTGGGATGGAGCACCGTATTTTCCGGACTATAAGCCGCTACTTTTTTCCCACGCTTCGAACCCCGGGGCTTAAACAACGCAACGGCTTATTTTTGGATTTTTCCTGGGTTTTTCCCGGTTTCACAAGCTTCAAGCCAAAAAACTGAGCACCAAAACATTAGACCAATGAAATTGCCGAACGGGTTCAGGTGAACCAATTAAAACTCTTTATATTAAATCAGATGCGCTCCCACTGAATCAGGCCACACCACATCATAAATATGGATGAGGTTCCTCTGATGTTTGACCTGCCGCTCACTCGGACTGTCAACAGGAAATGCGAATCATTCGTCACGCTGAAAACAACCGGGCATGAAAAAACGCACTTCACCTGTGTTCTGAGCTGCACGGCATCGGGAGAAAAGCTTCACCGATGGTGATTTTTAAACGCACGACGATGCCAAAAGATAAACTCCCGAGAGAAATATTAGTGAAAGGAAGGAGGAAGACAGTGAACAATTACTTTCTTGGTAGGCTACTGTTTAGATACAAGCCGTTGTAACGCGTTGAGTCTGGGTCAAGGGATAGCTCGCTAACTCCAGTTGCAACAGAAATCATATAAGCACAGACAGGTTTCCAAAACTCGTGCTTTTTTATTTTTCTTGGCAACAGCGTTACGGGTTAGTCAAAGAAACTTAGAAATGAGCATCAGAAATAATATAAGGACATATTCCTCGGTCTTGCACACATGCAGTAATACCGGCAAAATGCGGCGGCAGGCTATTCTCAAAATGCCGCTCTGCTCTTAAAGGAGCCACAACATATTTCACCCGTTACACCGTGTAACAGACACTGTCTTTCGTTAAAGTCTGTGTAAAGTTCATTAGTTCAGTGTAGACACCTGCGGCTTATAGACAGGTGCGTCTTATTTATGTTCAAAATAAAAATCTTTGTAAAATTCAGTGGGTGCGGCTTATATATTATATATTATATAGTCCGGAAATTACAGTAAATAAATATGGAGTGTTGGAATGAAGATAGCATAAATGGATGGAGCATTGGTAATGAAGATATGGTGGATGATAGAGGATTAGAATAAAGATATGGTTGATGGATGGAGGAATGGTACTGAAGACATGGTTGATGAGTCCAGTATTGGTACTGAGGATACGGTGGATGATGGAGGATTAAAATAAAGATATGGTTGATGGATGGAGAAATGGTACTAAAGATATGGTTGATGAGATTAGTATTGGTACTGAAGATAAGGTTGATGGATGGAGGAATTGTACTGAAGATCGCATGGATGGATGTAGTGTTGGTATTAAAGATAGCATAGATGGTTGAAGTATTGGTAGTGAAGATAGCATGGATGGATGGAGAATTGGATTAAAGATATGGTGGATGGATGGAGTTTTGGTAATGAAGATCTGGTGTATAGAAAGTGGATTGGAATAAAGAAATGGTGAATGTATGGAGTATTGGTAATGAAAATATGGTGGATGGATGACAGATAGGAATGAAGATGAAGTAAACGAATCTATAGGTACTGTATATGGATATAGGAAAGAATTTAAGGACCCCAAATATAGAAAATTATACATATAACCCTGAAAGAGATGGATGGATAAATGGATTGAGGAATATAATGTTTGATTCCCTTTTAAAGAAATTCGCTTGTCTGTAACTAAATAACTCCTGCTTTCAGGCAAATGCAATACTAGTTGTACATACTGACTTATTAGATATTATAAATCTCTCGATAATCTCTAAATAATAGATTGAAAGATTTGATTTTGTATGATAATCTACTTCTGTACAAGTTCACAGCATGAAGGTCTCTTGCACAAAGACTGCTCACATTTATTCACACCTGACCTTGACAGGGCTAGACAGAATGGTGTGGAGAGTCTCTTTTTCTGAGCCGATCTGGCTGAAGTAGCCACACACACACAGACACACACATTATAGACATGTGTACTGTAAACCTAAGGAAAACAAATGTGCGATAAACCATCTGCTGTGTTGGCATAGACGACCACTGACTCGTCAGGTTTGATTCTGTGCATAATGGAAATCCATATCGAGTAAAGTAAAATAAAATCCCTCCTCTTTCATGAGAGCTGCACACTGGATTATTTTAGCACTTGCTAGTTAAACTGGAGAGGGCTGTGATTGTGCTGAAGAGATCTGGAGTCTTGATGGGCCAGAAGAAGAAGAAATGGCTGCTGATTTGGTGCTGGGTGATTTGTGGTGATACTTGTGTGCTTCTAAGGGACAAAACTATGAAAGCGATAGCGTCAGCATTTTGTATTCTTTTTAGATCATTCAGTCTTCTGATTTCGGCCATCTGTTTTTCTCATTTAGAGAGGACAACAAGATTAGCTATGATAAATGAAAGCAATCTGTGTCCATGCTATATACAGTATGTAGCAAAAGTGAGTACACCCCTCACATTTCAGCAAACGTTTAAGTATATCTTCTCAAGGGACAATACTATTTATATATATATATATATATATATATATTTATATATATAAAACTTGGTTATAATTTAGAGTAGTCATTCTGCAGCTTGTATAGCAGTACAGATTTACTGTTCTGAAAATACCTCAACATACAGCCATTATTGTCTAAATTGCTGTCAACAAAAGTGAGTATAACATGTCAAAACTGTGTCCAAACTATCAATATTTTTTGTGAGCACATTGTTACCAAGCACTGCATTAATCCTCCTGAGCATGGAATTCACCAGAGCTGCACATGTTGTTGCTGGGATCCTCTTCCACTCCTCCATAATGACATCACAGAGCTGCTGGATGTTAGACACATGGCACTTCTTCACCTTCTGCTTGAGGATGCCCCACAGGTGCTCAATAGGGTTCAGGTCTGGAGATATTCTTGGCCACTCCATCACCATTCACCTTCAGCTTCCTCTGCAAAGCTGTTGTCATCTTGATGGTGTGTTTTCGTCATTATTATGTTGGAAAACTGCCGTTCGACTCGGTTCCTGACGGAAGGGCATCATGTTCTGCTTCAGAATGTCACAGTACATGTTGGAATCCATGTTTTCCTCAATGAACCGCAGCTCTCCATTAGCAGCAGCACTCATGCAGCCCCAGACCATGATGCTACCACCACCATGCTTGATTGTAGGCAAGACACAATTTTCTTGATACACCTCAACAGAGCACCACCACAAGTTTGTCTTAGTCTCATCAGACCACAGGACATGGTTCCAGTAATTCATGCTCTTGGACAGGTTGTCTGCAGCAAACTATTTGCAGGCTTTGTGGTGATCCAGCTTTAAAAGAGGCTTCCTTTTGGGACAATGGCCATGCGAACTGATTTGTTGCAGTGTAATGGAGTATAGTCTGTGCAGTGACAAGTGGAACCTTACGCTTCTGCAACCTCTAAAGCAATGCTGCAGCATACATGGGCCTGTTTTTTGAAGCAGCTTCTGCGACTGACTCACAGCACAAGGACTCAACATTTTTGATGGACCCTTGCGAGGCCTGTTCCGAGTAGAACCCGTCTTGGAAAACCTCTGTAATATCCTGGCCACTGTACTGTTTCAGGGTGTTACAGATCTTCTTATAGCCTAGGCCATCATTGTGGTGGGCAACAATTCTAATTCTCAAATCCTCAGAGAGTCTTTGCCATGAGGTGCCATGTTGAACATCCAGTGGGCAGTATGAGAGAATTGGACTCAAAGCACGAGATTTTAACTGCTCTATTACAAGATACACAAATTTGTATGGTCCTTTCAAGCAGACAAAAACATGAGAATGATGAATAGGACATGTGGCTTTGCCTGGTTAAATGATGTATAGCTGTTATCAGTTGGTGTACTCACTTTTGTTGCCAGCTATTTTGACAATAATGGCTGTATGATGAGTTACTTTCAGAGAACAGTAAATCTGTACTGCTATACAAGATGCACATTGACTACTCTAAAATATATCCGAGTTTCATTTCTATAGTACCGTCCCTTGAGACTACTTCTTCTTTAGGCTGCTCCCATTAGGGGTCGCCACAGAGGATTGTCTCCATACTACTCTATCCTCTACATCTGCCTCTTTCAAACCAACTACCTGCATGTCTTTCCTCACAACATCCATAAACCTCCTCCTTATCCTTCCTCTCTCCTCCTTCCTGGTGGCTCCATTCTCAGCATTCTCCTATCGATGTACCCCATGTCCCTCCTCTGCACATGTCCAAATTATTTTAATCGTGGCTCTTTCACTGTGTCCGTTAAAACGTCCTACATGTGCGGTCCCTCTAATAAACTCGTTTCTAATCCTGTTCATCGTCATCACTCTTAACGAAAACCTCAACATCTTCAGCTCTGCTACCTCCAGCTCCACCTCCTGTCTATTAGTCAATGCCACTGTCTCTAAACCATACAACATCGCAGGTTTTACCACAGATACCCTTCTATTACAAATCACCCCTGTCACTCTTCTCCACCCACTCCACCCTGCCTGCACTCTTTTCTTTACTTCTCTAACACACTCTACATTACTTTGCACTTCTCTGCCCTCCCTCTCATTCACACACATGTATTCTGTCTTACTCCTACTGACTTTCATTCCCCTTCTCTCCAGCCATATCTCCACCTCTCCAGGCTCTTCTCAACCTGCTCCCTACTTTCACCACAAATCACAATATCATACCATATCATATCATTGCTCCATTCCTCAGGCACCCTCTTACCTTCCAAAATCTTGTTAAATAATCTTGTTAAAAACTCCACTGCCATCTCTCCTAAACATCTCCATGCTTCTACTGGTATGTATTTCTGATCCAAACGACTTTTCACTTTTCATCCTCTTAATAGCTGCTCCCACTTCCTCCTTACTAATCCTATCCACTTCCAGCTTCACCATCTCTTCCAACCTTCTCTCTCTCTCTTTTATGTTCTTCATTCATCAGCTGCTCAAAATACTGACCCCCTGTCTGACCTCTTCCCTGAGTCTCACACTACAGTCTTTCTCCTTCAGTTTCCACCATCTTATTTTTTTTAGTCTTCACTCTCCTCCTCTATTCTTCACCTCAAAAGCCATTCTATAGACCACCACCTGATGCTGTCTAGCTACACTGTCCCATGCCAACACCTTATAGTCTCCAATCTCCATCAGGTTTCATCTCCTGCATAGAACATAATCCACCTGTGTGCACCTTCCTCCACTCTTATACGTCACCCTATGGTCCTCCTTTTTCTTAAAATAAGTGTTCACCACTGACATTTCTATCCTTTTAGCAAAATCTACCACCATCTGCCCTTCCACATTCTTCTAAATGCACCTCCAATATTCCTGGCCTTACTCCCTTTCCACTTGGTCTCCCGAACACACAACATGTCAACCTTTCTCCGCTCCAACATTTAAAGTTCCCACCCTAACCTCCATTCTCCTACACTTCTCTTTTCCTTGCTGTCTCTGTAGACGTCTTTACCCTCTCCTTCAATTGTCCCTTGAGACGATATACTAAAATGGTCGTGAGGGATTTAAGCACTCACTTTTGTAAGATACTGTATCTGTCCTCTCAGTCTGGCGGATGCTAAAGTAGCTAGCTAACAGTAAACCAGACTTGTTAGTTAATAGTTAGCATGCAGGTTGCATACCAGCTATAGTGGTATAGTGAAGTGAAATAAATATACCTGGTGATCTATCTATCTATCTATCTATCTATCTATCTATCTATCTATCTATC
>JAAIIK010000068.1:2330354-2341122 GCA_014706435.1 Silurus glanis | reverse complement strand
ACACACACACACACACACACACACACACACACACACACACACACACACACACGTCAGAATCAGGGTTGTTGTGAGCTATGATGTTTATAGAGGAGTGAAGTTTGTTGTCTTTCATGGGAATTTTAGGTGTATAATGTACCTATTGTCACCTATTTTGGGAAAGTGTACTGACGTTTTTTCTCCTCAGGATTGGAAATAATAATAAACACCATTATTCTACTATTAGCCACTCATTCACTTTGGGTTTGTGAGGACACTGCTACACTGGTCTTTTTTTCGGCTAAGTTGATTCATGACAGTACCATGGGTGCTCTTGCTGTCTCACAGCACCAGTGTCCCTAGTTTGACCTTGACATTGGGCAATTCGTGTGTGTGGAGTTTCATATGACCCCTTCACCCCATGTGCTCATGGGTTTTCTCTGGGCATTTTTGCTGAGCTCCTATCTTCCAATACATCCGAGTAGGTGGATTGACTACTCTTATTAGTCTCTAGATGTAAATGTGTGTATGCATGGTGCCCTGGGATATATTGTTGTCCTATCAGGAGTGAATTAAAAGCTACACTATATGGACAAACGTTTGTGGACACATGACATTTAGTTCCAATTTGCTATTATAATAACCTACACTCTTCTGGGAGGCGATTTTGGAGTGTGCTTGTAGCGATTTGTGCTTATTTAGCCAAAAGGGTGAAGAGACTTGGGGTGTCAGTAGTCCAATTCATCCCAAAGATGTTCAGTAGGGTCAGAGCTCTATTGCAGGTCGGACAAGATCTTCCAATCCAACCCGTGTAAACCTTATCTGCTTGGAGCTGGGTCTCCTATGTTGTTCTTCTCCAAACTTTGTGGTAACATTTTGGGGAAGAACCACAGGGCTGAAAAAGACAGGTGTTCCAATACTTCTGTCCATATAGTATATAGGCAATCTTTTAACATTTCTTTAACATTGAGCAGCAGAAATCCGTTATAAAAACTGAAACCATGATCAGAGCCTGGACAGTGTTTGGATATAATGGAGATTAGACCATCCCAGTTTGATACATGAGCATTGTTCTACTGGTTTTTTTCTTGACTGTTTTAAGTTTAGCCAGACTTTATTGAAGTAGATGACGCCATCTAAACGAATTAAATCATAATTAGCAATGTGCTCAAATCAGCTTCTTTTTTACCTCAGAAATTGAAAGTAGGTTCTTTTTTGCTCACTGCATAGATTTTAATGTGTGTTGTGCTTTCATTTTTGGAGCACCAGATGTGGCTGAACGGGGACTTAGCACGTGTGTGATCTAAAGTTGTGACATTACTTGAGAGGAAATGGTTTGCAATGGTTTGAGAAAATGCCGCTTGTTGCTCTGATACTTGCTCCTGTTGCTGAAAGACATTTTGTGCACATAGTTAGAAAATCCGCTTCCCAGCATGATTGCAGGGTTGAAGTTTTTGACTGAATTTACAGGCCACTTTATTAGGAACACAATGCTAATACTGAACCAGTGTTGGACAGTAACGAAGTAAATGTAATTCTTTAATGTTCTTAATATCAGATATCAGTCGTTCCTTTTTATTTATGAGTGGATAAAAACTGGTCAAACACGCAAAGAGCCACCAATCAGGGTAGAGCATGCGCTCTGTTTTGAACTTGTTTTGATTGCCATTGATGGTATCTAGTTAGCTAACCTGTGCTAAGAGAAACATTAGAGTCTTTTCTTATAAACTGAGTTGAGAGTCACAAGCAAGAGTCTTGGGACAAAAATGATAATAGGACATTACAGCCATAATAAATCATAGTACGTTGGATACTTTAGCACATTTTATGGTAAATACTTTTGTACTTTTACTCAAGTGAAGGTTTAAACGGAGCACTTTTCCTGGAGTAATATTTTGCCTAGTGTATCTCTACTTTAACTCAAGTACAAGTTTCGGTACTTCGTTCACCACTGTACTGGACATACTGGCCTGTTGACAGAAGATAGGATACATTTATGTTTTTGACACCAAATTCAAACTGCATGTCACAGCGGAAATCAAGGTAAGGTCAGACCAGGTGATGTTTTTCTAATCCTTTTAATAAGCCTGTGCTCATTGTAGCCTTATTCCTGTTCTGGTTGTTTTTGTAGTTCATAAGCCTCAAGTTTCGACATGAGATGATTTTCTGCTCATCATGGTTGTAAAGACTGGTTAGAGGAGTTAACATGTAGTAGCTTTGCTGTCAGCTTGAACCATTCTGGATGGTATTTAAAGGCCACAGAACCTCCAGAACAGGATGTTTTTGGGGTTTTTATTGTACTGTTCAGTGTAAACTCAATAGATTGTTGTGTGTGAACATCCCAGGAGAGGAATAGTTTCTGAAATACACAAATCAGCCCAATTGGCATAAAAAAAAATCTCATGATTCATTTACTGTGGATACAATTTCCTTCTTTATTAAAGTCTGATGTGAGCTTTAAAAAAGCTCGTGTCTAGGGCTGAAATGATTCCTCAAATAACTCAAATAATTTAAATAGAAAAAAGCTAATAATTTGCCTTGATGCTTTGTTTAGTCCATTTAACTACACACGGAGCACAGTGTTTCCCCAGAGGGGCTCAGAGTTTACATACAGGTGGACACTTTCTCCCATCAATTTTGTGTTTTTATAAATCACAACCTTTATAAATGAGACCCTGGACAGGTAAACACAGAAGATGCTGCAGAATAAAAAATAGAGGAACAGAGAGAAAAAAAGAGCACAACACAAAGGTTGGGCTCATTTCAAACTAAAACATAAAGAAAACAACATACAGTGCATTTACCTTTTTAAAAGTAATTTGAAATTGATTTTTATATTTTTATTTATGATTTTTTTTGTATTGGCATTTTGATGTAATATGGCAATTAAATGCACTAAATGGTTTTAGTTTCACAGATTGCAATTTCAGCAATAAAAACGTAAGTTTTTCTAAAAAGTAAACAAATTACTTGTTCATTTTAAGAGACCTTTCTTATTTTCTCTTGTATATTTTGTATTGCTCTTTATTGAAGAAAAAGTTAATTTTATACCGATTACTCGATTAATCGACATTGCTATAATAATCAATATCTTTAGCCTTACTAATAGTAGCGCCACTTCTAGTAGAAATTTTGTAGAAACAGTAGAAATTTCCCCACTGTGGGACAAATAAAGGTATCTCTTATCTTATTGTAATGATTTTATACATTGTGCTGATTGGTTGTTTGGATATTAGCATGAATAAGTACGTAAGTAACACGTGTTTCTAATAAAGTGACCAGTAAGTTTATAGTTACATTGGAGCCAAAGACATGGATTTATATATATATATATATATATATATTTTTTTATATATATATTTTATATATTTTATATATATATATATAAAATTAGATGAGAGCTTTCTTTTAGTATTACCATTTTAAAACATTTGAAAACATCTTGGTTATGAGTTCATTCTTCTTAGACTCCCTACTGAATCAGTAGTTGTGACACATTTGTTGTATGATAAGAGGAAATGTTTTTTAGGTGTATGTGAAGAAATGGGAGAAGACCTTGTCCTTTCTGAAAGCCTAGCAGTCTGAGGTGGCATCTGGTCTCCGGCTAAAAATAGACCTAAAATGTGCATATAAAGTTGCCCCCCAACATATAAGAAAGGAAATAGAACAAGAGCGAGGCAAAAACCTTACAAGGAACTACAGTGACTTACAGCGAGTTTTTTTCTGCAGAGTTGCCTTGGCTACTGCGTCTCTCACGAGCTGTCATCGACTGCCCTAAACTGTCTTAGCAACAGATCGGCAGATGTCATAGCAACCGGGAGAGAGGGAGACATTCGGGTCAAGGTTTGTCTATGCAGCGTTTTTTTTTATTTATTTATTTTATTTTTTTTGTAAGATATTGTGCAAATATTGTAGTTCACTGCAAAGTCCTGATGTTCTATTACAGTACATTGATATCTGAAGCGTACCATCTCCCTCTGGATACATTCTTCTGGTTTTACTCAGTCAACATGTTTTAAAATAAGACTCTCAAACTAACAGTGTTTTCATTCATATTCTATAGTATCCCAATGGATGAATTATCATTGAGCAGCACAACATTTGTCGGTGAAAAGATGTCATTGAGTATGCTGTTCCTCACCTGGTTCAATAACCTTCTGAAGTGTCTCATGTGACTTGTCTACCGAGGTCATTTCACCAACTCGCCAATTTGAAACACTTGTCCTCGCACCATATTATCTGGACATCTTGGCTTATAGCTACACACCTATGTTTTCAACATCTCTGATAGAGCTTTCGACTCAGATAGAGCTTTCGACTGATTGTGTTACACCAGTGCTTCAGAATGGATGCAGGAGTGCCAGAAAACAATATCATAATGCACACACCTGGTTCCTAAAAAAGTCATCATGTAATGTGAGTTAACTGGGATTTGAATCCACAACCGACCAATTAGAAGGCCATCATTTTAACCACTGAGCTTCCACTACCCCCATTGAATGATTCTGTGAAGTCTGTGTAAGGCATAGATGAGCCTTAACAAGTTTCCATATAGTAATAGTCAGCTAGGATAGAGAACAAAGTCACACAATATTATGTAAAGGTCACTTTATGTGCGTTTGAAATGCGTTTATTATACACGGGTAATTGTGTAAAAAAAACGAAAGCATCAAATGGCACACTGATAAAGCAGTGTCACTGTGATATTGTCTTGATATTGTACACTGTTGTGTTGTTTGCACACGTGCACTTCATGGAGTCCTGTGCATAGGTTTTAATGTTCTAGTTAGTTTCAGTTTTGGACAGTAATAAAGTAAATGTAATACTTTACTGCAGTATTTCCCTTTGGGGAGACTTTTACTTTAACTTCACTACAAGTCAAGTATCTTACTTTTTACTCAACTACATTTTGTAAAATCAATCATTCCTTTTTATTTATGAGTGGATATAAACATAACTGTTCAAGCACCAATCTGGGTAGAGTAAACGCTCTGTTTTGAACTGGTTTTGATTGCCGCTTGGTGGTATCTAATTAGCACGAACATACAGTTCAGCATCAGTTCAACAGCAAGCAGAACATTTTGAGAGTAATAAATGATGGAAGAAACTCCTGACTCGAACCCTTATTTGTGCATTTTTTTTAAGTATTTGAAAAGAAGGTTTTGGGCTTATGATCATATTATTATATATCAATCAGTGTTCAACTCATTATTATCATTCTATTAATAGATTGGTGTTCTAAGAGTAACATTAGAGTCTTTATACATACACTGAGCTGATTAAGCAACAGTTTTGTGACCAAAATAATAATAGGAAAAATATAGCCATAATAAATCATAGTACTTTGGATACATAAGTACATTTGATGGCAAATACTTTTGTACTTTTTTCTCAAGTGAAAGCTTAAATGGAGCACTTTTACTTTTAACTCGTGTTCGAGTTGGTTTATGAACTTCGTCCACCACTGGTTAATTTAGCGTCCAGTGTTTGATGTAGCACCTTGGTCCTAGAGGAACATTTGACTGTATAATAAATGAACTGACAATAATATCTTGACCTGACATGACTTAACCACCCAGCAGGGCCTTTTTTAATGACTTCATTTAAGAGTATGTGTATTAGATGAGGTTGGGCGGTTACCATGTGCTGCTGCGGTCGTTCTGGACTGCTGCATGCTGCTGGTGTACAATCATACCGCATTAATAATGGTTTCACATGTTCAGTTGAAGAGTCATCCGAAGTGTGAAGTGGGAGGGGTTTTTCAGGTTAATACTCTAGCAGAGGGCTATGAGGCCATGGGGAAGTAGGAGGTACATACCGTCTGTCTGGTCTGCTCTCATTACTCTAGTCAGGTTAAGTGAGAAATGAAACTGCCACCCACTACTGCTGAGTCAGTAAAAAAACACTGTGTGTGTGTGTGTGTGTGTGTGTGTGTGTGTGTGTGTGTGTTTATATCTTGGTGGGAATCAACGATAAGAATATCTGAGGATGGTTTTTGCCTTGTGGGCATGTTTGAATGTTGGATATTTGCAGCCTTATTATTAAGAAAAAGTCACAATGTACTGCAGTTGAGGTCAGGGTTAGATTTTAGGTAGGACTTCAGCACCAGCACAAGGCCCTCGCAAATGTGTGTGTGTGTGTGTGCGCATGCTTGTGTTTTTGCATGGCTTGTCTTATCTATTGCACAGACTTCACTCCCTCCCTCAGTCATGTTGCAGAAGTAAACTTTGTCACTAACGCTGCTCGTTGATTCGCTTCACAGAACTGTAAGAACTCCAAACTCCAAAACCCTAGACTTTTTAAAGCTTGTCTCTCTCTGCCCTATTTGCCCTAATTGTGAACATGTCTAACATAATATAGTTGATGATATACACTATATAGACAGAAGTTTGGGAACACCTGACTATAAGATTGGTATGTGCCCACATAACATCTTCCCACATTAAGCACCTGCTTTGCATGTATGAGGTTCTTGGTTCAATCCCCGGCATCTCCAATGAAGCCCATTAAAACGTTTCAACAACACTTGCGTTTATGTGGTGAAATTCATTAGATGTAGAAAGGTGGCTTTCTGCTGCCAGCAAAAGGTGCTTTTGCGCAGGTACAAGGCGTGTTCACATTGACATTCAGTACAACTGAACTCAGACCACCACCTACAGGCCATGTCAGGGTCCAGTTCCCTTTATAGGAAGGGACAAAATTAGGGAATATACAGCTCAAATATACCAAATATACAATAGGTACAAACGAACAGTGCATACAGTAAACAGCCTCATGTGACTCTATTGTGGTGTGCTGAGTGTTATGAGTCCCAAGCATATATTTTGGCACCCTTCTTCTGTGCCATTGCATGATGATGTTCCTGAGGAACATTTCTGTGAATATTGTATTACACTGTATAAGAGATGGAGTACAAAATGTACACAGGTGCTGATGCTTGTGCCCAGTTCGTTACCTCAGAGATGTGTGCTGATTTTCTGTGTTTTTACTTTCTTCCATGTATTATATTAGAAGAAACGGAATTAAGATCACGTAGCAAACAGCGGAGCAGACTTATACGTCCCTTCAGTCTTCATAATCCACCGTAACGCACACCGTATTGTTTTCTCCGCCATTACCACATAAACTCATCTTGCATAATAATCAGTTTACCGTTTTCCATCTCTAGAAGACAGGCAAGTGCACCTGCTCAAATCCTGCACCTTTCTCTCTCTAGCGCCGTGAGGGACGCTGTCAGTACTTAATTGTGTAATATCGTAATAATAATGGGCGTTTTTTTGAAACACGTTTGATGCAATCTGCTTTCAAAGAGACAGAGCGATGGGGCGTTCACACGCGCAGGTAATACAGCGTGTCGTTTTTTTAAGAAAGAAATGTATACTACGCAGAGTCAGTCATGGCTGCCTTGAACGGGAAGCACCAGTCATGAAAGAAGTGAAACCGCCCAGGTTTTTTAAGGCAAAGAGAAGAAATAGTTTTGTGACTCAAACAAAACAAAGCGTGGTTGCCATGCCAACGGGCGTCTATAAATAGCACGTTTGTTTTGCGAGCGCTCTGCTGTCCCCCCAGTGAGCATCAGAGACTCGAGCAGCCCTCGGCTGAGATTTTTTGGTTAACAAGCCTTTCCTCTGCACAGTTTAGGAATGCGTGCGGATGGGTGGAGTGAGATTTAAATGGTCTTTGCATGGATTTTTTTTTTTTTTTATCACACAAATAAAGAAAAGGTATTACACTGCTTATTAATGCATATTAGCTTGTGTCCTAGCTGTTAGAATATTCGCATCTCTTTTAGAGTTTAACTGGGGTTAATCAGGTGAGTTAGATTAGAGCTGCGAAATCAACTGTACAGGAAAGTAGCTCTCCAGGAGTGGGGCTAAGCTGCTAAGCACCGACACGTCATCCAAAAACTGACATACTTTGTGACCTTTAAGCTGTGTACCAGATGGGCGGACTAGTATGTTCAACAAGATGATGTACAAAAGCGTTCACAGCCTGATTTTAAAGAGGCTCCTGAGGCTCCAATGTTTGCCAAACAGCTGACATGAAAAGTGGGCAAAAAAATTTATGGGGAACTTTTGCGTTTTAAAGCAGCATTTTTGCATTTAAAAAAAAAAAACCTCTGCTGGCCACAGGGTGAACTGCAGTTAAAATGACTTATTTTAATATCATCTTCAGTTAGAATTTATAAATTTTTTTATTGTTTTTTTAATAAGAATCTCCTGTTTGGGCATGGCTAATTTTTGGACTAAGTTATATGTAAATACAGGTACGTACAGGTAATCCCCGACTTTCGATGAAGATGCGTTGCCACGTTTGTCTGCTGTATGAAATAAAAAATATTTTTACAATTTTGTCATATCACTATTGTCATCGTAAGATCGAAATATCGTAAATAAACCATCAACTCAGGAACTACCTGCATTTCATTATTTGTTTCTACCACATACCAGCACTCTCTTTCTTCTAAGGTCTTCAGATTTTCTAAATATAGTTTATGAGGGAAAAGATGAGAGAAAATACAAAGATAAAATAGAATATTAATTGTGCACATTAACCAATTCGAAAACAAAACAGGAACTTACAAATGAAAGGAAAAAAAACAATACAGGTATGCAATCCTTCCAATTGTATTCGTTTCCTTTGAAATGTTATTATAGCACGTCTAGACTCTTCAATCGCACATTTAAAACCGAGTTCTGTTCAATAACAGTAAACCCAGAAGCCCTTTGTGACGTCCTACATGACTACAATGCAGCATTTTAACATGGATCTCGCGTGTTGCTTTGAAATGGAAAAATTGCTAACCGCTGCCCATTTGCATGTTTGTGCGTTCTCGGTGTGCATAGGATGAATTTCCTGAAGTTTTACGTGTAATGTGCTCTGTCTGTCTTTGGCAGGGAATGGTGAGAACAGCTGGAGCCAGGAAGACACATATGTGGACAAATAAAGTGGCACTTGCAGACAGTCCCATCGAAATCCAGCACAAGCGAGATTTATACAGACCTGCTATACAGATAGCTGGACCCTGAGCTTTCCCTGAACAGCTACGTGGTCACCTGGTCGCAGTCTACTCATCTCATCTTTCTGGGTATGGACAGCAAAAAGTTTCCTTTGATTATTCTAGCATTGTTGTCTTTGGGCCTGCTGGTTTTACACTATTTTGTTGTCTAGGGTGTCAAATTATATATTTATTATGGCTGTTTTTATTGTATGTGGGTTTTATTGTGTTCTATAGCTTTTTGCCTAAACTAAATCCTATATTCCTTAAGGAGTATAGTAAATTTAAAATCATGGCCCTGGCTTGTGTGGTCAATGACTATACGTAATATACCACATACACTGGTGCCAATACTTTAATCTTACCATGAATAGAGAAATAGTTTGCTCTGTAAGGTAATATTAGATGCCTGGCTATAATAGAAGTTCTGTATTATATTATATGCAAAGAATTATGAATACCAGTGTCTGTATTTCTTTTCTCACTTTAAGTGAAATGTAAAACCTTTTTATACCGTATACTGTATTAAACAGCCATATAGCTGAATGAGTGTGTACAGTCAGGGCTGGATAATGTGTACAACACGATGACCACAATG
The DNA here is from genome assembly GCA_014706435.1 of Silurus glanis. Lineage (NCBI taxonomy): Eukaryota > Metazoa > Chordata > Actinopteri > Siluriformes > Siluridae > Silurus > Silurus glanis. The sequence goes on along the minus strand of JAAIIK010000068.1, from coordinate 2,331,547 downwards.
ACCTTGTCCACATTCCTCTCAGTTTGTCACTATTGGCTAGATGAAGGCTTTAGTCATCTGGTCTGTAGAAGTTCAGTCAGATCTAATAGCTGTGAAATGCTGTGCTGATGGATGAAGTGAGCCAGACTGACTCTGTGGACCATCCCCCCCACCCCCTCAACTGATAGTAGGTGTGTGTGATGAGAGGTCAGTCCCTTGTGGTGAAATGTTTAGCATTGCCATTTTTCCCCTTTATAACCTCTTCCACTTCTCCCTTCCCTTTTTCTTCCTCAGAGGCAGAAACTGCCCCTCCTTTGCAGCCTCTTTGTATGCGTTTATGTGCTTTTATGCACTTTTGTCGTCATCTGTACTGGTTCTCTCCATCACAACTCTCACCCTTCTCTGCTTTTTTCCATTCCATATACTTTTTACGAAAAACCACTCTTTCCACTCACATTCCATACTGAAAGTATTCAAAGGCTAATAGTTTTTAAAGGCATTTACAGTTACAGAATTTTAAAGACACTCATACAGAATGAACTACAATTATCCTGTTTTTTATACAACTGAGCAGTTTAAGGGCCTTTCTAAAGGGCCCAGCATTGGCAGCTTGGCAGTGCCGGGATTTAAACTCATGACTTTCCAACCTCCTATGAATGCATGTTTCAGGTGAAGAGTTAAAGAGACTGTACATCTGTATTAAGTAGACACAAGTTTCTTATTTCACCTGGATGTACATGTCTTCCCCCAAGCCATGAAAGTGCATTGACAGATTATGTAACTTTTAACTTCCATATACAATGGATTGGCGGCTTTTTTAGCACCTTCGTCCTTCTGCCTTCACTTGACTTATGCTACTTTGTAAGAGATTGCTCTGCTTCTAAAAGTTAGTATCTGGTACTTCAGATGTTTCTTTTTTCGCTATTATACCGTATATTCAAGTATAATTCTAGTAACGGCTTAAGGACTTTTTTTTTTATACAGTTTTATATACAGAGCTGTGAACCCTTCCATATATGAACAAAGACATGCCCCTGAGTGCATTCAGATGTTATTGGTGGTTATTTTCAGTTGTTTAGTCTTTCCTGGATTTCACTCATCATCTGATTTGCATTCACACGTAACCCCTCCCAGTGTCAATACATTTTTGTGTGTGTCTATGTGCGAGTGTGTGTGTGTGTGTGTGTGTGTGTGTGTGTGTGTGTGTGTGTGTG
>JAAIIK010000068.1:2301860-2329864 GCA_014706435.1 Silurus glanis | reverse complement strand
ACACACACACACACACACACACACACACACACACACACACACACACAAACACATTACATTATCTTTCTTTCTCTTTACTCTAACTGAATGAAAATCAGTTTAGCCTAATTTTTATCTCCTGCCCATCCCGTGTCTTATCTCCCATCCTGTTTTATTTGTCTCGAGCAGTGATCGCTGTCAGGAAAAGAGTTCATGCTCTGACATGTTCTGAATACCCACAGTGTACACTCTGTTTTGTAGAGGGAACCTCTTATTATATAATGGATCACTCACGTCCTGGAGTCAGAAATGTTGAGCATCACAGTTAAAGTTTGAAGCACTTTGGTGTTGTGGTCATCATAGTTGGGGTTATGGTTTTGGCTTTGCTGTTCAATGTTAACGCAACTAGGGATAAAAGATAGCTAAAATGACTTACCCTACCTCACAAGACAATATGTAATCCTTGTAATGCACTTTGCTCTGACCACCTGATTTCATTTTACATGGCAGAAAACTGTAATGTAGCATACATCCATCAGAAGATAGAAAGTGTATACACTTATGAATCAGATAGCTAACTCTTTATAATGTTAGCAATGCATTTATGCTTTTTGTTGAAATCTAATTCTCTGTAGTCCCAGAATATTAAAGATGAATTATATGTGTTATATGTGCTTTAAATAGAGCACAGACGCAAAAGCATTTAAAATAATAATTTTCATAATAATCATTTCCTAAAACATTCACTCTGTTAGCTTTTCTGGCTGTTAATGTCTACGGCAATTGTTGCTGTTGTAGGTTTAAATGAAACGTGTTCCTTCATCATGGCAAGGCAAAATTAGTACTTTCAATATTTAAAAGGGTCTAAAATTTTGAGACGACTTTTGTTTGGTAAACTATGAATAAAAAGCATAAGCTAGTTCAGGATAAGGCTTATCTGTTTGCTAACATCTTGTGGTTATGTCTGTTTTCCCAACTAACCAGATAAAGACCTACTTTCATTGAGATAAATACAGAACCATTTAGAATATAAACATTTCCCTCAGAAGAGATAATAATATGTCTCAACAACAATCATTTGAAAAAATGTGGACTCGAAGACTCTGAGCTAAAAGCCGATGCTAGCTAACTAACACCTGTCTGTTTAGTTTGTTTATGGAAAGTTAGGAATCTGCGCATTCCCTTTAGAAGTCTTTCCAAATGATTACGTGAAGACTTTATAAAATTAAACCCTGTTGCTAAGCAACTGGGAAATATAGCCAGGAAAGAACGCTAATGAATTGGGTAAGCAAGACATTGCAAACAAGACAGAAACACGTAGGAAAAACATTACTGAGAAAGAAAAGTGTGTCTACTTTATTCTTTGTGTGTTTTCTTGTTGTCCCTTAGGGTAAAGCTTACAGTAAGCTTTAAAGTGAACTGACTGACAGGACCAGTGACCCTCATGACACTGGTGACTAAATCTATCCAGTTATTCCCTGATTTCCAAAGAAATTGCCCCAGCAAACTTACACACAGGTTTTCGTGCTTCTTCCGTTTCTCAGTCTCGGCATACTGATTCTTGTTTCCATAGTCATGATCACTTTGATTATTTTTTCTTTCATTTGCTTTCTCTCTCTTTTTTTTTTTCTTTCTCTGTCTCGAGCTAATCGCTAAACAATGAGTTAATTACCTACGCCAGCGCTTATGAATTTATTCATTTGGTGTGTAATTACCAAAGCCTTGCGGAGTACTATGCAAGAAGCAGTTCTTTCCTCACAAAGGAGCTGTTCAGATCTTTTAAGAAAAGAAATGAGTGTCGCTCTGTCCGTTGAAATACCTGTCGATGAACTGTGTCGAATCTGTATGCGTGTGCCCTTGTCACTCAGGTGCACTCATGTCTCGCCGTCGTGTTGGTTTTTTTTTAGATTAAATTGCTTTAATTTCCTGTTGCTTTCAACTCAGATCATCGAAAAATGCCAATTGAATGCTCAAATTGAATTAGAAAGCAATCTTATCAAGACGATGACCTAGGAAATGTCTAGGCTTAGTGATAGTTGGTTGGAATGACTTAAAAGGATATCTTTTGCGTGTGTGAGTTTTATTAAAAAGCAAAAAGCCAGGCGGATATGTACAGCAGTTGAGTCTGCCGAATATTAGTATACTCAGGATTTTGATCGATTGTCTCGTTTCCAGTCGCTTGGTCAAAGCGTTCATTAGTGCCCAGTTCCTACTGCAATGAACATCGAAGTCGGAACAAACCAGTTAGCAGTACTCTTCTATCTCTGTGGGAGCTTACAGAAAGTCAGGAGCAGCTTTTTAGGTACGCCCACTGTCTAAAGTGATGAGATATACAACCCTGAGTGATGATCTTTAATATCTCCTGATTACATAATCCCCCATTTGCAGTTGCAGCATTATCTCAGCTCGTATAAGTGGTGGGAAACTCCAGAATGTGCCCTAGGGAAAGTTTGCACATTTGCAACACATCCATATGGTGCACTGCAAATTTGTGATCACCTGACTTGATGTACATGGATCCAGCACTGATTTGATGGACATGCTATATGATGATACAGTAATCCCCTGCTTTACCGCGGTTCAAATTTTGTGCCCCTGGTTTATCGCGGAATTGCATTTGCCACATAACTACAGTATTTTTCGGACTATAAGCCGCTACTTTTTTCCCACGTTCATTAAACAATGAAGCGGCTTATTTATGAAATTTTCCTGGGTTTTTCCCGGTTTCACAAACTTCAAGCCAAAAAACTGAGCGACATAACATTAGATCAATGAAATGTCCGAACGGAAACGAAAAAACGCACCTCACCTGTGTTCTGAGCTGCACGGCATTGGGAGAAAAAAACTTTTTTTTAAACGCACGACGATGCCAAAAGAAAAACTCCCGAGAGAAATAGTTGTGAAAGGAAGGAGGAAGACAGTGAACAATGACTTTCTTGGTAGGCTACTGTTTAGATACAAGCAGTTGTAACGCGTTGAGTCAGGGTTAAGGGATAGCTCTCTAACTCCAGTTGCAACAGAAATCATATAAGCACAGACAGGTTTCCAAAACTCGTGCTTTTTTATTTTTCTTGGCAACAGCGTTACGGGTTAGTCAAAGAAACTTAGAAATGAGCATCAGAAAATAATAAGGACATATTCCTCGGTCTTGCACACATGCAGTAATACCGGAAAAAATGCGGCGGCAGGCTATTCCCAAAATGCCGCTCTGCTCTTAAAGGAGCCACAACATATTTCACCCGTTACACCGTGTAACAGACACTCTCTTTCATTAAAGCCTGTGTAAAGTTCATTAGTTTAAGTGTAGACACCTGCGGCTTATAGACAGGTGCGGCTTATTTGTGTTCAAAATAAAAATCTTTGTCAAATTCATTGGGTGCGGCTTATATATGGGTGCGCTTTATAGTCCGGAAATTAAGGTAATTTGTTTCGCTGATTTTGCCGGTCTCTCACGAATAAAACGATAGACCAAAAAACTTAACGGGAATTGTTTTTATGGAGTTTTATGTTGAAATGATGAAATTTATTAATAAAAATATAATTATTAATCATAAAATGAAGTAACATGTTAATACAGTACAGTACTGTATACATAAAATTGCATTTTCGGGGTGGCGTCCATTTATCACGTTTTTTTTTTGTTTATCACGGTCGTATTTTCGTTTATTGTTTATTTTGGAACGTAACCACCGCGATAAATGGGTTATTACTCTATTACAGAAAAGTAATTATGCGATTGTAGGTGTGGCATGATAGTGTAGCGGATGGAGTTGCTGTCTCGGTGCAAATCTGAGCTCAGGTTACTGAGTTATTGTCTGTTCAGGGTTTAGCATTTTCTCCTGTGGGTCTATGTGGGTTTCTTCTGGGATTTTGTGAATGTCTCTGTATTGGCTAGGCGTGAATGTATGTATGATGTAATGTGTGGTGATTGAAAGCAGGACGCAAGTGTGTAAAATTTTTTTTAATTGGGGCCAATTTGAATATTGTAATCCCAAAAAAACACAGGCTACATTAAGCTAGGACAATTCAGAAAATAGTAAACAGATAGTTGATTGCTGAAACTATTGGCTATCAGCAAAAATCCATACCGATAGTTTTTCCGGCTTTCGGTTCAATGTCATTTACGAGAATAGCCTCTAGAGGCGAATCAGTGAAGCCATGTGCAGTTTGATTTGACACGTGAGACAGCACGCTGCACAGAGTGCACTATATTGTATTTATTATTTATAATTTATTGATTATATAATTATATTTATTGATTAATATATTAATTTGTATCTAGCACATTTAGCACATTTTCATGATTCAGTACTGTTTAAAAAATAAATTAAGTTCAGTACTATTTTACATGAAGTTTAATGTTTGTTTTTTATCTAGTCTCCGTTTAAAAAAAAAACAATCGATTAATCGGTTAGCGGCATGTATGAACCAACCAATTCCTCTAGACAGGATGCCATTGAGGACAAGACAGAAAACAAAACAGGTGCACATAGAAGTGTAAATAATACCTTTAATTGTGTGCATAAACCACCTTTTTGGTTTCGGTTGCTTCTGATTTTTTAAAAAGTCAACACTACTATTTTTGCCAATACAAAATAATGTTAATAATATCTCAACTGTCACATTACTGGCTACTTAAGAACTTATCAGTTCTTATCCCCACAGGACTATTTGAATCCATGATTTTTCCTAACTTAAAAGCAGGAACCTTGACTTTAGCAAAGGACCTGAGTTTTTTATTGATGCCTTTATTTTAGACACAGACTCTTTTTCTTCACTGAAATGAACATTGACTTAACTTATAAGGTTTTTTCTTTTTCATACTATTCCTGTTAATACATTTTTTTTTTTGTCTAGTTTCACTGCTGAGGAAAGACGGCATCGATACACTTAAGAGAATGTAATAATTCAGGCTCTTGTGATGCTGATTTATATGCTTCTATGAATCCACAAGGGCTCTTACACCCTCGCCTGTTTCTTAACTAGATACCGTTATCAACATTGGAGGAGGCAGTGGGCCATTTCTTTAGCCCAGGATTCTTATCACAGATTACTAATGTAGCCACCTCAAACTGCCTGACTAGATATTACGAGGCAACAAAGAATAAGTGAGCTGTACTTAAAAGGAAAACTGGAATGAACATTTAACTACGGCCAAAGAATCTTATCAACTCAGGGCTCGCTGACCTAAAATAACAAATTTACATTTACATTTACTGCTATTTGCAGGCTCCCTCATCCATAGCAACTTGAATTTTTTATACACTGTATGGACAAAAATATTGGGACATCTGACATTTTCAGCCATATGTGGTTTTTCCCCAGACTGTTACCACCATGTTGGAAGCACACAATTGTATAGCATGTCTTTGGATGCGCTAGTTTTACATTTTTATTTTATTTGAACTGTGAGACCCAAACGTGTGCACAGCTCCGTTAAGATATGTTTTATATGGGTTGAATTCGAAGATCTTGAGTGGCCTGCAATAGTTCTGACCATAACTATGCTCAAAACCTTAGGGATGTATTTGAATGTTGACTGCACCCCAGGCCTCCTCACCTCACCCACATCAGTACATGACTTTAATAACACCCTTGTAACTGAATGAGCAAAATCACAGCAAGGACACTCCAAAATCTAGTGGAACATCTTCCCAGAAGAGTGGAGATTATTATAAGAGCAAATAGGCAAATAGGGACTAACTGTGGAATTTAATGTTTGAAAAGTACATATGAATCTTATAGTCAGGTTTCCACAACTTGTGTCCAGTATATATACAAGTGGATCTGTATATACAAGCACAAGTCCTGTCATAATGCTAAAATTATGACCTGAATATAGTTTTTTGTTTGTTTTTTTTTTTTTTTTTTTTTTTACCAAGTGTACAGTATATACATCAGTCTGTCTCTAAGGAGACAATCTGATGCTCATACGAGGAAAAATACAAAGTGCCGTCTCGTAATTGGGTTTACCTCTCACCAAAATCACTTATCCGTATCAATATCCGTTACGAATTATAGTACAACCTTAAGCGGGTTTCGAATAGCTCTGTGTGTATAAAAGCATGGTATTTTGCAGTAGGAAATTCCATTGTTCCAGACCTGTACCTGGACTTTGTCAAGGTAATTCTGAGAACATACACACACTAATAATTTTTAGTGTATCTGGCTGGACTGTTATGACTGGCCCTTTGACACGGAGCAGTGAGTGGTTATATAAGATCTAGCAGGAAATAGCTGCAGTAGAAAGTGGAATAAAAGCTGGAGACAGGGAGATTCCTTGTGTTAGTGAGTGAGGGAAAGAATTCAGCAAAGCTCTGGCAAAAGGAGAGAGAGAGAGATGGCTTTATTTTTTCTCACACAAATTCCGAGTGAGAATAGGAAAAAAAAAAAAAAAAAAACGTGCTCCAGACGCCGTATGCTGTTGAGGAAAGGAAAAAGGCGGTGTGAGCATGGCTAGCGTGGGAGTGTGTGAATGACTTTTCTCGCCCACAGTCTCCCTGACATGCTGCCAATCGCTCATGGCTTCCCTGACTGATGGGGCTTGCTGATTGACAGTTTCTTCTGACTTTAGTGCTTTTTGTGAAGTGGAAGAAAGCTTAGTTGCTCTCTCTCTGTCACTCATTCGCTGAGTTTCTCTCCCCTGCCCATTACACAGTTTGGGCTTTCTTCTGTTCCTGTCGTCTGCTGTCTGTCTGCATCATCAGGAACGGACAGGATTTCTAATACATTGAATTGATGTACAAAATGCCATTTCCACTGGGTTCTCCGGTTTCCTTCCTCCTTAATAATGCATGCTGTTATTCGATTTGTCAACTCTAATTTGCCTTTAAGTGTAAATCAGTGTGTGAATGGATGTTCCTTGTGATGGACTGCCACCTAATCCCATCTGTACTCTCACCTAACAGCTGCTATTTCTGGAATTGGCAGGTCCGTCATGACCCTGACTGTAATCAAATGCTTACTGAAGATGCATCATTATTAAAAAAAAAAGAAGATTGCGATTTCTGTCGAGGCACCTGCACTAGAGCTCTTACTGTACCTTCTTTCTGCAATAAAGGTATTATTAGAACACATTAACATTTTTATAGTTCATTTCGTTTGAGTTTGCTTACTGAGGTCTTGTCCAGAAGGATGTTTAGAAGGGAGAGAGTTATTACAGTTATTAGCTTTCAGTTTTTTATTAGATTTTACAAAGTTTTGAGTTGTGCAGTCGCTTGGACAAAAATTCTCTGGGAGAATTAAAGATATTGAAGATACGAAGGAAATGGAGAAATTGCATTGGTGTTTCCATTCAGCATGTTGTACATTTTATTATCGATGCGTTATAAGATCCGACTTTCTTCCATTATTATCTGCCATACCTTTTGCTAGCTGGCAATTTAAGTAGCTATGTTAATATTTTAATTTTCTCTGTAGAGCAGTTTTAACAGCAGCATACCATTTATTGTATAATAAACTGTAGGAAGGAAAAGCAATAAACTTGTGTGCACACAATTCTGAACTTGGACTTAAGCACATTGTTATCCGTAACATTGATGCAGTCCACAAAACAGAACACGAATAATAGCATGTTGTTTGCAGACATTATCCAAGGCTGGATTTTAATGGATGATATTATGAACACTTAAAGTGAGCTTAAAGAGTGACATTGAGTGATTGATCAATGAGTGATTATGCTTCAAACTGTGGGAACGTTTATTTTTATTGGCGAGCAAACCAAAATATATTAGGCAAAATATAAATGTTGTTTATTAATAACATATTTTTCCATGTTGTTTTAATAATTTATATATATATATATATATATATATATATATATATATATATATTTATATTTTTTTTTTTTTATTCTTATTCATTTGGATTTCTTTTTTTTTTTTCAAAATTGTCATTACTCATTGTTACCTTTATCAGCAAAGAAAAAGAAGACCTTGTGATTGTGCCTAGGGACTATATATTACCCAACAGCCACTGCACTTCCTTGTTTGTCACATGTCACTGATCACTCACAGCTGTTCATTGTCACCTTGATTGGCAATTGTGGATATAGCTTCACACTCATTGTCTTTCCATGTCCTTGTTCATGCTCAGGTTCTTGATTATTGGGTTTGAATTATTTTGTGTTTTGTTCTAGTTTTTCTGGTTTACCTTTCATGAATAAAAGGTTTTGTACACTTAGTGTTACATGACTATTTCCTAATCCTTATTAAACATTTTTAAAGCCAAGCGTTTGTGTTTAAAGGCGGTTTAAAATCTCACACCCAACCCCAGACGCTTCTTTTCACTTGAAAATTGATAACCTTGCACGCTTGCATTACATGATTTGCATACACTAACCGGTACACCCAGAGAACAAGCACACACGTAACCTGAGTCTAAATATGAGGAACTTTCCTTACATAATTATCACTTTTGTGCCCTCAGTACAATGTTAGCTATCATCCTTCTGAGTAGCAACTGAAGTAGCACAGCTGGTCTCATATCTCCTGTACAAAGTGTATCGCTGTATTTTTAAAATCCCTTTTCAACTCTTTTTTTTTCACCCCACAGCCATTCACTTGGTTTGCACTCGCTTTCATTTTATCTTTAATATCTCTCTATCAGACTTTCTGACCTACTGCAGACATGACATCCAATACAGAGTGTCTCTCTGTGATCGAGTGATTCAGCCTTGTACATTCTCACACACACACACACACACACACACACACACACACACACACACACACACACACACGAGTGAGGGCTCTTGAGACGGATATTTTTAGAATGCGTTGGCAGTAAAACTTGGGTGTGTGAGTATGTGTGTGTTCGCATGTGTGTGTGTATATATGTGCACCCGGTGAGTACTACAGACAAACCCAGAGTGTGATCAAAGCAAAAAAATGTGACATCACAGCATACAGAATGAGTCAGTGCGTGTACTCTGGATTGTGTCACTTTTAGAAATACAGCTGTCGCTCTCAGCCAGACGCCGAAACGCTGCTGACCGAGCAGCCCAGCCAGCTTACACACCACTTTTAAGTTACGGTTTGCCTAGAAATAAAACTGCCTCCATGTTTTGGTATCCTGAATACAGACAATCAGCTGAGCTGTGTCAGCCGTAGGGCTGGGTATCGTTCAAAAATGTTAGATATCGATACCTTGAATTCAATACTCAACGTTGTAAACACTATATATCAGTGCAAACAGTTTTAATCACAGTTTTAATAGCTGTTTTAGCATCGATTTAGCTAGGTATAGCCACTGAAACAGTTACATAGTGTAGGTCCTAAAAATAGGACCTAGTCACAGTGCACAAACGTTTTACTTAACTTAAAAAGTGCACAAGCATGTAGCACTACAAGTTCGCCGATTTTGTATGTTTGTTTAGCTGTCGGAGCCCCAGTCATAGCGCCGCTATCTTCATCAGTAATGGAGGAGGGCTCTTGTGGTGGACATTTTGAAGGAGGCCCTCAGGCAGGAAAATGATAAGAGGATGAGTAAACCGGCTCGCTCCTCGTATTGTCGAATACGGAGCAACTTTCTGCTCTTATGTTTATTCCGTGCACGGTCAAGTGTTTAATCATATTTGATGTGTTGCCTTTCTTGGCAGAAATGATCTTATTGCAAATATTGCATCGCACATCACACGTTTGATCGTTTAAACATCTTTTAAATGTATGCTAGGGGGCTTGGGATGCTAAGTTACACTACAACCTCGCGAGTGAGCGTAACCGGCATGAACTATTGATTTTCCCTGATGTCGCACCACAGCCAATCACCAGCATTTGATTTGGGCACGTCAAGCATGCTGCACGTTTACTGGCTCACTGATGTTAACAAGACTAAACCCTTGGGTAAATCTGGTACCGAACGAAAATGAATTTTTCAGGCAATTCGGTAGGTGCTCAAAACCGATACCTTGTCAGCCGAGGGAATCTTAAAGGTACCAGTTTAGCGTCGTGCAAACCGAGCATGCCAAAATCAACACACTTTCACTTATCTAATAAATAAAATACCCGGATAAAGTCAGGTTTATATTTTACAACGTTGTACAACCTTGTATGTCATGCAAATAGACTACACTTCCCAGCAACACACTCTGTCATGCTCACATTGATAACTAATCATTAATACTTTTTTTGTTTACCAATCACACACACCTCAGAGTCTATTATAATCCTCAGTTGTACTAATGCTCAAAGTTTTCAATACAGACTCAACAACCCTTTTCCCTATATATTTATATTTGTTTGTACCTGGTTATAATTCTTTGAATTTGCCCCTTCCACACTGTCTACTCAAAAGTATTGGGACATATGGCTTTTCCAGTCATATTGTATGGGCTTCTTCTCCAAACTGCTACCAGAAAAGTTGAATGTACACAATTGTATATTACGTCTTTGGATGCAGTAGAATACAATTTTCCCTTCACTTAAACTAGGAGACCCAAAACTGTTCCAGCATGACAATGCCCCTGTACACAAAGCCAGCTCTATGAATATAAACAAGATCTTGAGTGGTCTGCTATAGAGCTCTGACCTCAACCCTATTGAACAGCTTTGGGATGAACTGGAACGCTGACTGCATCCCAGTTCTCTGCACTTCACCTACATAAGCACCTGATGTACACAAATCTCCACAAGCTCACTCCAAAATCGAGTGGAACAGATAATAAGTCTTATATCAATCTAATAATCAGGTGTCCACAAACTTTTGTCCATATCGTGTATATTTGCTCTTCGACTGAACTTTGCATGTACCTGGATTACGATTTTACGATGTTTGTTCTCAGTACATCTCCACCCTGCATTAGCATCTGTCTCTACTCACCTGCTTTAACATCAGGCTGATCCTGGTTGACGGATTATTGGCACAATTTGAGTTTAACAAAACAAATACGTTTATTTATTTATTTATTTGTTTGTTTTTTAGAACCACTTATAAGATTTGTCATGCATGTCTTCATGCTCATTTTTTAAGATTTTGAAAGAGGCTAATTGAAGTGAGTCAGAGCAAACATATTTTTGAACAGACTTCTAGTCAGTATTACTCAAACAAACAATGGTTTTAAATGGATACTGCTGACAGAACATTCAGAATGTTGATAAAGAAAGTACAAACTGAAATGTTCTTTGCTCTCCATGTATATCAAATATCAATATTGCTTCTACAATAATTTTTTTTAAATATTTTTTGAGACAGTCAAAAACTGACAGGTCCTGATTGCAAGCAGCTGGTCTGAGGTCACATTTTGTATTTCAATTTTTTTTTATTGTAAAATGCTAACATTTTTTTGTTTATTTTTCTGCCAAATAATAAAAAACAAACAAAAAAATAAATACATTTAATCCTGTAAATAATACATGTAAATAAAGTATGTAACACTTTTATAAATGTACTTTTTGTGTATTTGTTTTTACAGTGTAAAAATTCCTCACCCTTTATGTTTTGATAGTAACTGTATATTGTAGACTGTACTTTGTCATATTCCCCACTCTTTGTACAACTCTATGTACGTGCTCTATCAGTCAAGTCACAGAAATAGGTTTTAATTAGCTTGGATTAAGTTTTAAACTGTACCAAATCCTTTCTGTGACTTGTCACAGGCCTTTGTTCACAGGATTGTGTAATTGAGTGATGAGTTTGAATTATTAAAATGCAGTTACAGTTCTGTCTTTCTGAGAGCCAGAGTCAGTTCTCTCAAATGCCAGAATGTAGGAAATGAAAATCAGTTTACTGGGAAGCTAATAACAGGGGTAAATATGTGCTTTAAAGCGATTTGGAGGTGTAAGTAGTTCAGGCTGATGATCTATAGTCCGGTTACACTTCTTTTACTGACACTTTTAGCCTGGTGTAACCTCTTCAACATTAAATTACAACACATTTTGTCAGTGCAAAAAGTGTGTGAATGTGTGTGTATGTGTGTATATTCTGATCTGACAGCTGGACTTTTCTCTTGTCACCAGAATGATTAATTAGTATTAAAAATATTCACAGTATAGCGAGTAGGTTTTTGTGCTGTATTTAAAAAATCCCAGTGCGGACATTTTGCAAATATATTACACACACACACAAATGGTATCTTGATTTAACACTTTAGAAGTGCGGTATTTTTATAAACTGAAACCACAGAAAGTATTATCCTTCATCTCCTCACATGTAACGCTTCTCGGCAGCTGACTTTAAGGCAGTTTCAGTGATCTACAATGCCTTCACAGTTGAATCACTATTACTCCCAAACACCAAAAGGAAACAATGCGGAATAGGAGACTGAAATATGGAAATAGGGAAACGTAAATCCTTGTGGCACATTTTTTTTATCTGTAGGTTGTTTGAGTAGATTTAGATTGTTCTGACACTAAGGTCAGTAATAGATTAGATTAGATAGCGCATATTTAAATGTTATTTGTCATATAAACACAACCATACACAGGATGACCGACATGCAGCCAAATGTGTTTAATGACTGCTCCTTGGCATGAAATAAAATAAATAGAAAGAATGAGAATAATAAATACATATTAAAAATGAAAATGGACAATATAAAAAATATAATTGCAACAGAAAAGTTTTTGTTCATTAAAAATAGAATTTAATGTAATAAATAAAATAACATTTTTATAAAACTGAAATTAACTACATCTGGACTTTACAAAAATGTTTTAATTATTTTAATTACATATGAGGTGGTATCAAAAAGGTTCGATACTAGTTTTGTAACACGCCAGCAGGTGGCAGCAGATGGCTGTACGCAAAGTCACAGGGAGCACTGACATACATAAGTCATTGTGCCAATAAACATCTTCCTGAAGATGCCCTCTTCCCGAAGATGAAGATTCAGCTGATAGGAGATCCAGTATGTAGCAGAAGGTGCTTGACACGACTTCTAGGACACATTCCAGAAGTGGCAAGAATGCTGGGAATGCTGTATTTCTGTGCAAGGGGACTATTTTGAAGGTGTTGCTGTGCAAATGTAGATAAATAGAGTACTTTCTTGTAAACAGAGCTAGTCTCGAAACTTTTTGATATCACCTCGCAAGGCAGAAACGTAAATGTGATTTATTTTGAGTATTCCATAAATATTCCTTGATTTATATATACCTAGTTCTTAGTGACTGTGAAGGGCAAAACATATGGTTTACACCAAATTCATCCTCTAGCACCCTGCAGGTGCAGGTGGAGAGACCACTCCTATCAGGTTAAAAAAAAAAAAAAAAGAAAAAAAGAAAGGTGCTTTATACTTTCACATGTACTTTACAGCACAGAGAAATTCTTTCTTTGCATATCCCAGTGATGTCAGGCATGTGACAGCACCCCTGGAGCACAGAGGGCTAAGGGCCTTGCTCAAGGGCCCTAAGAGTGGCAGCTTGGCAATACCAGTGCTTGAAACCCCGACCTTGCAATCAGAATGTATTTGTATTTAAAGTCGATATTCCCCTTTAAGGCAGACTTATAGACACTATTTAAAGCCTTTCTTCTTCTTTGAGGACCTGTCAACTTCTGGCGAAGAAGGGGTGGCTCCCAGACCAGAAATTGCCAGGTTATATTGTCAATACTTACAAATTCATACATTGATTGGCTAATCTGTTGTTTATATTTGGAAAGTAAGAAGACTATTATTATTATTATTATTGACAATGTCAGAAAAGTAATTACAAATTTGTAAGAACTGCAAAATGAGAGATGTGAAAATGCAGGCATGAGGATACATGTCCACCTGCGACCTTCTCTCTTTTTTTTTTTTTTTTTTTTTACGTTCTGTCTTTCATCTTTCCTTACAAGCTGCAAGGTCCTACATAACTCACTCCATCGCACGCTTTATCTACCCTTCTCAGTATCTCCAGCTCCCCCGCTGGCCCCCTACCCTGCCTGAGCTTTATTGGCACAGCTGTGTGCAGTTTGCTATTCAAAGCACACATTTCATCACCTGCCAGAGTGGAATAACGGCAAGGCTCACACTTAGGACCTAGAGGAGGTGCTGTAGACTATACATGTCTTCTCCTCAGTGTGTGTGTGCGTTTTTTAGTGGTTTTCTGCACGTTTCCATCGTAACAGCCTTTGCGAACATGTTGAACAAGCTGCTGTCACTGTCACTGAGAAGGCAGGTGACAAATGGACTACTTCCAACCTACACTTGTAGGTGCATTTATAAATGGCACCATCTCTTGGTTCTGGACGGCGAAAAATCCCAGGTGGTTTGTTTAACCCTGTAACGCCCCTGATATAACCACCCTTATGTCCAAAAATGCTTTATTGAGGCTTATTTTTCTATAAAAACGAGAGCAGAGAGTAGGGATTATTTTCGTAGTTGCACTTTTGGGCGGAATCTGATGCAAAAGCTCGTTTTTTTTACGGCTTGAGCGAGTGTATGGAACACGTGTAATAAAATTATTTAGATGCATGAAAGGATACAGGAGTGCGTCATGACCAAAGCAGAAAGCATCAATCCCCCCTCACTTACTGTCTCTCTCTCTCTCTCTCTCTCTCTCTCTCTTTCTCTCTCTCTCTCTCTCTCTCTCTCTCTGTCTCGCCCCCACCTTTATATATTAATATAATCTGTCATTGGCTTATTTGCTCAGCTTTTCTCTCGCTGTCTTTATAATTAGTTTAAGTGGGACGCTGTTTATTCGTTTCGGTTTTTATCACCGCTGTCTTATTATATTCCACCTATCTCTTCCTGCATCTGTGAAATACATCTCCAGTGATTTTATAGATTCCTAAAAAAAAAAAAAAAAATCCTGCCGTTCTATTTTTAATAAATAGATCGCTTACTTTCATCCCCTTTCAACTCTCTGCTCGGACCGCCTACTATCCATTAATATTCATAAACAGACACCCCCCTATCCCCTGATGGACATTAATATTCATTACTCAGCTCCGTAAATTTCCAGAACATGTCAGCGTTTCTGTTGATTCAGAGATTCAGACTAGAAACTAAAATGCTTCACTGACCACACTGAATTATTTTATTTATAAATGCACAAACCTGCACTAGCACTTTCAGAAATAGTGTACCATGCCTGTCAAAGTCTTTTATGGTTTTTGAGAGACACATTCATGTTCCTCCTATCTATATGCGCCAACTTGGTCATTTAACAGTATAAAAAATTTACTTTGACCAAACAAATATAAAAATGTACAGATGTTACACTTTATTCTCATTGAAAAATCTTCCATTTAACATGAATAACAGCTTTATACACATTTGGCATCTGGACAGTCAGTTTCCCCAAACATTCAGCTGAAATGCTATGCCACTTACAGTATGTAAAACTTGTCAAAGGTGTTCTTCACTAGTAGATTTCTTTCTGACCTTGCAATCCAGTTAATCTCAGAGCAGTTCAAAACGATTTAGGTGTGGTAACTGGGAAAGCGATTTAATGACCGAAAACACTCCAGCTCACTGTTTGGTCTCTAATTAACTCCACACGACTACGTTTTCATTTGAAAACGGCATTTTCATTTAACCGTGCTCCATAGCGTCCACACTATCGTTTTCAATCATTTTAGAAAAGTTGCTCATCCACACTGAAACGTCTTAATAGCCTTACGTCCCTGTACTTTGACCTGCGTCATTTCCGTCTTACGTTCATTTACGTTCTGCCTCTTTGAAACTTTGTGGAAATGCGAGGACAGGCAGCATCACATGACTAAAAATGCATCATCGATTTCAAAAATTTAGTTTTTACAGTCCACACTGCGACGCGTGTGTGTAAAGCATTTTCAGATCGATCCGTTTTCAAAAATGTTTTTCGTTGCATAAAAACGCTGCTTTAGTGTGAACTGAAAACCTATTGGAGAGAAAAATGTGTTAAGCGAAAACGTATTAACGTGGGCATTCAGAGCTTGGATGTATGATTTACAGTGGCTCATTGTCTTGTATGAAGTCGGGTTCCATTGAGTTGGCTGGCATTGAAGTATTGAATGATAGCCATGTTGGTTTAGTATTCCTTTCACTATTTATCTTACATGTAACCTACAAAATGAAAATTAATACAATTTAATTAACTAGTTTGTTGCATATAAACAAAAGGAACATGCATTCACTATGTATTTCCAGACTTTTGACAAGCTCCGTAAATACAGCACCAAATATAACCATCAGCCAAGATATCAAGACATTTCAATATAAATGTATTTATTGTGTTTCAGTTTTTTATTAGGTGTAAAGGGGAAATTCGACTTATACCCAATGAGACTGGCCAGAGATTGAAAGAACACATACACAGACACACACATCTGCAGGAACGAGGGAAAATCTCCGCCTCGTTCTGCACTCCGGTGGGCCTCCTGCTGCTAATCGCTATCTGAACACCACTAAAAACACAGTGTTTAACAAGCAGAGCCGGATAACCAACGAGTCTCGGAAGACGCCAGTGTGTTAAATGTCGTCTTAAAAAAAAGTGCACTTGAACGTCATGACTTTGTCCTGCACTACACCTTTGGCTTGCTTTGAGAAGCCGACTAGACTCATCGGTCCCTCGGTACGCCGTGACCTTTTTTTTTAACCAAGACCTGCACTCTTGGTTAAAAAAAAAAGGAAAAGAAAAACCGTGGAGCACAGCAGGTGCTGAGTGCACAGTAATCAGTAAACGCTGGTCGCTTTTTCCTGAGGCACTTCCACTGCGCGTGCAACGGGAATCTCTTCTCCATGCCGAGTGCGAGAGCTGTGAGCTCCGAGAGGTGCTACTTTGTTGCTAAAAATACGAGGCGAGATCACAGCTTAGTTGCTGATCACGTCAGAGAGGTTCCTTACCAGCTCGAAGGATTACAGGAGAGAAAAAAAACAAAACACACAGCATACTGGATGAGTCGGTGCAGTGGGTGAGCTGTGCACTACAATGGTTTATGTGGCATGTTGCTGGGTCACATGGCACAGGAAGCATTATTATCATAATAAGCTGTCAGGGATCCACCAGCCACACCTTCACCAAACCCACCTATCACTCCAAGCAGCTCTCCTACCTACTAACCATCTGCACATGGCACTCATCAGCCTCCACACTATATAACCTCCGTTCCCCCACCAGCTCATTGTCCGTTCTACAGTTTAGGCTGATGAACATTGTCGGACTACCCAAGCTACGGACGCTACGTTTCTGGTTTGGTTTATCATTGTTTGCGGGACTCTGTTTAGTTCTCAGAACTCTCTCTAGTCATAGCAGTCACCAGGTTTAGTAAAACCTGGAGTTTCGTTCTGGTTTGCCGTTTTCTGCCTTTGCCCTTTGTTATTTATTAAATAATAGTCATTTTAACATCAAGCTAGAGACGAAGAGGTGGCTGGAGAAAGACTCCACTATAACGTAAGCAATAGCAGGAAGTAACCATGGATATTACGGTAGTGTGCCTAGTTCCTAGTAACTTTGAAAGCAAAGACATATGATTTATATAATTTTCATCCTTATTAAACTATTCAGTGAGCCCCTGGGCCCTGCACACTTCTATTAGAATATAGGTGATAATTCTGAATGCATTTGTATATGAATTGGATTTTCCCTTTAAGGCACAATTATTGAAAGTTTTTTCAGTTTAATAGCCACTTTGTATGAGAACTTCACTTTTGGGAAAAGATGGTAGGGCTTCTTTTTCGAGTGCCAGGTAATATTTTACACAGTAAATTATTTAACATATTCCAAAAAGCAACCTCAGGGTTGTGACAGTATCTCTACCTTGCTAACGGCCTCAATAAGCCACTTCATTGTTGATCATTTTTCTAGACTGGCTGTCCAAAAGAAAGTCACACACTCTAATATTTCATTGGACCGCCTTTAGCTTTGATCACAGCAGGCCGTGGCATCGTTTGGATAAGCTTCTGCAATATCAAAAATTTTTTCCAGTCCAGAGTTGCAGTAATGTTTCACCAAGGTCTTGTATTGATGATGGGAATGGGTATTGAGTCGAACCACTGTGCAAAGTCTTCTCCAGCACATCCCAAAGATTTGCAATAGGGTTAAGGTCTGGACTCTGTGATGGCCCATCCATGTGTGAAAATAATGTCTCATGCTCCCTGAACCACTCTTTTACAATTTGAGCCCGATGAATCCTGGAATTATATTGGAATATGCCCGTGCCATCAGGAAAGAAAAAATCAATTGATAGAATAACCTGGTCATTCAGTATATTCAGGTAGTCAGCTGACCTCATTGTTTGGGCACATAACATTGCTGAACCCAGACCTCACCAACTGCAGCAACCCCAGATCATAGCACTGCCCCCACAGGCTTGTACGGTAGGCACTAGGCATGATGGGTGCATCAGTTCATCCGCCTCTCTTCTTACCCTGATGTTTCAATCACTCTGGAACAGGGCAAATCTGGACTCATCAGACCATATGACCTTCTTCCATTCCAATCTTTATGCTCCGTAGCAAATTGAAGCCTATTTTTCAGATTAGCCTCACTGATAAGTGGTTTTCTTAAGGCTACACAGCTGTTTAGTCCCAATCCCTTGAGTTCCCTTCACATTGTGCGTGTGGAAATGCTCTTACTTTTACTTTTAAACATAGCCATGAGCTCTACTGTTGTTTTTTTATGATCACCGATCACGATCATTCAAGATTTTTTTCCGACCACATTTCTTCCTCAAAGATGATGGTTCCCCACAATCCTTCCAGTTTTTAATAATGCTTTGGACAGTTCTTAACCCAATTTCAGTAGTTTCAACAATCTCCTTAGATGTTTTCTTTGCTTGATTCATGCCAATATTTTAAACTTTCTGAAACCTTGTTGCCAGATGAAACATAATCATCCATGCAGTAATTATCCAATAGGTGGCTCTTACCTATTTGCTTAGTTAAATCCAGGTGGTGACTTGGAATAGGTGGACGGGCAGTGTATAAAACATGACACATTTTTTCTTCCTTTTATAAGCACTTATTTGGCTTTCTGGCTCATCCGGATACCTTGATTGCAAATGTGGAGCTGTTGTAGTTTTGAATTTGCATTGTATAAATATTTTTGTAGAACTCTCAATAGACTTCATCTGTGAACAAGTAACCTTTTTTTTCAATGTACATACCTCACACAGAACAGTGGACTGTGTCAAAATACTCATTTGCAGTACTACGCTGAATTCTGTATCTAGAGAAACACCTTAGAAAAACAAACCAAAGTGGTACTGAATGTTGTATGCTTTGGCACGAGAAGATAAAACACGTGAATGAATTGAGTATCCTGTATTTTCCAAGATTCCTGAATATCTAAATCCTAGAATATCCAGAATATCCTGGTTTGGATTTGGACTAAGATATTTGGATTAGATGTGATTTGGAGTTCACTACAGAGGGAAAAGAGGCTCCATGTGGCACTGAAGCAGTAGCAAGAAAGATGTGTTTGTGTGAGTGTGAGTGTGTGTGAACTTGGTGCCGCGGCTTTAAATATAGATCAGAGCGAGCGTATAGGTTGCCGTTGTGCAGAAGGTGGGTGACGCCCACACTGTTATACAATGGCTATTGCGTAATTGTGAGAAATCGCCTACTAGTGTCTCCCCCTTCCTCCAATATTTTTACATTTTTCATCCTTTCTCGTCAGCTTCAGTTTCATGCGTGCACACACACACGCAAACACAAAAACACACTCCTGCCTGTCATTGTCTGACCTGGATATGTTCCACAAGCTGCTTTGAGATAATGTCCATTGTTAAAAGCGCTATACAAATAAAATGAATTGAAAAAATTGAATATGTCTCATATACTGTACAACAACTTCTTTCTTCATCTGTGTCAGTGAGATTGTTGGATTTCGAATCAGCTATAGACGGTAGACTCCGGAATACTTCATGTGCTGTCACTGTAGCGATGTATAACAAAATTAGTTGTGTGATCTTCGTCTTCTTTTTCCGGCTTCTCCCATTAGGAGTCGCCACAGCGAATCATCCGTCTCCATACCCCCCTGTCCTCTACATCTGCCTCTTTCAACCCAACTACCTGCATGTCTTCCCTCACCACATCCATAATCCTCTTCTTTGGTCTTTCTCTTTTCTTCCTTCCTGGCAGCTCCATACAGTTTTAACTGACCACTTCAGATGTCTTCTGCAAGAACATTCCTACAAGAGATAAATGCTTTTTTCTTTCAGTGTCTTATTTTTGTTGTCTATGCATTTAAACCTTTAAATAATAAAAAGTAAGTGAACTTCCTCTGACCTTTTGTGCTGGTTTGATTGTACTCACTGGGTTTTATTTTTTCTGGCCCTGAGCACACGTTTCTCCCATTTAAGGATCTGATTATTGATATTAACAGCTCCAGCATGAGCAGTCCCTCGTTACTGTCTCAAGGTCCAGTACAGACAGATATTGACACATCACAGTTGCTTTTCCTCCTATTTAAGACTTGGTACTTTGCAGGTTCTCGACATGATGACAGGTTCTTCAAAGAAAATGGTGTCTGTCAAAAGTGTGGAAACACCTAGGGTTTTTTCACCTATTATGGTTTTTGAGAGACACATGCATGTTCCTTTTAAAGAGTTACTTTCACCGAGCAAATATATTAATGTCCAGATGTTACACTTTATTCTCATTGAAAAATCCTCTCTTAGCATGGATAACAGCTTTACACACTCTTGGCATCCGAACAGTTTGTTTCTCCGAACATTCACCTGAAATACTTCACTGTGCCTCTTGTAAAACTTGTCAAATCTCTTCACTAGTTGGAGATTCCATTCTGACCTTTCGATCGAGTTCATCCCAGAGCAGTTCAATAAGATTTAGGTGTGGTGACTGGGCAGGTCATATATATGATAGATAACAGTCCACCCCACTGTTTGCTCTCTAAATAACTCTTACAGAACTTGGACATATGCTTCAGTATATTGTCTTGTTGTATGGTGACGTAATGTGATTTAGCCGTAGTCTAGACGGAATTGCATGGTTTAGAAGTATGGAATGGTAGCCATGTTGGTTCAGTAAACAACCTCAAGTCTTCAAAACAAACCCAAATCATTAAGCGTCCACTGCCATGTTTGATTGTGTGTATGAGGCAGTCTGCTAAAATCTTCACCTCTGTTTTCCATCTTAGATAACTTCTTCTGTTAGAGTCAGAAATTTCACATTTGGACCTGTTTATATAAGGTTCTTCAGTAATTCACTGTTTAATTCTTGTCTGTTTTGTTGCATATAAACAATAGAAACATGCATATGTCTCAAAAACCATAAAAGACTAGGTGTTTCCGAACTTTTGCAGACTCTTTGCAGTACATGGAGCCAAAGCATGTTAAAAGAGGACAGTTTCAAAATGAGTATAATATGAATACATTTTAAAAGCGTTTATAGACCTGTAATAATAATGTAGTTTTAACGATTCAATTGGAAAATAACTAGATTTTTCATACAATTTAGCTGTTTTATGGCTACTCTTTCTGCATTTTACTGTCCTGGTAATATTTGTTCAGTTTCCAGAAGACATAGTTTGGTTGAATATTCATATTAGACATGCATTGGTTTGTTATCTAAGAGCCTTGCTGTCACGACACTGGCAGCTTTATGTAGCAAACATAAAGAAATTAGAACATCGGTAAACTCTTGACTATAACTGTGATAAAAATACAAAAATCTATCAAATAAACTAGAAATATTTGAAGCTGTATGTATACCACAGATGGAAGTTCGAATAGCAGTTGGCACGGAAGTTTCCAGAAGGTGTGCCTGGCAGCAACATTAGCCAAAGGTAGAAGGGAAGCAAAGAGGCTGCCAAAGCCACAACTGGAGCGACAAGTGTGTTTGTGTGTGTACAATCCACCCTAGGTTTTGGAGTCAGAACACACGCTTCTATCTATCTATCTGTCTCTCTGTCTGTCTGTCTGTCTGCTGGACGGCGAGACTGTGTTCAGTAATTCGATATCATGTGACTGCACAAACAGGAACATCCTGTAGAAAGCAACTTTGTGTAACTCCTTCCTGCCTGCAGCAAATTCGTCTCCTAGACTGTTTCTCTACTGAGATTCTAGTTGTCTATGCATGTGTTTGTGTGTGTGTGTGTGTGTGTGTGTGTGTGTGAGTAGGAGGGTGCTGAGACAGAAAGGGCACCTAGGTGTCAAGGAGCTTTCAGTTGCATAGTATTTACATATTCCGAGGCAGAAGAAACAACATTGAATGTCCTAGCTTTAGTTACAAAAAGTCAAGATCTACACGTACACCTGCTAAAGCGCTCTGACCTCAACCCGCACAAGCACACTCCAAAATCTCATGGAACATCTTTCCAGAAGATTGGACGATATTATAACAGCAAATGGGGACTAAATGTGAAATGGGCTGTTCAATAGGCACATACTAATCTTATGATCAGGTGTCCACAAACTTTTGTATAGTGTATTTAGATACATTTACATTTATAACATTTGGCAGCCGACCTTATTAAGAGCAACTTACAATTACAGTAATACCACGGTACTCGTCGGTAGTTCGTTACGGAACTCGTGACTAATGCTGAAACTGACCAATACCCAATCAGTATATTTTTTTTTTTGCAGTACTTTACTGTATAAAGAATAAAGAAAATGCATAAAAATATTTTAAAACACTTGACCCATGATTTAGGCTTAAAATGCACAGGAAGCACAAAAGAGGACTCTCAGGCACTCTATGGCCCTTTTCACGAGCTAAAATGAGACTCCTCGTGAATCGGTTTTACCACGAGATTGAAGCGCTCACGAGTTTCATCGCGGGAGTCGGCGTCTGGTTCCAAAATTGTGATGAGTGCCGAAAATTTTTTTAGTTGCTATAACATGACGAGTACCAATTTGTACCTAATACCAAAGTATTACTGTACCTTATTTATACAAAACTGAGCAGTTGAGGGTTAAGTTCCTTTCTTAAGGGCTTAGGAGTGGCAGCTTGGTTCAAACTCATAACCTTTTGTTCATAAATCCAACATATTAACCACTGTTTCATGTAATGGATAGAAAGCCACTCAGGAGTGCCCCTAAACTGCTCAGATTAGTAAAAAGGCTTCCTGCAAATAAAGACGAGTTTAAAATGGCCGATCATTGTACAGATATCGTGTAATGTAGGAAACGTAACTAAAAGTTTATATCACTACGATTTGATCTCGCAGTACTTATACAATACGGACAATATGGCTGTGCAGCTAATGCATTGGAGCGCTAGCTCTTTTAAATATAATTTGAATGCTTTTATCAGGAATTTTACCTCAGGCGATTATTTGGGCCTAATCGGAGTACTGAACAAGGTCTAGCCTTGTTGTAGAACACACGTCTTACTATTCTTGTAGAGACCTCCAACTCGTTTTCTTTGTGGATAACGGCCCCTAAAATCCCACACACACACACACACACAGCAGACATTGTGTCTCATGTATCCAGAAGCCATGATAGTCATACAGTATATACACTAACAAGCACTGAGACTCCCTAACACAATCACACTCTTACCCAAACACATAAATAAACACAGAGCCTCAGATTTACACACACACTTATAAATCTTTATCTTTCACACATATACACACACACACACACACCGTCGGCTCCCCATGCCTGAGCTGCACGTCCCTGCTGTAGTGAGGAGGTTTCGAGTAAAGAGCGTGGGAGTATGGCAGTTTTATTGCTGCTTTGGACTTTCTGCAACGCTGAGCATCCAGCACCGTGTCAAGCTGAACACAGAGGGGGTGTGTGAGCGTGTCTGTGCATGAGCGCCTGTTTTGTGTGTGTATTTGATTTGCATAAGACTGCTGGATTTGTGATTCTTGTTCTGCCGATTCTCTGTATGTGTGTGAGGAGGTGGAGCAGCTCACACTGACTGAGAGCGAGTAGTTTGGTTTCAGCTGTGAGAAACGTCTGAATGCTGATGCATCGTCCCAGGCTATGGCTCATTAACAGTGACGCGTGTCATTTCCTCCAGCCCGCCGAATACCCGTTCCCCGTTCCTGCCCAAAGTGGATTAAGTGCTCCGGTTGGTGCATTGTGTGCCGGGCTATTAGTCAAACCCAGGACAGGTCTAATCTATCAGACATACACGCCGAGTGAACTGATTACCCCTCTCCATAATTTCACGGGGGCTACAAAAACCCCGCGTTCCAGCTCTCGACCATTGACCCAAATGATCTCCGAGGCTTTAATTCCGCAACAGAGACATATCGGATGACTAGTAACCAAAAGCACATGGAGACGTGCGGACATTTCCTGCATTGCTTTCGGAAAAACCACTGACCGCCCCCGAAATTGTTTGCAGATGAGAGTTAACCCAGGCACGTAGACACGGCCCAGATCTCAACGCTCTTCACATAACCAGATGACAAGCATGGGGTTTGAGATTACAGAATAGGAGGGTGTGTGTGTGTGAGAGAGTGATATATAAAGAGAGAAGAATGTAGGGGAAAATGTGCATGAGGCACAGGTGTGTATGACTCAGGTCTCTGGACTGAATCATTTGATACGTCCTGTTAAAACGTTTATTTTTTTTTTTTTTGTTTCCACTCGAGACTCACAGTGCTTCTGTAAAACTGCTACAGATGATCTTTATCTTTTTGATACCTTTTCATGTGTTTTATACAGTGTCTGAGAACCGACATGCACATTAAATGGAGCAGGTGTCTGTAGAGCCCTCTGCTGGCTGTAAAGTAAACTGCACCTGACATTAAAACAAAAAAATGAAAGCAGGACTAAATCATTTTTAATTTCCAGACCATATCTATTAATGTATATTTTCCCATTTCTAGTGTCCTACGTGACAAGTGAAGCCATTACATCTTTTCAAACTGCTCTTTGTGCTACATCACAAAGCTATCTATCCTCTTCTGCATACCTGAGCCCATTATTCGTTAGTGACGCTCTGACACACAAGGTCGTATTTTCATTCTTTTTGTTTTCTCAGATTCCCAATTCAGGCTGTGGCATCATTAGGATTGTGTCAGGATTAGGGTTGCAAAGGTGCAGACATTTTTGGGGAAACTTTCCAGAAGAACTTTTCACAAGAACATAATCTGGGAAAATTGGAAAGTTGAAAACTACAGGAATTTATAGAAATTTGGGGAAGTTTATATAAACTGTATCATAAGGTCATATGCTGACACGCATGCATTATAATACAGATTTTAAAAGAATTACATTTTTCACTTTGATTTAATTGTAAGTAGAAATGGAATAAATACTCCATAATCAGCATTTTGCTAAAACAAACTAGAACCTAATATATACAGTACTGGTCTAAAGTTACTATTTGTTATGTTTTTAAAAGATGTCCATTTGATCAATTTGATCATATTTGATCAAAAAGACAAAACAAAACAGTAATATTGTGAAATATTATTATTACTATAGTTTGCTATATTAATATACTTCAAAATATAATGTATATTATTAATTTTGATCAGCCATTACACTAGTCTTCATTGTCACATGATCCTTCAGAAATCATTCTAATATTTAGATTTCTCATCAGTTTTGTAAACAGTTTTGCTGCTTAATATATATATTTTTATTGCAACCATAGTCAGGATAAAATCATGAACTACTCTACCCATAAGCCCCTGCAGGCCACATTACTGATAAGTTATCCTTGTCACCCTTACTCAGCACACCATGGCTCCATGGTCCTTGTTGTTGTTTTGCTCAGGTTCAGGTTTTTTGGTTTTCTTGCCTGTTTTATTTTGCTTAGGGTTTTGTTTCTTGTTCTTTGTTCCATTGTGTTCCAAAATGTGTTCCAAAATGATCTACACTTGCATACACTCATGTTCATTACATAATAGATTGGAATTCATCTCTAGATGACCAGTTGGATCCTTTTTTTTTGTTTGGACAATCAGGGAGAAATACGCCTAATACTAAGAAGGAAAGAAAAATATCCACCTCATGTCTCTTGTAAAGAGTGTGTGTGTGTACTGTATATTACCAAAATCTTAATTTAAAATGAGATTACTTTCAGGTAGGGCTATCAATCGATTAATATATTTAATCGCGATTAATCGCATGATTGTCAACTCATGATTAATCGCAATTTTAATCGCACGTTTTTATCTGATATAAATGTACCTTAAATGAATACTTTTCAAGTTTTTAATCAAAATGGGCATGGACAAATATGGATGCTTTATGCAAATGTATGTTTGTTATTAGTGAAACCATCCTCAACATAGAGCATGAAGTCAAAATATTCTTGTAAAAGTTTTAATGAAATGATGGTGTTTTCATTTACATAAATCATCACACCAAACAAAACTTTTTCTTTGTTTCCACACAGACGGATTTAATTGCCGGATGTGTGCATCATGGTGGATTTTGGTGCTTAATTTGAGACTCGGCGCATCAGTAAAACAAATGTTAAGTGATAAAAAAAAATAATTAATTTTAATTTTAATTTTTTTAAATAAAAATTTAATTTTGCATCTTTTATATTGATTTATTTATATTTTTAATAAAAATGGTCACAGAAATGCATGTTGCATTAATCTCGTTTTAATATAATTAGTGCCATTACAATGAATTTGCGTTACTAACGTGTTAATTTTTACAGCCCTACTGTACTTTCAGGTAAAAGTCCAAGATACTAAAAATAACCTCATCAACTAATACAAAACTTGGCTATTCAGGAGTTAGGATGATAATACACAGCTCAAATTAAAAGACGAGTAGTGACTATGACTTGAGGGTTATACAAATAAGATGCTGAGACACCAGTATTGTAGGAGAGTCATGAAAATAGTTTTAGGTTTGGGGATTGCACAGTTGGCAGCCTGGGGAAATTTCTGTGCAGCTCTTCTCAGCGATGCTCAGTAAAGCAATTTTATTTGCCAGATCTGTGGACTTTATTTGGAAAGAAAAAAAGCATCTGGCGACTGTCCTGCAATAAGTACACTCTGAGAACAGGTTTAGTTTACACATCAGAAGTTCCTCCTGCATAAGCTGATGTTCACTATGACTAAACTGATCATCATTGTTCACAACCACCAATCACTGATCACCACCGTTCACGACAACCAATCACTGGCTATCACTGTTCACGACAACCAGTCACTGATCACTACTGTTCACAACAACCAATCACTGATAACCATTTTTCTTAACCACCAATCCCTAATCACCACTGTTCACGACAACCAATCCCTAATCACCACTGTTCACGACAACCAATCACTGATCACTCATGTTCGCAACAATCAATCCAAGATCACCATTTTCCACAACTACCAATCACCACTGTTCTCATTTTCCTCAACAACCAATCACAAAAAAACCCACTAAACACCATTTTTTGCCTCAGATGCTCACTTTTTGGTCTTAACTTTAAACATTCTTCTGTACTCTGTTACTCTCGATCTCTTCATTTGGCTATATTTGGATTTTTTTAATAGATTTTTTTTATAGTTATACATCATAATGTATGACCTTTCATTCAGAATGCCTTGAAAAGATCTGCAGTTTTCTTTTGCATTCTCATACGCAAAATTACAGTTTACAGATTACTGTTCTACAAATATGCAAATTAGTTGATGACATCATACGGTGGCTTTGGGACCTTTTTTGAGCATGCGTGAGCCACCTTTGTCTGTGCCAAGTCGTATTTGGTGATGTGAGTGTCCCGGGGCAGGAGCAGCAAGCTGTATCCGGTGCACACTGTAATCCTCTGGAACTGAACTCTTTTACTTAAACATGGTCACTGATACTCAGGATAACACTAATATATGCGTGCACATGGTCAGACTTGCATGGTACACGCACACACATGCACACACTCTCACACACACTCCCCCACACGCACACAAATATACACACACACACACACACACACACACACAGAGACTCAGGGATTGTAATTAATCCTCCTGCTGTGTCAGGCTGTGACTCATCACACACACATACGGCAAGCCTCGCTTTGCTAGAGTACACACAATCCTGCTTAACAGCTTCTACACATACACACATACACACACACACGTACACACAGGCCGTGTTTCTGCTTTGATAACCAGGGAGGGAGTGTACTGACAGACTCACTACACATACATGCATACACACTGTTACTGTTTGTTCCTCCCACGCATGCACACACACACACACACACACACACACACACACACACACACACACAC
>JAAIIK010000068.1:2278470-2288746 GCA_014706435.1 Silurus glanis | reverse complement strand
CACACACACACACACACACACACACACACACACACACACACACACATACACACACACACGCATACACACACTATCATGTATTCCTGTTTTATAAGGACATTCAAATAACAGTATTATTAATGGCAATAACATATGACACAGGAATCCTAACCTCAGTAAACAAAAATGGATAAAAATAACTACAGCCAAAGGTCCCCACAAAGCAAAAACTTCAAATCTTCCTACCCTTTTAAGGTCATATGGTCCCCACAAAGATATAAAGACACTCCCACACACAATTCTGTAGCTTCTTTGGTCATCCTGGAATCCATCCTGGTGTCTGTGTTTTAGCTGTAACTCACACGGTTGTACGTCCAAAATGGCGAACACTCATTGCACAGTTTAATGAGCAATCTGACCTGCTAAGTGCAGTTTTTCTAATAAAGTGTGTTCCTGTTTATTGCGTATGCTTGTTCTCTCTGCTTTACGATGAGTCTCGCCACGATCAGGGTTTAACAAGGACACCATGGCAGCCCAGTGCTCTGTGTCCGGGTTCGTGTAAAGAGTGTGCTCGTTAGAGCGCTAACCTTGTTGGCCTCTCATCTTGAGCCGTGATTGGCGGAGCCAAGGTGCAGGTCTGCCTGGCAACAGAGAGAGTGTTTACCAAACAACGCTATGCACTGGCGAGGACAGTGCTGCGCTTTTTGCAAAACACCTCCAGGAAAATCCAGCCGCTGTCTTCCTGTGGCGAGGGAAAATTTGCCTTTTATGATTCATGCACAGTGTGTAGAGGAAAACAGACGCACACACACACACACACACACACACACACACACACACACACACACACACACGTGCACACGCACACATGCTTCAGGCAAGTCTACTATCAATAGCCTGTTATCCAGTAACCAGTAATGTGTTAATTTGTAAGAAAAGGTAGCATTACATTTTCCCTTCTATTGAACTAGGAGACCCAAACCTGTTCCAGCATGACAATACCCCTGTGCACAGCTCCAGCTCTATGAAGATATACTTTACATGGGTTGGAAGTATGTGGAAGAGCTTGAGTGGCCTGCTATAGAGCTCTGGCCTCAACTCTATTGAATACCTATAAGATGAATTGGAACATTGACTGCACCCCAGGCCTCCTCGCCTCACTTACATCAGTATCTGACTTTACTAACACCCTTGTGACTGAATGAGCACAAATCTCCACAAGCACACATCAATATCTAGTATAACATCTTCCCAGAAGAGTAGAGGTTTTTATAAGAGCAAATGGGACTAAATGTGGAATGGGATGTTAAGAAAGCACAAACAAATCTTATGGTAAGGTGCCCATATATCTATATGGGTTTGTGCACATAAGACAGCCATTCTCTCTATATACATACTGTACATATTCACTATATATACTGAGAGGCTAGTGCAACTTCATTAGTCTCAGAAATGTGCATTCCCTTAGGACAAAATGAGGACGACTTGAATTAAAAAAACATAATTTATACCAAGGAGATATTTAGTTCATTAGCTTTAATCTATTTTTGGAATTCATACTTTTGGCTTTTGTAAAACAAACTAAAAAGCAACAAAGTGTAGATGAGGAATCTATAGGACTGAAATTACACTTCATTCTTCCGTTAGACAGAAACACAGTTATATACAAAGAAAAAAAGTCGACCAGTGCAGAAAAGAGAGCTTCACAAGAATAATATCTATTATTTTCCTTTAAACTAATATTAAATGTATTAAGCCTGTTTCAAGATTTCAAGCCTGTTTTTGACTTATTTTAAAGCTGGAATTGGTGTTAGACTGCTAGCAGATCATTTTAAAAACATTTTAATTATTTATTTATAGGATTGTGGAAAAATGACGTGAATTTCTACGCTCGAAATGAGTAAATATGTCCAGGAATAAGCTTACTGTTTTCATATGTATATTGTAATTCTTTCATTCAACTTGTCTTTAATGCAAATGCCTGTCAGGCATGTAAAACCTACCAGCTTACAAACATGGCTGCTTTGGACTCCAACTACCAGAACACATACTCTTACTGTTTAAGCTTCTTTACATACACACACACACACACACACACACACACACACACACACACACACACACTATACTATACACTATACACACAAACTATCACACACTATATTACACTATATTTAATATGACTGTAAGAAAGAATACTGTAATACTCCAAGAAAGAAAGGGACTTTATACGTGCCACATGTTTTTTACAGCACAGTGAAATGTTAAGAAGCTGAGGTCAGAGCTCAGGGTCAGCCATGTTACAGTGACCCTTGAATACAGAGGGTTAAGGGGCTTGCTCAAGGGCCCAAGATCCTGACCTTCTGATTAGTAACCCAGAGCCTTAACCACTGAGCTACCAGCTCACAATATCCATGCTAAAACTTTGTTTGGTTTCGTTATATGCCGTATGTTTTGCAGGATACATCAATATTTAATTTCTTTTTTCAACTTTCTTTTATTGGTAGATTAATTGTTAATTTATATTGTTTATATACTACAATGTGTCATATTTTCTTAATCTGAAATCTAAAAATCTTAAAGCTATATCTAAACCTATTTCTACTTTTGAGAGGCCAAATGTATTAATTTACAATAAATGCTTGTTTGGAGCTAATCATGCAACGTGACAAGCACAAATCCCGAAATACTGATACTGTAATGGTTTAATAGTAAAGGCCACGAGAACATTCTGGAGAAAATGTCTATAAATATTAGACTAAATGTTATTTGTTGTGTGTTTTGCCCTTTAAGAGCAAACTCACAATAAGAGTATAGAATTGTTGGATGTGGCCCAAAGTAGCTTTACAGAATTAAAATTGAGTACGAATATAACTTTTAAATGTATAAATAAGTTCATCGTCTGTTGGATCGGACCAGCCTCCGCTCCCCACGTGCATCAATGAGCCTTGGTCGTCCATAGACCACTTTTGATAGATACTGACCACTGCAGAACGAGAACATCCCAGTATTGCAGTATTGGAGATTCTCTGACCCAGTCGTCTAGACGTCACAATTTGGCCAACTTGTCAAACTCGCTCAAATCCTTACACTCGCCCATTTTTCCTGCTTCTAGCACATCAACTTTAAAAATGTTCACTTGCTGCCTAATATATCCCACACACTAACAGATGCCATGATGAAGAGATAATCAGTGCAATTCACTTCACTGGTCATAATGTTATGTCGTAATGTTATGCCTGATCGGAGTATATAACAGTTTTATATCTAAAAAAAACCCGCCCTCTCAACAAACACAGCTGATCTGATGGAAACTGGTTTTGTGGTGTACTAAAGGTTGGAGCCCCCTGGCTTAGTGTGTTTGGTGAATCATGTGCCTCGGTCGTTAGTCTTTGCGAGCTGTGAGATTAATTATGTGTAGTGGGAGCGTTTGTTTCTCTCCTCCGGGTGGGTGTTGATGGGCCCAGGTTGAGTGAATGCCAAGGATGTCCTTAGCTGTTTGTGTGTGTGTGGAACAGTTGAAAAAAGTAAAAAAATATTGTCTAGACTCCAGAACGTTTTGATGATTTCATTTATTATTTTTCTCTTGTCTTTCTCTTTGTTTGTTTCTCTGTCTCTCTCTGTGTCTCTGTGTCTCTGTGCCAGAGGGGCTTAAGTGTAGTCTCTTCTTCAGTGAAAGGGCAATGGCCTCTAAAGGTGTGTGGTGAAGCATAGCAATTAATCACACTGCTCTGGCTTCTCTTCTCTCTCTTGAGGAGTTCTTTGAAGTTTCCACCTGCAAAACTCATCTAGTCTTCTCATGTCCTACACCGAGCAGCACTGCCTGATCATTTTGTGTTACAATTATTTTAATTTTTGTGTTTGCACTCTGTTCTCTTGTGTCCCTCCTGTTATCAGCGCATGGACCAAGTCAGGTGTATGTAATATTTCAGCCGAGGTGGGAAAAACAGAACCCACATTCTTTACTCAGGGGTCAAAGTGCAAAACTTTACATCTCTGAATTCCCGCAATCAAATAAAAGTAGAAAAATATGAAAAAATGTTGTCGGAAAGTAATTCAGTTTCAAGGGATTGGGAGTGAGAGAGAGCATGAGTGAGTACAAGTAAATGGGAGAGAGAGAGCAAGAAGAAGAGGGGAGAACGAGAGAGAGATTGAGAGAGTGAGTGAGTAGGGGAGAGAGTATAGAATAGTAAGCAAGAAAGAATCAAAGAGAGAGAGTGAAAAAGAGAGACTAAGCAAGAAAGAGGGAGGGAGTAATAGTGAGCATGAGGGAATGAGAGAAGAGTGAGTGAGTGAGTGAGTGAGTGAGTGAGTGGGTGAGTGACTAAATGAGTAAATGAGTGAAAGTGAGCAAGAGAGAATGAGAGTGTGCTGATTGAGTCACTGACTAATTGAGAGAGAAAGTGAGAAAACGAGGGAGGGAGAAAGTGAGACAGAGAAAGAAAGTGAGACTGAGCAAGAGAGAGTGAGTGAGTGAGTGAGTGAGTGAATGAGAGAGGGAGTGAGGAAGAGAGTGAACATGAGAGAATTAGAGAAAGTGAGTGAATGAACATAAGTAAATGAGAGGTAAAAAAAAAAAGGGGGGGGGGGGGGGGGGGGGGGGTTAATAAATAGACTTAGGGGGTCCCCAAGATTATTTTAGTAAAAAAATATATGAATTACACAATATCTGGGGACCCCCATAAAACTTGACTCAATTCAAGCACTGAGTAAAAGAAATAGTGAGAAAGAGAGTGAATGCATATGACTGAGAAAGAGTGAGTGACAAAGCACATGAACAAGTTAGAAAGAGTGAATGATTGAGTGAGTGAAAAAGCGAATAAGGGAAAGAGAAAGTGAGTGAGAGCGAGTAAGAGCGTGACTGAGTAAGTGAGAGAGACAGAGAGAGAATTAAAGAGAGAGTGAAAGAGAGCTTGAGAGAGTGGGTGAAAATCGGTGCATAACCGTGAGTAAATGAGAAAAAAGAAAAAGTGAAAGAGAGAGTTAGTGAGAGAGCAAATAAATAAAAGACAGAGAGAGAGTAAAAGAGAGAACCAGTGAGTTGGAGAGCAAATGAAATGAGTGAGAGAGAGACAGTGAGTGAGAACGAGTGAGAGAGTTTGTCACAGATCACACTGTCATTTTAACTACTGATTGTAACCAAAATGTTATCTAGCATAATAATACATTATGTTGCCAAAAGTATGTGGACGCTTGGCGCCATCCCACCGACATGTGGCCTCAACCCTATGCATTCACAAGAATTTAAGTTTCCTTTTATCTATTGTAATAAGCTCCACTCTTCTGGGAAGGATTTGTGATTATTCACCTGCAAGAGCATTAGTGAGGTCAGACACATGGTGTTGGTGAGGAGGTTTTGAGATACAGCCAGGTTGAGGTCAGGTTTCCTTTCAGGACACTCAAGTTAATCCACTCTTGCCTTTCTTTATTCCATTGAAAGGAACTTGTAAAACTACAGCATACAGAAACATTCTATACCACTGTGTGCTTTTAACTTTGTTGCCAGATGTTTGAAGAAGAACTACATACCCGTATGGGTGTGACAGTGAGCGCCCACATACTTTTGACCCTGCCATGTATCTGTTACAATACACCGTGTTTGATATCCTGCTATCATCCTGACATTTGATTGTAGTTACAACTCAAATATCATAGAAAATTGTAGTGATGTGATTGAAAACATAGTGAGTAAAAGGTGGAGATTTTTCTTTTGAACTGTGGTAGGTCAAAGTATTACAGGTGGTGGAGAGATCACTAACGCTTGATCCTGGAACAGGCAGAGTTTGTGTTTGGGCTAGCTATGTTTAAATTACTTCACGGTGCTGGGATACATCCCGATTATCCCATCAGTCAAAGTGTAATCTGGATGAAGGATTTTTACTATTCGGATTTATCAGTGTGCACAGTTGACACTTTTCAGAAAATTGCAGGTTTGTGTACAATAGCCTTATTCGAATAATAATTGTATGTACAGTATGAGGCTTATACTTTGCTAAAAGAGGGAAATACTCGCTAAAAGTTTGTGGACACCTCACCATAATGTTCATGTACACTTTTTAAATATCCCATTCGACATTTCGTCCCCATTTGCTGTTATAATTCGTTTCAATGTAAAACGTTTTTTCTTTGTATAGCACTTTTAACAATGGGTATTGTGTAAAAGCAGATTTACACAGATAAAGCGGTAATTTGTAGTATACGTGTAAGTTATACGTGTGTTTGTTTTAATTGTAATTTGATGAGCTTTAATGAGTTTTCATTGTAATTTGGCCTAATGGCCTAATGGCCTAATGAGCGAGCCAGTGGCGACTGTTGCAATCAACTCTCTGAGAAGGCATGAGAAAGAAACTGTGAGAGGAACCAGACTCAAAAGGAACCAAACTCATCCTCATCACTGAATGTCCATTCATTATAGATACGATACGATTCGATTCGATTATTATCATTGCACATGGCATAGAATACAGTTATCATCTAACCAGAAGTGCATTGGTAGCCATGTAAAATATTTACATATGTACAGGTTGTTAAGTCTATGATATATGGATATTAGAGTTAATCTTTGTAAAGGTATGTTGTGATTAAGTGCAACCTGTGGTCCTAAGCCATTGTGGTAAATTGTTGCTAATAATTACAGTCCAAATCCATCCTCAAAGGATGTTAGTAAAGTCAGGTACTGATGTAGGTGAGGTCTGGGGTGCAGTCAGCATTCCAATTCATCCCAAAGGTGTTCAGTTGGGTTGAGATAAGAGCTCTGTAGCAGGCCACTCAAGATTCCCTTTGCGCACAGAGGCATTATCATACTGGACCAGGTTTGGGTCTCCTAATTCACGTGAAGGGAAAATTTCATGCTACTGCATTCTAAGACATCCTATACAATTGTGTACCTTCGACTTTGTACTAACAGAACCACATACAGTGTGGTTGAAAAAGTCTAATACTTTTGCTTTTATATGGTTTCTAAGGAGCTTATCAATATCTATATTAGCTACCATGTTATGGCCTTGTAGATTAGGTTTCAGGGCAAGGAGAGAGCAGGACTGAAACTTTTTCATCCTCCATCTGAACAGTAATGACTGATCATTTGTTCACCGCTATATTTGGTAAAAGCGGTATTTTTTAACCAGGATTTCTAGTTGGCAAATCATGAAGAATCACTGACCAGATTTATGACTAGGGCTTTATGACTTTTTTTTTTTTTTTTTTGCGTACTCTGTACTTATTTTCAATTTCAGCAAGACATTTCGCAACTCATTTGGAGTGTTTCATATTTATTTTTTGCCTTGTCCATCTGCCTTTTTAAGCTTGAGATCTCATTTATAGTTTATGGAAAGCACCCGGTGGGCCTTTAAGAGCTCTGTTACTCCAGACATGAGGGATGTGTGTGCATGCGTAGGTCTTGGTGAGTGTGTTAGGACAGTGGTGCTATTCTTGGCCGGCCGAGGGAAGTCTTGGCTCTCCGGTGCATGGGAAAAGTGTTCTTGGCAAGCGCAAGCAATGGCATTCCATTGTGGCTCACTCTTTCTCTCCTTCTCCACTTAAAGCCATGCGGACACTCGCGGCTCCGAATGAAGCATCGGAGAGACAGAGAGAGAGAAAGAATGCTGTCTTGTCGCTGGCTGTGCTTTAACTTTGGGAACCCTTAGTCATACACGTTTACACATCATACATTCTCGAGCAGTAAAACAGACACCCGTTTTGTATCCCAAGGCCAGTCTTCTTATATTCTTCAGGAGCTCGAAGTTTCACTTCTCCCCGGGGTTACACTGCTGACCACAAACTCTTCTCATAGCATTTCACATCTGTACATGGGAGTCTTTGTTTGCAGTAGGTTCTGGACCACTGACCATGATAACTTCAGTAAAAATGTGATGATGTCAGTGTTGAGCAGAAGTGTGTGCGTAGTCTGGGAACACTCATTAGATTGCTGCATTTGAAATCTGGAAAACAAAATGGACAAGTTTTTTCTTTTCTTTTTTACTTTATTCTTTGCTCCCTTTTTCCTTAAGAATCCATAAATCAATTTCACTGAAATATTTCTATAGTATTGTAGACATACACCGATTATGACATTAAGTTATGACCACTATTGGCCTACTATTGTGTTGGTCCCCTTTTTGCTGCCAAAACTGTTCTGACCCTTTGAGCATTAACTTCATTAACTTCTTCAGCAATATGAGCTACAGGAGCTCATCTGTTGGATCGGACCACATGGACCAGCCTTCGCTCCCCATGTGCATCAATGAGCCTTGGCTGCCCATGACCCTGTGGCCGTTTCACCACTGTTCATTTCTTGGAGCACTTTTGATAGACACTGACCACTGAAGACCGGGAACATCCCGCAAGAGCTGCAGTTTTGGAGATGCTCTGACCCAGTCGTCTAGACATCACAATTTGGCCCTAGTCAAACTCGCTCAAATTCTTGCCCTTGCCCATTTTTCCTGTTTCTAACACATAAACTTTAAGGACAAAATGTTCACTTGCTGTTTAATATATCCCACTCCATAACAGGTGCCATGATGAAGAGATCAGAGAGGTTGGTAGAGGCGATAAGCGGAGGCGGAGGGAAAACTCGTTTTTTTACTATCACTCCTGCACACTACGTATCCCTAAACTTGAAAATTGCAGCGGCGTCTCGAGCTCGTATCTCAAGTTTTTGCTCGCGTATCAAAGCAAAAAATCGACCGAGTGACCGCTCGTATCTCAAAAAACTCGTATGTTAGGGCACTCGTATGTCGAGGTACCACTGTACTAAGTAAAATGGTAATAGGTAGAGGTGTTTAAAGTCCGCAAGTTTTACTATATAAACCTTTGTATTAAGAGAAAGTCCTGAGTTTTTCAGCTATATGTGGTCCTTCCCCAAACTTAAAGCACAAAGTAAGAGCAGGCAGCTGTATAGGAGGTATTAGGGTGAACTAGGAGAACTCACTTGAACTAAGAGACCCAAACACTGTTCAACTCAGGTACTGGTGTAGACTGAAAAGTGGTGCAGTCAGCGTTCCAATTCATCCCGAAGGTGTTCAATAGGATCAGAGCTCTATAGCAGGCCACACAAGATCTTCCACTTCCACTCATATAAAGCATATCTTCATGGACTTTGAACAGGTTTGGACTGTTAGATCCAAAGACATCCTATACAATTGTGTGCCTCCAACTTAGGGACAGTGACAGTTTGGGGGAAAAACACGTAGTCAGGTGTCCCACTTCTTTTAGCCATATAGAATTATTTCCTTACATTTCTTAAAAAAAACACCCATTTGTGTTACAGGAATTGAACTAATCTTTTCCCCTCCGCTTTTAATCGGTGTTGTGTCATATTGGTACCACTTGTGTTTCATATTCTAAAGTGTTATTGCTGTTTTTCTAACCTTGCCTGAATGTTATTTGGGAAGCATTACAAGACTTAGTTTATATCTGTTGAAAGCACAGTGATAAGCTGAAATAGGAATTAGAAATGATATACAGATTTATTAATCACATGTACTGGAGCCAGATTTAAATGCTGGAGGTTTGGGGATATAGAAGAAGGTGGGACATAAAATTCTAGTATTAAAATTATATGACGTTATAGTAACCTCAGATGCAGGCGAATATCATTGCATTTTCATGAAAAAGGACGACCGGAAAAGGAATCTTGCCGATTTCAGATTTGAGGTTTATATACTGATTTCGCTGGCTTTTAGAAAGGCAGGAACTCTGAACTGTCTTGTGGGCTTTTTAGCTCCAGATCTGCCCTTCCTGCTATGAACGGACCACCCAGAGCACATCAGTGAATCGGAATTTCCTCTGAAGTCTGTGGCAGACCTCTGAGCTCTCAGAGCGATGTGGCATTGCACCTTGATCCGCCTCCCATCTGGCCATGCTGAAAAAATATCAGACAGCTAATGGAAAGTGACTTAATGTTTTCCAGGTTGCTGTTAGACACGAATCGGTGAGGCTCTTAGCTAGGCTGAGATTACAGTCAAGAGACTCATATTTTACACCTAGACCCTTTTTATGCACATTATAGGGCTTTTATATTGTTTATAAAACTTTTTGTACTGTAATACTTAATTTTGTATACATATTTTTCTTTAACAGCTTTCTGATTAGTAGTATTTCTAGCAGGGCCCTGGTTTGATCCTGAGTGCAGATTACTGTCTGTGTTAGGTTCATTTTGTTTCCCCAGTTTCCTCCTACTTTCTCCACAAAACATACCAATAGGTGGCTTAGCTAAGAAAAATTGCCATTTGTGTGTGTGTGTGTGTGTGTGTGTATGTGTGTGTGTGTGTGTGTGTGTGTGTGTGTGTGTGTGTGT
>JAAIIK010000068.1:2250447-2271469 GCA_014706435.1 Silurus glanis | reverse complement strand
ACACACACAAAACCTCACAGACTTCTCATGCTGAAGTGAAAAGTACTTAGGGGATTTCTCTGACTGATGCATGCCTAGTTTCATCATGCAAACCCTCTTTGGCTTCTGTGTCACATAACACTATAATTACACTAATGTAAGCATCGTTGCTTTTATTAGCTTTATAATAACAGGCTGATGCTGGGCTCACTGATGGAGAAAAGAAGCATGCTCTATGGGTCTTTCACGATTCTAGAAGTGTACAATACAGCTAGGGCTTTCTGGAAACTCAATATATATACAATATATACATTACTACAAGGGATAGTAGGAGTCACTGATTCACACATTAACAATGCGATGCATCATTTGATTAAGGATAAATAAATTTGTGAAAATCTACTTATTTATATATAAGTATTAGTAGCTCTGCTATACTTTCATTATTTAGAAAGTGCCCAATAATTTGTGACCAATATTTTATATGTAGATTGATTTCTCCTCACTAAACTGTTTCTCACACGCGTTCCCTCAGCACCCCTGCTGCTACGTGAATATGACGTATCACAACACTATGGAGATCGAGGCGTGTCCTGAGAGTCACATGGAATACAGATCATAGAAGAACATGGTCTGATTTAATTTCATTTAAATAGATTTTTTCTTTTTTTGCACTACTTTTTTTGTGAAAGAGCCATGCATTAGAAAGAAAGAAAGAAAGAAAGAAAGAAAGAAAGAAAGAAAGAAAGAAAGAAAGAAAGAAAATTGGGCACAAAAGTGAGCTATTTGTTTCGTACTGAGTTGCTTAGCATCATATGTTTTCCATTGCATCGTATTGCATTAAGTCACCTTGTGTTAAATCAAATTTAAATTGGAAATTGAATTGTAATTGGGGGTGAATCATATCGTATTGCATATATATATATATATATATATATATATATATATATATATATATATATATATATATATATTCCTCATTTAATTATTACCTATTATTATACCTATTATATTTGCTATTGCATGTATGACTGGATTCACACTTCTCAAACCCGCTAAGGTTTGCTTTGCGTTTCAACACACTGTTTGAAGAATTTTCTATGATAGAGATTCACTCCTGTTTGTTCAGTCTTGTTCAGGTTCATTCTGTCTTAGCTGGAGATTTCAAATCACACAATAAATTTCCTTCTTTGTGGTGGGTTTGAAAAGTATTCCTATGCTGAACACATTATACTGAAAATAAAAGATTGTTGTCTTCGTAAAAACCTTCTTATATGACTTTTTCTATCTTTACAGCCTGGATATTAGCTCTGCCCTTAGCTCTTTTCTCTGAGACATAGCCCTGAGGGGAAGGATTGAGCTTGCAAATAGTTTAATTATAAGTGCAATTCACTCTGCATGCAGTAGAGGGCTCTACAAATTACAATACACTCTTTTAAAGAGAAAGAGCTCTCGGAGAGCTCTTAACTCTGGTGAGGAGCAAATTGCTTACTCTGTCAGGGAAACTTGTGTCTACTGGGTATATCTATAGCACACACTGGTGCTGGAGCGTGGAAGTCATGTCTTAATTATCGGTGCGTCGTTAATGAGGTCCGCTGACTAAGCTTTAGAGTGTAGCTAGGGGAACCAGGATTGTGATGTCTTATATTTTGTATGTCCTTGTCACAAGACTGGTATCTTCAAGGGTACACCTTTTATAGCATTAAAACCTTTATGTAGAAGCTAAAATTCACTTGGTCCTTATTAGCCTTTATTCATTTTTAATGCTACACTAGCATGCAAATTGTCCTGACTAATGATATAAAGCATGATGATGTGTAATGATATGTAGCCTTGATGAAAACACCCAAGTGACAAGGGAAGGTAGAGTTTAGAGACCAATTAGTCAAATGTCTGTGTATGCCTGTGGTATATATGGATATAGAGTCTTACTAATTATGGTATGACATGCACAGAATTCCGTAATGTGCATGGGTTATGCTAGACCCTGGAATCCGGGGCGTGAGGCAAGAACACACCCTGGATGAGATGCCAGTCCAGCGCAGGGCACAATGCACAGTTTTGGGAGGTGGAAGGACATCAGAGAACCCAGAGGAAATCCACACGGTCACCACAATGACACAAAACTCTACATTAGTTTTCTGAAAGTAACCGTGAAACTTTTGAACCATGTGTGGCCATTAGCACTGAGAGGTATGTTTGCATCAGGCTCTACCAATAAAAAGTCTTTATTTATTTATTTTAATCAACGCTGATTAGTTTACACTTCCAGTTCAACGGTTGGCCTTTAGCTATTTTATCATGTTCTCGAACGGCAGAAGTTCTTGTTGCTGCTGTAATTAGGCATACGTCAGGACTCGCAATGCTGCTAATGGCTTTATTGCCAAGACATTTGTGTCTAGCTGATATTTGTTGCTATCATGATTCATTCTTTCACCTTGACTTGGTACGATATACTGATCAGGCATAACATTATGACATAATTACATTACTCATTACATGAGTGAATAATTGATTATCTCTTCATCATGACACCTGTTAGTGGGTGGGATATACTAACAGCATGTCAACATTTTGTTCTCAAAGTTGATGTGTTAGGAGCAGGAATAATGGACAAGTGTAAGGATTTGTGTGAGTTGCACAAGGGGGCAAATTGTGATGACTAGATGACTGGGTCATCTGCAGCTCTTGCAGGGTGTCCCTGGTTGTGGACAGGGTCATGGGCAGCCAAGGCTCACCCGATGCATGTGGGGAGCAAACGGCGGCCGTGTGGTTCGATTCAACAGATGCTCTTCTGTAGCTCAAATTGCTGAAGAAGTTAACGCTGTTAATGCTCGACGAGTCACAACTGTTTTGGGGACCAACACAATATTAGGCAGGTGTAATGCCTGATCAGTGATCATAATGTTATGCCTGATCGGTGTAAGTGCAGGCTGGTTCTGTGGTTGCTTTTGTTTGATGGATAGGGTGGATAGGGAGGGAGGGAGATGACAAATTGATAGTCTAGAGTAAATAATTGTTCATACACAAGGTGACCTATATATCAAGTTTACCTGAAAACATGGCCACCAAGGGAACCGATTAATCAGTAAACGTCCTGAGTGTTAGAGGTAGAAATGAACATTCGGGTGACTTATATGAGCTGATCTTGATATGCCTTGGCTTGTTGTGGATTAAAGACTTTGAGGTTAAGTGCAGCATTTTCTCCTATGAGGTGTTTAGGTTTAATTATCTCCTATTATCACTCCTATTGTCTTTTTTATCATCATCAGTAGCCTTTCTTTTTTCAGCCTTATGTTGGTTGTCTATCTGTGATTCCCCCTTCCTCTCTGCTCCCTCCTGCTTCGTGTGAGTGGAGTCTGGGATTGGTGCCAGCTGGCGTGTTTTTTTTTTTTTTTTTTTTTTTTTTTTTGAATGAGTACCTGATGGAGTCAGTGGAGGGCAGTGAGGCGAGGCATGGGAGGAGCTGACTGAGTGAGTGAGTTAGCGAGCATGAGTATGTGTGTGAGTGTGTGTGTGTGTGTGAGTGTGTATTTGTGTGTGTATGTGTGTGAGAGAGAGAGCGAGAGAGGGAGTGTGATAGAGAGAGGGGAGTTAGGCCCTTGCATAACACACTGGTGTGCTACATGCAGGCGGGCAGCAGGGAGCCGGCTCAGGGCTGCCTGTGTGTGACACTCAGGGCCTGGATGGCTGAGCGTAGCCCTGCTGTCGAACTAAACACGCACGCACACACACACACACAAACACACACACACACACACACACACTCACTCACAGGGCACGGAGAGGAGAGGAGCAAGGAAAGGAATAGGCAGCCTAGGAAGCCTGGAAGAATTGCAGAAAGAATTGTTCTCCACTTTAAGAAAAGTGAAAAAGGAGTTCTGAGGTAAGACTTGACCTGTTTTCTGGCTCGACCGTGTTCCTGCTCATGCTCCCTGTCTCCTATTACACCAGCACAAAGTGTGCATTTATCCATTAGTCTCTTTTTCTCTCGCTTGTCCTTTACGAGTAGCTGTCTTTTCTTAACTAGCCCCGGGACTTTCCTTTCCAGCACGGACATAAAAGTGCAAGTCATGCAGCCGCTCTAAAGCCCAGAGTCTCTAAAGAGTGCTCCCTTTCTGTTCAGGTCTTTCCCCTTGCCTGCTTTTTGGTGGTGGATTTTCTGAGGACCTGGCGCTCAGGCTCTGAATGATTGGAAAGCTAGGAAGAGACCGCGCTTGTGCGCCAGGCTTGCTACCCACCTCTTAAAGTGGTAGAGCTTCGTTTCAACAGCAGCGGTGCAGCACCGCAGGGCTGCATCTTAAATGCATTAAGAGACCCGTTAGACAAATGTCTATGTCTGTCTGTGGTATTTCTGGATATGACTAGTTGTAAGTGATGAAGGGGCAGAAAATGTCAAAAGTTCATTCGAAATTAAACTTTCCTTGAGTTGGCTATGCACAGGACGCGGTAATGTACATTGGTCATGCCGTAGACTAATTCTGGAATATGGTACGAGAGGCGGGAACACACCCTGGATGAGATGCCAGTACAGCGCAGGGCACAATGCACATGCCATCGTTATAGCTACTTGTTT
The DNA here is from genome assembly GCA_014706435.1 of Silurus glanis. NCBI lineage: Eukaryota > Metazoa > Chordata > Actinopteri > Siluriformes > Siluridae > Silurus > Silurus glanis. The sequence continues at coordinate 2,266,914 of JAAIIK010000068.1, read as the reverse complement.
CTGGGAGGTGGGAGGAATCCAGAGAACCCAGAGAAAACCCACACAGACCTGAGGATGACATGAAACTCCTCACAGACAGTAATCTGAGCCCTAGGATTCTACCAGGAATCTCGGTGAAGATGTAAAGCGGCAAGCTGTGCCATCATGAAAGAACTATAATGCAATTCAAAGAAATAAGTAATTGACCTATTAAATATATGAATGCTTTAATAAATATCAACACGTCCTATTTTTTCCAATGTAGATTTTTGCTCCTAATACACACAAACACAGTATACTGTGCTTTTTTATTTATTCAACAAAATCAGTGTTTCTGTGAATTGTTGCCGTGCAAACTTGGCCCCGCATAATGCTCTGAGTGTGTATACAAGTATTGGAACAGCATTGTCCGCATATTTTCCTGCATACCGCTTATACATTTCAAGGATTTCTCAGGCTCGCAGGGTTCCATGTTGACCTGTAAATCTTCACGCTGACTGCTCTGGGATGGATTTTTGCCTGAACACTTAAAAAATCGGGGAAAGCGGCGTTTGATTCTTTTCAGAAACTTTCAACCAGTTCTGTGGTTTGTTTTGGCAGTATAGTCTACTTAAGTGGACATTGAAAATGTGCCAAATGAAGGAAGGGTATGTGAAACATGCTGGTCTAAATAAAAATAAAAACATAAAAAAGTTCTATTCAATTCAGTTTTATTTCTGTAGCAGATTTTTACAATGGACATTGTCTCAGAGCAGCTTTTGCAGAATGTAAGAATTATAGAACAAAATTCATTTATATTTAAATGTATGTGTATTTACCCCCAATGAGCAAGCCTTAGATGGAACCTTGAGAGGAAGCAGACTTAAAAGGATCATCCTCATTTGGGTGACACTAAGATTATGATTGTAAATCATGAAAACTTTGCAAACACCAGAGAGTGAGAAATATCATGAGCACTGGACTGTGTGATTATGAATAATGACCTTTCTACTGTCTTATACAGTCATTTGGAGTTGTGGAACCAGGTTCTTCTAACAGCATACTCACTTTAATTCAATTATGCTGTGTTTCCCTAGCAGCCATTTTCTCTATCTTTTTTAATCTTATTTTTAAGATGAACAGGCAAGAAGAGTTGGTGATGTTTGACCTTGACCTGTTGCTTAGACTGTGCAGGAGATGATTGTTCAGGACCTTCAATGAGTCAGCATTGACCTGGTTTGAACAGTGAAAAGTTGTATTGTTGCATAACCAGCACAGGTACTGTTTGGAGATTCACAATCTATCTAGGAAGCATCGGTGATGAGTCTTGACTGGGTAATAGGAAATTATGGCACTAGGGTGGCGCCTTGGTAAAGAGAGTGTCTTCCTTCCAGGGTTCGCGGTTTGAAGCTCGGGTTACAGTCTGTCTGGAATTTCGCACGTTCTTATTACGTCTGCGTGGGTTTCCTCTGGGCTTCCAACTTCCTCCCAACCACCAAATCTACCATTCCTTCAAATTTATGTGTCGACAACCAAATCCAATATCCAAAGAAATTCTGCTAGGTCAGCCACGAAAGCATTAGGTTGAGACCCTGATGTCAAAAGCCAAAAGTTTTGGTGCACCATTTCACTTTATTCCAAAGGTTTAAAGAGGGGTTGTGGTCAGGGTTTGCAGAACGCTCGAAATGATCCTTGTCAGTTTTGGAAGTGTACGAGTGTATGCAGCATGGGAAACAGGTTTGGGCTAGGGCCTATATTTCCAGTGATGGGGGATTTTATAACTATAGCATACAAAAACATTTTGGACAACTTTATGCTTTTAAGTTTGTGGCATCAGTTTTGGGGAGAAACCACAACTTGCCAGGTGTTTTTTATATTTATATATATATCAAATATATATAATATAACAAATCTTGAGAGGGTATATTAGTTCAGGATATGTGTAATGCACAATATGTGTAGAGAAGGTGGGATATAAAAATTTACGTACACAATAATTTAATAGATTGATTAAATAGAATAATACTATTATTCACACAATAATTGTCTAGTGCACATGCTGGTAGTTGGGTTAGACACATATATAATATCTTTATGTGCCCTATAATGGACTGCCATCCTATCCATGGTGTACAGTAGGACCAGGATCATGTTGTTACTAAAGATGTGGTTACGTGTGGTCATTTGGACTCTGGTTCAGGCTTAGGTGTGCTTAAGAAGTAATTTATATATAAATCTTTATTTCTATTTTCCATATTGAGATTTGATCAGATGAACTGTAGGTGTTCATTTACCTCAGATTTTCCACTTCCTTGCCACTTTCCAACACAATGTTGATTTATTTATAATGTTATGCATCTATCTATTGTTATCTATTGTTATGTATCTTACTGCTTAAAGTAGTTTAGGACAATTTATTCATTCATACCTTTTCCATCAAACACAATTGAAAGCATGTCATTGCATTTAGGAATAATTTATTTTCCATTCCCTATTGACAGCATTATAAATGTCTCAAAAGGTTGTACATATGATTATATACATTAGAAGCCGATTGTAAATATGTGATAAATGACACTGATTCTGCTTTGAAACTCTCTGTAGCCCAGGAACCTTGAGTTATAACTCATAGACCTGATGGAGGACAATAAGTTTAGATTTCCAGACATCTGATACTCTCTGTGCTTTGTGGAGCCTGTGTGCCGAGCAAGATCCAACAAATGGTCGTCTCTCGCCCTGAGTTCTTCTTTTACAGTGGCTATGTGTGTGTGTGTGTGTGTGTGTGTGTGTGTGTGTGTGTGTGTGTGCCTGCTTACAAGTATGTGCTTGCACAATACAAACCTCTTTACTACTCGTCTTTCACTGTGTGTCCTTGTGGTGTGTGTGTATGAGTGTGTGTGTGTGTGTGTGTGTGTGTGTGTGTGTGTGTGTGTGTGTGTGAGAGAGAGTGTGTGATTGTGTGTCTTTGTTAATCTGTGCGTGGTGAGTAGTGTTCCTTCTAATGTAGGTCAGTAGAGGCTGCTCCACTCTGTTCCCTCCCTCCCTCCCTCCCTTCCTCTCTGCTCGGGTGCAGTGTGCGTGCTGTGCTGTCTCTGTAGTAGGAGAACAGACCGAGCCGCAGTTCTCTTTCTCTCCCGAGTAATCCAGAGGGATAAAGCAGAGAGGCTGCCACGGTGGAAGATTAGGCTTTCCCCGGTATGCCGTTCGGCTTGAGGAGCGCCCAGAGCCATATTTTTTTAAATTCTAGTAATACGCAGCAGCTTATTAATCATTACCGGCAGACTGGTAGCGTCAGACATCCCATAATAAACAGTCAAGGCACTCCCCTCGTGTCTGCGCTCCAAAAGAAGAAAAATTTCCAAAGAGAGTTTCAGCAAATCAGCTTTCCATGTCAGTTTTTTGAAGGGGTGTTTTTAAGCAAATGCTGTAGAACTGATTCAAAATGTCTCTCTGTGTATTGACTTCTTTCTGGGAGTGATTTACAAAGCCCAAGCCTAAAATATACGTCAAATTTCTGAAAGAATCAAGACTAGAAAGATTGACATTTATGGCATTTGGCATTTTACATTTATCTCATTTATACAACTGAGAAGTTAAGGGCCTTGCTCAGGGGCCCAGCATTGGCAACTTGGTGGTGTTGACATTTGAATTTATGACTGTCTGATCTGAAGTCCTACATTTTACCCACTGGGCTACCACTTCCACTTTAGTAAAGTTGAACCTTCATTTATGATCATTTATTAACATGCAAGGAATAACACTGGACCATGATGCAATAGTAAAATAATTCATGCTGAGGTGATGTGATATAGCAAAACCACAGTTACTCTGTTTGTTGATTCTTTTAATATAGCAGCATGACCCACAGTGTGTTATTCCACTTATATGACAGCAAACAATTCTCATTCTTTTTCACTATATAGATAACCAATAAAGCTAATACATTTATACAAGCCACTTCAGGTTTAATTTAATGCAGATTTTAAGTGTCATCTCATGTTAAATAATAATTCATAGAAAAATCTGGATGTTAAAATGTAGAAATTGTACCAGTTAACAATCACCATCATGTTTATTAAGGTGCCATCAATAGTATAGAATTTTTTATGTACCGTATTTTTCGGACTATAAGCCGCTACTTTTTTCACACGTTTTGAACCCCGCGGCTTAAACAACGAAGCGGCTAATTTATGGATTTTTTCTGGGTTTTTCCCGGTTTCACAAACTTCAAGCCAAAAAACTGAGCGACATAACATTAGACCAATGAAATTTCCGAACAGAAACAAAAAAACGCACCTCACCTGTGTTCTGAGCTGCACGGCTTCGGGAGAAAAAAGTTCCATCGGTGGTGATTTTTAAACGCACGACGATGCCAAAAGATAAACTCTCAAGAGAAATTGTTGTGAAAGGAAGGAGGAAGACAGTGAACAATGACTTTCTTGGTAGGCTACTGTTTAGATACAAGCCGTTGTAACGCGTTGAGTCTGGGTCAAGGGATAGCTCGCTAACTCCAGTTGCAACAGAAATCATATAAGCACAGACAGGTTTCCAAAACTCGTGCTTTTTTATTTTTCTTGGAAACAGCGTTACCGGTTAGTCAAAGAAACTTAGGAATGAGCATCAGAAAATAATAAGGACATATTCCTCGGCCTTGCACACATGCAGTAATACCGGAAAAATGCGGCGGCAGGCTATTCCCAAAATGCCGCTCTGCTCTTAAAGGAGCCACAACATATTTCACCCGTTACACCGTGTAACAGACACTGTCTTTCGTTAAAGCCTGTGTAAAGTTCATTAGTTTCAGTGTAGACACCTGCGGCTTATAGACAGGTGCGGCTTATTTATGTTTAAAATAAAAATCTTTTTCAAATTCAGTGGGTGCGGCTTATATATGGGTGCGCTTTATAGTCCGGAAATTACGGTACTTGAATTATTTGTTATATAGTCAAATATACTGTTAATGTATTTGACTCAAACATACAGAGGTTAATGCAAGTGTTGTAGTGTATTAATGTTCATGGTGTGTTCATGTTATAACAGGGGAAGGTCTGGAAAAAAGGGAAGTAAGGCCGAATGCAAATTGGTTGAACTGACCTAGTTTGCATAATCGTTTATTTAGAAAAATTGGACTAAACTCATAATTCCTGCTTTACATTAAAAACTGAGCATTCTATCTAAGTTAAGCTCAAAACTCAAACTATTTAATATAGTTACGTGTCTCCCTGCCATATCTTTTGATTATTGATTTAGATATACACTATTTGACCAAAAGTATTGGGACTCCTGATGGTTTCATCTATATGTGGTTTTCCCCAAAACTGGTACCACAAAGTTGGAGGCACACAATTGTACAAGATGTCTTTGGATGTGGTAACATTAACATTTCCCCCCTCACTTCAACTAGGAGACCCAAATCTGTTTCAGCATGACAATGCCCCTGTGCACAAAGCCAGCATGGGTTGTAGTGGAAGATCTTGAGTGGCCTGCTATAGAGCTCTGACCTCAACCCTATTGAACACCTTAGAAGAAGAGCCTTTTTGTGTCATATGTATTTTACAGCACAGTCAAATAATTTTTTTCGCATATTTGAGCGATATTAAGAAGCTGTGGTCAAAGTGCAGGGTAGCCATGACAGTGCCCCTTAGAGTACTGAGGGTTAAGGGCCTTTCCCAAGGACCCAAGAGTGAAAGCTTCTCGCTACTCTGGATTTGAACCACCGGCCTTCTGAGCAGTAATCCAGAGTCTTACACACTTAGTTACCAGCTCCTATACCTTTGGGATGAATTGGAATGCTGACTGCACCCCAGGCCTCCTCACTTCATGTACATCAGTACCTGAGTTTACTAACACTCTTGTAGCTGAATGAGCACAAATCTACACAGGCGCACATCAAAATCTAGTGGAACATCTTCCCAGAAGAGTGGAGGTTATTATAACAGCAAATGAAGAGAAAATGTGAAATAGGATGTTCAAAAAGCACATATTAATCTTTTGGTCAGGTGTCCACAAACTTGTCCAATTAAAATAGAAGCATTTGAACTTAATGATGTAAGATACACTTATTCAGGACCTAGCAATTAAGAAATGCTAATGGAATGTATGAAGCAAAAAAAAAAAAAAAAAAACAAAAATAATCCCAGTGATTTAAATGTGCTGTGCTTCCAACTCAGTTTAGGCTGCATATCACATAATTACATCAGTAGTTCTCCATTTGAAAGCCTGTGCCCCACTCTGCTGTTTGTCTCCCACACATCCGATTTAGCTCTCGGATAGATGCTAATTAGCTGATGAGTTCATCAGCACATCATGTGTGTGTTAGAGTAGGGAAAACCACTCCACCACACTGTGGTGTGCGACGTGCACGAATAACAGGAGAGCTGAGAACCATTCCTTTACACCAGCAAATACTTTCCTTGTGACTTCAGTGAAAGATAATGATAACACTAAAAAAGGAATGAGAAGGAGTAAAGGCGAGAAGAAGACAGATTTGGAAAGAAAGGAAAGCACCTTCTGTTAAAAATAAGTGAGTTGTTTTTTTTTGTTTTTTTTTGCAAACAGTTACATTTTTAGCTTATAACAGGTTTTTTTAACATTTTTTTATGCTAGATTTTTCATGAACACCATTGGTGGAATAAGTTATTGCAGAAGTATGTAAGTTTTTAAAAATACAGATCAGTAGAATGATCATGTAACGTTTGTAGACACCTGACCAGATTTGTATCTGTTTTTTGAACATGTCATACTACATTTAGTTCCTATTTGCTACTAACCTCCACTTTTCTGGGAGGATGTTCCACTAGATTTTAAAGTGTGTTTGTAGAGATTTGTGATCATTCAGCCATAAGGGTGTTAGTAAAGTCAGGTATTTATGTAGGTGAGGAGGCCTGGGGTGCAGTCAGCATTCCAATTAATCCCAAAGGTGTTAAATAGGGTTGAGGTCAGAGTTCTATATCAGGATCCCATGGGATGGTACTGTAAGATTTACAGATTTGCATCGGTGTGTCAGCATGTGATGCATCGATTTTAAAAAAATTGTGCATCGGATACAATAACTTTATATCGCAAATCATCTTCTTTTTTTTTTTTTTTTCCACAGATTTGCATTATATAATTTTTAGTAGATGTGCTTTTATTATTTAGAAAGTAAGTAAGTATATTTTATATGTGGATTGATTTCTCCTCGCTAAACCGTTTCTCGAGCGCGTTCTCTCAGCCCCACTGCTGCTACGTGAATATGACGTATTACAACACTACAAAGACTAAAGAGTGTCCCGAATGTTAGAATACAGATTAACATGGCAGAGGTAGAGCTACATCTTCCTGAAGACAGAACAGGAAAAAACAAAGGCTTGTTTGTGAAAAGGCCATGTGTTATGGATTCAGAAGCACTTAATTAAATTGATAATTTGCTCTCTTTCTGAACCAAAGAAATAAAAGTGAACTCTCTGTACCAAATTGAATTGCATAGCATCAAATTTTTCCATTTCATTGTATTGCATTAAATCGCATTGTGTTGAATCAAAAATGAAGATCGCAATGCATCGTAATTGGGGTGAATCTCATCGGTAGCTGCTTCATAAGTATCTTTATTGTATCGTATGCATAGAGATGCCAATCACATCAGCCTCAGTTATGGAGATGCATATCCCTAATGTAAAGCATATCTTCATGTGGCTGGCTGTGTGCACAGGAGCATTGTCATACTGGAGCAAGTTTGGGTGTTCTAGTTGGTTTGAAGGGAAAATATCCAGAGGCATTCTATACAATTGTGTGCCTCCAACTTTGTAGCCAGAGTTTGGACTAGAACCGCAAATGGTAGGAAAAATCTGGTGTCACAATACTTTTGTCCATATAGTGTAAATATTACTAAAGTAAGCAGCCTGGAAAAAATTATCTGGACAGAACACAAAAAAACAAAGAAGGAAAAATCTAATAGTATAGCTGTGGATTGTCCCCAAATGTGATTTGGTTCCTGGTCACATGAATTTACCCGCATGATATGCATCAAGTATTTTTTTCTTCTTTTCTAATTTCTGCTATTAATTCATGGAGAGAGGTTATTGTCGCCTATTAAGATAAGTTATTGTCGCCTTATTTTTTTTTTGTTTTTGTACTTGCTGTCATTGGCAATTATGTTTGAAGATTTGGAGACGTCTATGATAAGAAATAGTTTGTATTCACAGCATTGTGCTTCCACTCCCTTTGGCAAATTATCTTCACTTCCAGAAAGTTACAAGGGTCTCTATGATACACTCACAATTTCCAGATCCTCCCACTGGAATTTAAGTCAGAAGATCTCCAAACAGGAAGAGCTGAATCTTTTTTGTTTCTTTTTACTAGATTATATTTTTCCGAAAGAGTTTGGATTAGTCTTAATGCTTTTAAACAGTGACTCTGTGTTTCTTATTCAGTCAAGGTGTTTTACATGGGGCTTACAAACGGTGATGATCAAGTTGCAGATCAAGTTGCAAGCTGCAACTTTTTGCAACCAGGGTCTCATTGAGTTTTTTTTATATGCAGGGTATACAAAACAATTTTTGTTTTGTTGTTTGCTAATTGTTCTGCAATGACTCCTGTTTTTATTTTTTTTTTTTTCCATACTTATTTTGGGTTGATTAGTAGTGGTTCTATAATACGTATTATAATGGCGTATTTATGACTCATATTATCACACCAATTTGTCTAACAGGTCTTCAACAGGTTCAAGGCCTTTGGTATAACTCTGAACTTCTTACAATGATCCCAAAGAATTGAGTACTCCTTTAGTTTCACCATGATTTGGCTTGTGTGAATTCTTTCCCACCAATGGCAATGTTTTTATATCTAGAACTTGTTTTTTATATAACCCTTGGCATTTCAGTTTATCCCGACTGTGTCCAGCTCGTTTAAGCTAAACACTCTTTTCAGGCCACTCAAGTTCTTACACATGTGCCATGGAAAACCATGTCCTAATGAACACCATTCATACGAGTCAAACCAGGATTTAAAATTTTACAGCTATAAAAATGGATGCTAGCTTGGCGGTACTACAAGCAGTAGTAAATAGCTAGTGAGTCCTAATCCTGACAGGCGACGCGCATGCATGGAGCAGTGCGGTGCAGGGATGAAGTTTCTTGTGAACGAAGGCATAAAACCTGCATATATCTGCAGAAGACTTTAAGCGCTGTACGGTGATGAGAAATCTCAGCTGCAGTAAGATATTTGAATGGTGGGATTGTTTCAAAGATGGTCAATTGTAGTGGTTTCCTGATGGCTGTCAGGCATCTTGACATATCTGTATATGCCGAATTTTTCCAGGCATTAGTTACACATTGGGATGAGTGTATAAATGTAGCAGGAGAGTATGTTGAAAAATAAATGCAGTGTCCACTCCTGGAAATTTTTTTATTTCATGTTATAAGCTCCCGGCTTGACTTGAAAGCCCCTCATATAAAGTCATTCCAGTCAAGTTTGCACTTCCATCTTTGTGGCAACAAATTGGGTAAGACCCTCCTGTGGCCAAGTCTTATGACTTTGAGCCTGCATGTTTGCCCTTATAGGGTCTGCACAAGAAACTTCTCACATACCATTCACCTTGTTTGTGGTTGCTCAACGATTAAGGTTTGAAGGTTGGGGGTTCAAGTCCCAGCCTCAACAAGCTGCCCGTGTTGACCCCTGGAGCAAGGCCCTTAAATCTCAACTGCTCCAGGGGTGCTGTGCCATGACTGGGCCTGTGTTCTGACCCCAGCTTTTCAGCGAAATGGAATATTCAAAAGGAAATATTACACAGTGCTATATTGATCATATAACAAAATATAGGTTTTCTCTTCTTGCCTTAATAATGACTGAATTTTAAAGTTTCTGTTCTCTAGTATAAAAATGTATCACTTTTAGGTTTTCAAAGCAAATTTTCGGTAGATTTCCTGAAACTTTCTGGAAACTTTCCGTGGGAACTTCATTTGGGGAATTTTGGAAATATGCCAAGTTGGAAACTTACCAGGAATTCTATGTGATTTACAATAGCTTACACACAGAACAAGGTAGTTTCAAACGTGAATTTATGTAATTTACGTGAATACTCACCAAGATGGACATTTTTTGCCATTATTTTGTGTGCAGGATTCAAGAAATTATCTGCGTTATGTTATGGATGCACACAGTGCATGCAGGGGATGTGACCTCAATAACCCTGCAGTAAGTGGGCTGTGTGCATGTGATTGATGAAGTGCAGGGTAGAAATTCAACAGAAATTGCATAAAATCTGGTTGTTTTAACCAAGATTTTCTTTTAACTAAATTTAATCTCCCTGTTATTGGCTAACCTGCAATTTTGTAAATTCCCAGTTTATACCCATTAATTCCTATAGAAAGTGTCCAGTCTTAAATATTCTCGGAATTTTGCAACCCTTATCACTATTAATTATAATTTTTGTAATTAATTATAACATTTGACACTGACAATTTGAAGCCACTGACAGATTCATGAACACTTTTTAGTGTTACAGTAAACCCTTTGGGGTGCAAAATGCCACAACATTGTTTTCCCAGTTGTTTCTGCTAGAAAAAGGTGCGTATAGGATGGGTCTGGGATTGCTTACATATGATGACTCAGACAGTGTTCACGGTCTCTTGTTGCACTGTGGCACGTCTTAAATCATCAACTCCCTATTTGAAATGCAGAACAGCTCTCCAAGCATTGCTGGACAAAGCGAATAGAGCGGAGTAGGAGCAATCAGTGGAGCACAGGGAAGAATTCTAAACAAGCTGTATGTAGAAAAAGATCAAAGGCTCATTATGTCGTTGATCTGCATGTTCTCTAGTTCATTGGATGGGAACAAACACATGCAGGCTGTTCTGCCATCAAATTAGCAACACAGCATACAGTGTTCACCTTGTGAAGGTTGTTCCAAATGAGTTTGTTTTTTATTAGCATGTATGAATTATGGATAGACTTCAGTATTGTATGTTGGTTCTGCATATGTGTATGATGGTGTATGGTTGTTGAGAGATAGACAGAGGGAGGAGGAGGTATGATATTGCCATTTGAGTGCTCCATCTATTCCTGCAGGGGGTGCCCTCTGACACGTAGAGTGTGTGCATATGGTAGAGATATTTTTCCTATTCTTTGCAACTAAATCTAAGCACAATGACTGTTTAAATAAATTGATACACATAAGCCATAAAGTTGTAATGCTTTTCTAGAAATAAGTTGACATTTACATTGATGGCATTTAGCAATTATGGAGACCCCATTGAGTTCCCATGAGTACCTAAAGTGTGTATGTATATCTTTTTTTGTGTTTTGCAGGTTTCTGCTGCAGTCTTGGAGGCTTGCTGTCAGAGAGAAATGATTCCGCATGAATCGTCGCAAGCGCTCTCTCTCAGCAGGCATGTGTTCTGTTGCTTTCGATTGAGATCAGTGTCCATCCAGCCTTAAGCACAGGGAAAAAGCTCCCATCACCTCAGTCTTCTCTCTACACCATAACACCAGCCTTTCAGCAGGTGGCATAAGCAGAATATAAGAGAGAAGTGCAGAGGAAAAGTGTGTTAAAGACAGATAAAGCAAAAAGAAACCAACTTGAAGAGATACAGCAGGATACATTCATCATGAAGTCGAACCATGAACGAAGCAATGAGTGTTTGCCCCCAAAGAAACGGGAAATTCCAGCATGTACCCTTCCCTCTGAGGATAGGCCTATGGTAATGGCGCCTGCCAGCGAGAGCCAGCGAGGAGGGAACCTTGCTTGGCTTGCCAGCATGGCCAGCAGCCATGAGAGCAACAAGCAGCGCACCAGCAGCTCAGCCGAAGCCGGCGGTCCTCAATCTAAACCAACAGTGTCCACTGTCGAGTCCACTCGTGCACTACTAACTGCAGCATCTACAATACCCACGGTGTGTACTTCACCACTCTCTCACCAGGCGGGCACCATCCAGTACTCTCCCATGCCACCCAACTTGCACTTTATCAGCCCCCCATATGCATCTCCCTATGCTAGCTATATTTCTCCCCTTGTGCCCCCTGCAGCCACCACCACCACGTCCTCCCATCGACACACTGAAGCCTACTCTGGCACTACAAATTCTCTAGCATCCAAACCAGATCCAGTCATTTCCACTTCGGACTGCATACCTCAACCCCATTCCACCCAATTTGTTCAAATTTCCAGTTCCCAACTCAGTGTAGTGCCTTGTACTGCATCCTCACCCCAAAGCCATCTTCCTCTTCACCTACAACAGTCACTAGCTCTAAGTGGGTCCTCTCAGCTCCTACTTCACTACTCCGAAACACCCATGCTTAAAAAGGAAGATAGCAGACCTAGGGAGATGCTAAACGGTGAGCAGGAAAGGGGCCGTCGCTTTAACCAGCCTTCAGAATCCAAGGTCAGCAGCTTAGCAAAAGGGTCTTTATCCACCCAGCACCACCACATCCACCAGCGAGACCACTATGACACCCGGCACATGACGATTCCACCAGAGTATGCACAGGAAAACACCAATTTGAGGAACTCTTTAGTGTTAGTTCCCAACAGTCACAACCACAGCAGTGCTGATCCAGGGGGAAATCTAGACAAACTGCCTCCCCCTCTGGCCCCAGTTGAAAAAGGAGGTATCTGCGCAGGCAAACCAGTTTCCCGCACTCCTTCCAGTACGCCTCTTCCATTTCCACCTCCCTCTTTACCTGTGGATGGTCTAAAGGCAGCAGTTACTACCCTATCACCCCATGCAGTTATCCACACCACACATAGTGCAACTGAGCCACTGTCCCTTGGCCTCACGTCCACCAACTTCTACCATGCCCATCAGCCAATTATTGGGTACATTGCAGGTGCAGGGCAGCCACAGTCTCTCAGTTACCACACCAGCCTGCCTCCACACCTGCTTATCCCAGGAACCCAGCCTGTTATTATCCCGGTAAGTGGAGCAGAAGCTCCCTCCACGTCTACAGCACCAACTTTTGCTGCAGCACTGCCCCATGCATTTGTGACCTCAGCAGCACCCAAAGGCGAGTCCTTTGAGACACCAGCCTCCTACCCCCACCCGACAGGTGCTGTGGTTCAGGCCCAACTGCACTTGCCTATCCTGCCGACTTGTGCTAGCCTGCCAGCTACTCCGCCTATCCCTTCCACTCCTTCTCTACCACCCTATTTTACCAAGGGTTCCATCATTCAACTAGCTGATGGGGAGCTGAAACGTGTAGAGGACCTAAAAACAGAGGACTTCCTTCAGAGTGCAGAAATCAGCAGTGAATTGAAGATTGACTCTAGTACTGTGGAGCGCATCGACAGCAGCCATACACCTAACTCTGCTATTATCCAATTTGCAGTGGGAGAGCATCGTTCACAGGTGGGTTTGCTCTTTGTTTAAACCTGGTAGACTGTTGTATCTTGCATTATAGACAGCTTGCATAGATGGCTCTAATGGCTTCAGTCTAATCTTTTACGAAATGTGCTTGTTAACATCTTTTGCAATAATTTCGAGGGGTGACCTCGAATAGATGCTTCGATAGGAGGAGTCTGATTCGACTACCAATCTCACATTAAAATTTTCCCAGAAGTGTAATGAAATGAGGATCAGGCCATTTTGCTTATATAGGAGTGATTTTACATAGAACCACTTGTTTTCTCCCAATAAGTTAATATACAGCCTATTATGATAATGCTTTAAATAAAAATGTGAAAACTAAGCTTTTGACAAATATTTTACATGTGCAAAAAAATCCAACACCCCCCCACCCCCGATAGATTTTTCACTTTCCATGATCAGTGACTGACACAGTAAAGGTATATTGTGTTCTAATTTAATTCTGTAAATGAATTTTTGATTGGTTTTTGGTGCATCGATGCAATTTAGGCAATTTCATTCGACTTGCCGACATGTGAAATGCAAATCCTGTCTCCAGTTATTTCTTTGATATTTTTTTAGATTTATAGATCCGATATGTTTTTATACAGTTTTCTCAATATCTTTGAATGATGTTCTGTACATCATGGCTTCAATATGTTACGAGGAAGACTATCAGTCGACTATTGGCAAGACTTGGCCATTCTGATTGGACTTTGTAAATTGTTAATTGCGGACACCCCCTAATTTCTGTAATGACCACAATTTTTTTAGTCAACCTGATTCTAAATTATAAATATCATGCACTGAAGATTTGAGTATTTTCCACTATTAATTTTTGTGTTGTCAGGGATGAATTGTTCAACATGTTTGCTACGTTCGTAATTTTGCCAGTTTCCGTGCAGTCTCTTGTTTTGTACTGTTTGTGTGGGATCCTAAGGCAGAATTGAGTCATCCCTTAGTTCATCTCCCTTCTGTTCTGCAGTGAGGGGGCTGTGAGAAAAATCTGTTTCATTTGTCTGTGAATTATGATTCTGGTCTCCCACTCAAACAGAAAGTCTGCCAACTCAACAATGAGGCTGAATACAATACACCAAATCAATTAATTCATGACATCTTGCACTGTGTAAACGACGTCTGTTGTTATTGACTTCTGTTTCCTTCCTCTCAGGTGAACGTAGAGGTGCTGGTGGAGTACCCGTTCTTTGTGTTCGGTCAGGGCTGGTCATCTTGCTGTCCGGACCGGACCACTCAGCTGTTGGAACTGCCTTGCGCTCGGCTAGCGGTGGGCGATGTTTGCATTTCCCTCACTCTCAAGAACTTGAAAAATGGCTCTTTAAAAAAGAACCAGGGGCAGATTTCAGATGCTACCAGTCTCGGGCCACCTCTTAAACCACCTTTTAAAGCACCCTCAGGAGTGACACGCAGGGCAGCACGGCACACAGAGCAGGAGAATGGACTGGCCCAGTGTGGCAGACAGGGAGGTGTGAGCTCCCAGACAAGCAAAGAAAATGGAGAACTAGGTGTCTGTGAGAAAGGAGCCTGGAAAATCCCACTATCCTCAGAATCTATCAGTAAACCTGCAGGCCGAAAGCGGAGATGGTCAGCCCCAGAAGGTCGTAAAGTCGAGAAGCCTGAAGAGGAACCGCCCTCAACTCTTCCCAGGTCTTCATTTATCTCTCAGGAGGTCAAAATCAGCATTGAAGGCAGATCGAATATTGGCAAATGAAAGCCGATTTGGACTTGTTTGTTGTTTTATTTGAATTGAATGAAAAAATAACCCTCATAATGTTCTTTCTTTCTTTTTTTTTCAGACTATTGCTTTTTTTTTATAATTTCAAAATTGAATTCTCTAAATGTTTTTATCCAGATTATTGTACTGTAGGCTAAATCAATTCAGCGTATACGCATCAGCGTATGAGTAGTGATATAACTGAATAGGTGCATTGAATATATACAACCAATTAGCGCAAAGGATTTTTGTTCGGGACGACAAAGTTGTTCATGTGGGATTTCTGAGACCTCTGGGGTACAAAATGTGTGATCTCAGCTTTAGCTCCTTGCATCCTATTATGAAATATAAGAGGATTTCACTTCACCCTAAACTTAACAAAAATATATTTTAAATGAATGAATAGTGGTTTTGCTGCCTTTAAAATAAAAAGTGGGTAAATCTGAGATGACAGGCTTTGATTGAAACATTAAATATAATAGCTAATATAAGCTAATATGCAAATGCAAAGCCCATGAAGCACTTGTTTAATAGGGGAAGTGAATGGGTCTGGGTATGCTTGTAGTATCTCAAATTTGGATATTCACAAATCTGAATATTTTGATATTTTTAAAAAAAAATTTAGGGGGGGGGGGGGGGGGGGGTGTTAAATTATACCTGCTAAAGCAGCAATTGATGCTTATGGTGAAGTAGTCCCAGTCCCAGCTCCATGCATGTGTGAGCTTAAAAAGAAGGTTCAGCATGGGAGCATGGGGTGACATTGCTCAGGGAGGCAGGACGGAAATCGCTCCTCCACTGGCTGCAGGAGTTTACATAATGTCATCCATCCTGCTCAAGCAGTCTCATCTGACATTTAGACATAGACAACAGACAATCTGAAGTCCATCGCAAATTAAATTGATGGTTTAGGTTCTTAGGGGTTTTATCACCTTTTGTAATCTACTTTTAGCAGAAAGAAGATCAACCAAATGCTAAACTATATAAGATGAATGAGAGAGATTAAGCAATGTCATAAAGTGGTGCCAGTTGTTGCTCTTTAGTAAAGAAACTGAAAGAATTGAAATGGATAGTGGAGTTTGCCTTTATATTTTCACCTTCGAACCTCTTTTTTTGCTTTTATTTCCCTTTTTTTTTTTTCGATGAATGAATTGGTCATTGAATCAGAGGTCACTTTCAGTCATGTAGGATGGATTTTTGTCTATGTATACATTTGGATAATTGAAATATTTTTAGCATAAACGGAGACATTTGCTTTCTATTTTTTAGTTAAGAGTTTAGGATTGAAGAGGAAGACATGAAAAGTGAAAGAAAGTCACCTGAGGAAGGAGAGACGGAGGGACAGGTTATCGAAGCATTTAACACACCTGTCACACTCACCAGCTGATAGATAGTCTAAACAATTTATTTAGTGTATTATTATTATTATTATTATTATTATTATTATTATTATTATTATTA
>JAAIIK010000068.1:2229987-2240447 GCA_014706435.1 Silurus glanis | reverse complement strand
AATGGAAACTAATATAAAACAAATCAAGAATTATAATTCTATTTTCTAAGTGTAGTGTGTCTATTTGTAGGATACACTCATCCGTTTTTTTTTTTGTTTGTTTGTTTTTTTCCCCTTGGATTTTATGGTCCCTTTCTTTGATGGTGCTTGCCAGTTTTCTAGTTAGAATTTCATTATTCAGAATAACAAAACAATATTTGATTCAGGTTGTGAACAAATTTGTTAAGAAAAAAAATACAAATATGCGGAAAAAAAAACCTAACAAAAAGGAAAAAAAAAAAAAAAAACACAACAAAATCGTCTGTATACCAGTACAAGTTTATTGTTTCAGTATACACGTACTAATAAAATTACAGTGCCAATAGAAAAATTGTGGACTTTTTTGTTGTGTTCATTGGTTTTATTACTAGTTTTGCATGTAACATGAGCAATGTGGACAAACTTTGTGGACACTTGTCCATAAGATTCACATTCCCCTTTTTTTAGCATCCCATTGCACATTTAGTCCCCATTTTGCTGTTATAATAAGCCTCTGGACAGATTTTGGAGTGTGTTTGTGGAGATTTGTGCTCATTCAGCCACAAGGGTGTTAATAAAGTCAGGTACTGCTGTAGGTGAGGTGCGAAGGCCTGGAGTGCAGTCAGTGTTCACATTCATCCCAAAGGTGTTCAATAGGTTTAAGGTCAAAGCTCTATAGCAGGAGATATTATACTCCAACCATATAAACCATTAGCTGGCTTTGTGCACAGTGGCATCACATGCTGGAACAGGTTTGATTCTCCTAGTTAAAGTGAAGGGAAAAAGTAAAAGCCGTGACCTACAGTATGAATTCGTGGGAATAATGGATGCAGTTCAGAGTTCCATTCTCCTGCACATCAGACCTTTATAAGAAGAGAACTTTGTAGTTACAGACACTCTATGAGAGAACCCTTACCACACACACACACACACACCCCAGAACCATCGGGTTACACTTGTGCTCTCGCCGCAGCTTCTCATTTAACGAAATTTTCACTTCAAAGTTGCAGGGAACGGCATGTTTTTCGGACACGCGGTGAAGTAAAAAGTTGTACAAAATGAAATACTTCATGAAAAACAACACTTGGCCACTGACCACTGATATTTTTCCTTGACTGATTTAATTCCAATACTGAATAAGGGGAAAGGAAGCGCATAGGACAGTGCTCAGTACTCGCAGAACTGAAGTGCTCACATACATTTTGATTGCGCTGCATGCTCACCTCACGCTTTAATTGCAAATAATTGCTTTACATGTTTAGCAAGGAAAAAGATCAGGAACACTGACAGTAATTTTTTTTTTGCTCTTATAGTGTAGCAGTCGCTTGACATGTTCACATAGCACAGTTGAGTCTATTATACTTTGATTTTATTATTACTAATGATGAATGTTCATTAGTGAGACCAAGAACACTGGGTTTACACCACAGGGTATCATATTGTATAAAATGTTGGAATAGGGGCATTTTTTTTTTCCTTCCAAGTAAAAGTACAAGTAAATGAACACGGTATCAGACTGATACTGGATACCAGTACTGGATACCGGTATCACTATCGATGCATCCCTGATTTAAACAGCTCAGGCGCACACCCACACACACGTACAATATATTGCCAAATGTTTGCAGACACCTGTAAACACATTTAGTCCCGATTTGGGTGTTAGTAAAGTCAGGTACTGATGTAGGTGAGGTGAGGAGCATGACTTTTGTTCATATTGTGTACATACCTCCGCTTCCTGTGTTCATGGCACTTGAACAAAAATAATTGCTGCCACTGATTTCTTGGTTCTTCAAGATCAGGCACCTGTTGCTAGGCAATCACAGCAAGCAAATTGTGGGAATAAGTGATTTTTTTTTGTCATGCCCTTTATTGGAGAAAAAAAGCACAGCATGGATGCATAGGAAGCCAATGGCACTGTTTTGGCAGTTCCTGGCGGAGGCGGTAATGGAGTGTGGGCGTGAGATGAGGTGGCTGTCTTGAGTATCAGTTTGCATTAGTAGCTGGCTCATTCATTTAAATAAGTGTCAGCGGAAGATATAATCTGATCAGACACTGAAACCCACACCGCTGCATGCAGAGTGGGTCTAACATAATTAGCACAGACTTGTTCAGCAGCTGCTTACTTCATCACATCGCTGAACACTAACCAGTGAAACTCAAACCGTTTAGGAGGGAAATCGATGGCAGAAGGAGTTCATCTGGATTGTGTAATTATTGGAGCGTAATGAGATTTTGTTTTCTTTTTGTAGCATAACATAATATGATATGTCTGGAAACTACAGCATGTAGTCAATAAATATTCACACAGAACTCATGGTGTCTCCCAAACCACATCATGTGCACTAAGAGCCATGAAGAGTACAGACAAATTCTATAGTGGGGTTAAGATATCCCACTTTTGAGCAGAAGGTCATGAGTTTTAGTCACAGCACCACAAAGCTGCCACTGCCGGGTCTGCCCTTGAACTGTATAGTGTAAATGAGATAACTGTAAGTTGCTCTGGATAAGGGTGTCAATGTAGTTGCAAACTGTTCGCTACAGCAGTATGCAGTGTCTGGAGTGTGACTTGTGTATCCTGAGACTAAAATAGCAATTCATGTGACTCACATTTACTGAGTACCAGGTGAAAGAGCAAAAATACAACTAATAGAAAAAAATATATAATTTCAACAGTAGTCCCTTGTTTTTTTTTTCCCCTTTTATATTGTAGTACAATACTCTTTCAATGTCTCGTAATGTATGTGGCGCCTGTCTGTCACCAAGTAATCTGACTTCTTCTATGCCCAAAGTTAAGCCTTCAAAAAATCCTAAAGTTTGATTGTTGTGAGTTAATGTGCCACATTTGAGAACAAATCTATAGATCTTTGTATCTAGTTATGATAGTATTTACCTGGAACTGGAACTAGAAATTTCTGTTGCTTTAAAATTGTTGGGTGTTGTGACGACGTGAGAGTTAAAATTGGATGAATTAATATTAGAATTACAAACAACTAGAATGTATTATAAAGCGTATTACCTTCTTATTGAATTAATAATCGTTTTATTTTTTTTTATTAATAATAATATTTCTCTAGCAATAGTTCCCTTTATTAGATCTTATTATTTTGATATAATACAGAAATATTTTGGGTTAAATGTCTGTGTTCATAATTCATGCTTTTAATACAGGGTGAAACATTATTTACATATTATATTGTCATATTTCAAATCATATTTTGAATGCTGCCATTGACAAATAAGTGTCTGGGAATTTTCCTTCACAACATGAAAAGGTTTATCCATTTTTCTTTCAAGAGTTTACATTATAAAATACCATATAGACACAAAGATGTGCTCATATAATAGCCTACTCTCTTCTGGGATTTTGGGATTTGGATTTACTAGATTTTGGAGTGTGCTTGTGGAGATTTGTTCTCATTCAACCACAAAGGTATTAGTAATGCCAGGTACCATATACAAAGACATCCTATACAGTTGATCACCTTTAAATGTGTGGTAAGAGTTTGGGGAAGAACTGCATATGGCTGGAAATGTTGTGTCCATATAGTGTATATTTATAAGCTAATATTCATTAATATCAGGTAAAAAAAAATAAATCAACAAAACTGGATATAAAGCGTTTTTTTCATGTGTTTACTGAAGTAAGATTTCCAGAACTGCGGGCTAACTATAGACAATTAGCTAAAATGTGTGTGTTCACTGTGTGTTTTCTATAACTCTCCCTCTCTCCGACCTCCCTAACCTTAGCAACAACAATGTTCCCCCTCTTTACCACATTTATTTAATCTTTCAGCTATAAATACTCCTGCTCCAAACACTCCTTATTCCTAGTCATAATTTCAGTCGTGATTTGAGCTCATCTGTGAAATGGTGGTCAGAGATTATAGATACAATCTGGGTTCTATTATCGGAAACCTGAGCTCCCAAAGAGTTAAGACATTCTCAAAGAGTTCATTCAGATCCCTTTATTTCTCCACAAGTTACAGTGTGACACTAGCAGGACATTAGGTACTGTAGCCGTTCACATTCCTCTGGTCTGCATCTACATCCTGTCAGAAAACAGTGTACATCCAAGAAGCAGGCTGAGAAAAATGGTACAGTATGCTGTGCACCAGTCTCTGTTCCAATCAAGTTACACCATACACCAATATTAGCATTAAAAAAAGGTTTTGCACAGGCAACATAGTATTCTTACTGTATGAGGAGAACTGGCTGTCCTTGTATTTATTGTGCCTCATGTTGGCTCATATCCTTTCAGTGGTAACAGTTGCATAGTTTGAATAAATAAATTCACAAATTCTATTTTTTTCCCCCAAAGGCTCATTTTGTTGATGCTGTATTTCAACCTTCATATTTGGAACTCATAACTGCACCCCTCTATATATAGAGAGCTTAAAGGTTTATATTAACAATGGGCTGACTCATGCTCCTGCTGTCACATGAGCTGCTTTTCTCAAGTGCTAGAGCATGGCTCCTGAGCAAAATAAAATGATCTCCCTGTATGAATAAACACGTATGAAGTCAGCAACCATGTGTACCCAGGGTACATGCATGAATCTGACCCAATGAGGTACTGTTGCATGTAGAAATATGTCACCAAATGCGTTTACCCTACTGCTCTGAGCGCTACGTTCGTTTTGTTTGGATGATTGAATTGAATGGCTTTAGGTGAACATTTGACTCGATTGCTGTGTAACTCTGATGAACGTGGTCCTGCGGCTGAGCTCTTTGAGTTTGGCGGCTCCTACATATGTGCAAGTGGAGCGCAGGCCGCCCAGGATGTCTCTGATGGTGTCCTCTACGTCGCCTTTATATGCCACCTGCACAGTCCGGCCCTCAGAGGCCCTACAGAGACACAAATCAGCATCAGGGCTTTAATGACGTCAATGGAAAGTAAGAAAAATTATATTTAGATGAGTGTTCAAGGGATGGGGATGGAATATTGTGAGATCAAATCCAATTATTTTGACCCTCAATTACACAAATGTAAACGAATAGCTGCAAATAAAATAGTTCACTGTACACTTTTCTGGCCACAAGCTTCAGAATCACTTAAACTGCAATCTAATTGGTTTAACAAACTTAAAAACTACTATTAAACTCTGTGAGCACATTGAGCAATATGTTTCAAGTTAAGAGGTACTTGGTTGCGAGTGATTCGACCTGACTCCTCTATATCAACAGCCGATGCCCTATTTTAGGGTGGATTCCACCATTTGGAAACCACTCGCTACTGAGGATGGCTTTTCATGGACAAGCTGAAGATACATGAGATTATTATAGATGGTACCAGGAACATGGAGAGAGAATTGGAGTACAATGAATATGAACAGTATTGCGCTCAAATCTCTATCAGTGAAGAAAACAGACTTCATGGTCAAACTATAATGAATGGATATTCAATAGCACCCAGATGAGGATGGGTTCCTTTCTAATTCGGGTGCCTCTTAAGGTTTCTTCCGCCTATAATCTCAGAGAGTTTTCCCTCATTCTATTGCTGGCTGGATCATTAGGGGGAAACTTATAGGAACAAATTTATGAATTGAAATCATATTCTCAATCTATTTATTACTTTAAAGTTGTCAACAGGTTCGAGAAAAAAGGCCTGTAGTTGCTCATTGATCATGCAAACCATGTTGCTTATTTTCATGAAAGTACAGTAGTCCTGGGTCATGTTTATTGAGGTAATTTTCTAGCCTATACTCTATCATTTTTACTGTCTCATACAAGCTTCCAAGATTCAAAATTATGAATGCATTCTGGATATTCTTTACATACTTTATCCTATGACAGTACATTGTGGGATTTTATAAATGCACTGGACATCACATGCTTACAAAGTGGTAGATTTCTCAAATAAGTGCACTATGTAGTTAGAATGCGGTTTCAGACGTGCACTTTGACACCAGTTATAGTTTATCCAGTCTCGTGAGCCAAACGTCTGGCTGTGGTTAGAGAACCTGGTATTTCGTCATTAAACAACAGCAAGAAGCACCAACTTACACAGAAAAGGGCATCTTTGATTGGTACAACTACGTTTACACACTTTTTACAAGACAAGAACTCTAAGAATTTATTGCTGTGAGCTTTTTCCGATCCACTATTGTTTCAAAAATACATTGTGTCATTGTTTGTTTTCTCATAAAAGAGAAAACAAAAAGTGTGTATAGCCAATTCTATTGCGATTACTAAAATTACACTGAATCTGGTGGCCAGAAAAGTAAAAAAATCAGTTCAATAATACAAAGTTTTTTCACCTGTATTCTGCCACACCACCAACATGTTTCTTCATGGCTGTGTCGGAGCTCATGCCATAGAACAGCTTAAACTTCTTTCCATCCTTTTCAATGACTTCACCGGCACACTGATCGTGGCCTGCTAACATTCCTCCTAGCATGACGAAATCTGCCCCTGCGCCTGCAAGAGCACCAAGGAGACAGGAAATCAGAGCAAACTCACATATGATCATTTGTTTTATTATGAAAATTACCTGAGAGCAAAACTTACCAAAAGCCTTGGCAACATCCCCGGGGCAACTGCAGCCTCCATCCTGGAAAGGGAAGAACAACTTGATATACTATTTTCAGGTAATACAAATGAGGTTTATTGAATTTAAAATGGAAAGGTCTTTCCAAAAACAAAAACAAGCAAACAAATATATCAATAAATATTAGTTATTATTATCATCATTATCCTCAATATTAACAGACTCCAATCCTCTGAATTTTGAGAAAAAAAATTCACCTTGAAACACCTTTAATATTCGTATACTATAATATTTATGCTCTATGATTCTGGTGCTAATTTCCTGGTTGCGGCTGCATTTGAGTTTTCCCTACAAAAGCTATGTACTCATGACATCCTATGACCTACTGATTATCTCTTCATAATAGCACTTATTAGTTTGTGGGAAATATTAGGCAGCAAGTCAACATTTTGTCCTGAAAGTTGATGTGTTAGAAGCAGGAAAAATGGGCGAGCGTAAGGATTTGAGCGAGTTTGACAAGGGCCAAATTGTGACGTCTAGACGACTGGGTCAGAGCATCTCCAAAACTGCAGCTCTTGTGGAATGTTCCTGGGCTGCAGTGGTCAGTATCTATCAAAAGTGTTCCAAGGAGGGAACAGTGGTGAACCGGCGACAGGGTCATGGGCGGCCGAGGCTCACTGATGCATGTGGAAAGTAAAGGCTGGTCCGTGTGGTCCGATCCAACAGACGAGCTCATGTAGATCAAATTGCTGAAGAAGTTAATGTTGTTAATGCTTGGTGAGTCAATACTGTATTTGGCATATGGTCATATGGTTATAATGTTATGTCTGATCGGTGCATACCATTTTTTGTTAGGTAGACATGAAACAAGGGCTAAATCCCCCATCTGTTTTCTGAACTTCTTTTATCCATCCTGATGCCCTACTTCTGTATGAAGTTCTCATCACATGTAACCATAAGGCTGAATTGTATATTAAAAATCTACATTTTTAATCAATCTATTTCTGTAAAACTACTTTATGACAAAGTTCTATTGTTAAAAGCAATATATAAATAAAACTGAACTCAATTATTATCACTATCATTGCAGGTAGTCAAAGGGCATTGTGGGTAGGAAACAGTGTGACTATATATATATATATATATATATATATATATATATATATAAATATATATAAAAGTTGATATATCAACCCATATTTCTCTTTATTAGAAAAAAATAAAAAAAAAAAATTCCGCCAACGTATTGCCCAGGGTGGATTTTATTTCTTGGACTTTAAGATATGGAGTAGTTCTCTGAATAAAGCAAAGAAAGCTAGATGCTGCCCTCTTATGGTCAAATGAAGTAATTGCCACTTTGAAAGCCAGCTATGGTTAAGCTAGTGATGTGTTGTACAGGAACGAGACATTTTTTTTTTCTCCTGGACGCGCATGAGCAAAGCATCGCAAAAACTCAGTAGGTTATGTACAGAAAACAAAATTGAGTAGTTCATCTCTCGACTCTTGGATTTTGTTAGTCACGTGACTCCTATATACACTATGCAGTGCATTACACAAGAAACAGAATTGAGTTCATCTGGTCCGTCGATCTTTTATCACATCACGTGGTAAAACGCTACACGCTACACAATGCAACAAATCGGGGTTTTTTTTTTCTAAATTTTGACATTATTGTTACAATAATGATAGGGGTTAAGTGACACAAGTACTATCGACATGGACCAGATGATATGAGGAGGAAGCTACTCATTCTGTTTATCATCATTTGTCTATAGCTGCATTGTGATTTTTTTCATTGTTGGAACTATAGTTAAAGTTTATGTATGTAGACGTGTTGGGGATCTGCTTATTGAAAATGTAATATAATGAATTTGCTATTATTTTTCATCAAATGAACTAAATGATTGAATTTTGAGGAAGGAGATTCAAAGAACCAAGTCACTAAAATGATCCGATCTTCCCATCACTACAGGTCACATGAAAGGTGTAATCATGCTCACAGAAATGATGTGTCCTTTGAGCCCGTGAGCAGAGTCCGCACACTCAATAACAGCGCTCAGCTGAGGGTAGCCCACTCCGGTCTTGATGCGGGTAGTGCACACAGAACCTGGGTACAAAGGGTTTTTTTTTTTATAATTCATGTCTGCATTCATGATGATCTTGTGAGCTATTTATAGATTACATTGATTACATGTTGCTGAACCGATTTATAAGTTTGTTGTCTTTAGGTTTTTAATTGCGGAAAAGAAAAGGAGACATGGCACACACCTGGTCCGATGCCCACTTTGATGATGTCAGCTCCAGACAGAATGAGCTCCTCTACCATCTCTCCTGTCACCACGTTACCAGCCTGTTGGGTCCAGAAAGACGTGAATCATTCGATATAAAAACAGAGCAACAGGTGATTGCTGTGTTTTATGCTCAGGAAAGTATTGACTTGGCTTTTTTTACCATAATGGTGTGGTTAGGGAACTTTCCCCGGACTGTTTTGACGAATTCCACAAAGTGCTCGGAATATCCATTGGCCACATCCAGGCAGATGTATTTAATGAGTGGAATGGCTTCCAGGATACTGCACAGTTTCTCCAGATCTGCCTGCCCACTGCCTGAACTTGCAGCGACATGCTGAAAGAAAATACGTGACACATTCGATCGTCATTAGGCGATCCAGTAAACAGAACTTCTCCTACTATGCCTGAATCAGTTTAATGCATTGCCTGGCTTGTGACTAAAGATCTCAAAAGATCTCAAAAGCTCAATCACGCTGTCATTGGCACATGCTAGATTTCGCTACGTTACCTCTAGGCACTCTGGATGATTGGACGCAAACGTCTTCCAGTCCTCCAGTGTGTAATGCTTGTGGATGGTAGTAAAAAGAGTATGCTGGAAAAAAAAATGAAGAAAGCAGAAAAGTTCAGAAACAAACACAGGTACACATAATGGATCCACATTTCTCATTATAGATATATACACACTATGTCGAGAAAAGGTTTGTGGCTTTTTAAACATCTGAATCCATATGTAGTCCCCAGTTTCTTGTACTCCTATACTATAACCTATACTCCTCTATAAAAAAGATTTGATTTTGGAGTGTACTTGTTGAGATTTGTGGTCATTCAGACACAAGGGTGTTAGTAAAGTCAGGTACTAATGTTGTTTGAGGAGGCTTTAACCTTCAACCTTCTTCCACTTAACCTATGTAAAGCATATCTACATGGGGCTGGATTTGTGCATAGAGGCATTTTCATGCTGGAAAAGGTTTGGGTTCCCTCGTTCAAGTGAAGGAAAAATGTAATCCTACTACATCCAAAGGCATCCTATACAATTGTCTGCCTTCAACTTCGTGGCAACATTTTGGGGAAAATCCACATATGGCCAGAAAAGTCAGGTGTCCCAATACTTTTGTCCATATGGTGTATATCTTTCTACAGAGCTGATCTAGAGGCTGTGTGTGACAACTGGCAGAGTTCTAACAAACACTATGTTAAGAAGGATTAGCAGAAAAAACTGCCATATCAGAAAGAATGTGTTACAAAGGTGTGTTAGAAAAAATATATACAAGATATTAAAAAAAAGTTTATTTCACATTCAGAATGATTTTTTCCCAATTTTGACTTTACTTCATTTGGTCCTACAAAGTACTCAAATGTATCAAGTGCTAAAATAGACAGCAAGCATGTTTCATTACTAACAGTACTGTCTGTGACACAGAGGATGCTCACCTTGCTCATTACCTGGGCCATTTCAAAAGTACCTGTGGTGTCCATGTTAGCAACGATGATTGGGATGCCATTGTACGTCTGCTTTGAGTTGCGGAATGTGAAAGTCCTCTGCAGGTCCACCTACACAGAAACGAAACAAGGGCAATTGCATTACTACAAGGACACATGCCCGTAGACCCGTAGACACACACACACACACACACACACACACACACACACACACACACACA
>JAAIIK010000068.1:2203171-2229977 GCA_014706435.1 Silurus glanis | reverse complement strand
ACACACACACACACACACACACACACACACACACACACACACACACACACAAATAACATATTAACCAACTTAAGTCTGATCAAGTAAGTAAGTAATAAAGAATTGAAGGTCTATGAAGAAGGTAACTATTGAGGAGGTATTTCTAAAGGTAACAAAACTATACATTACATCAACAAAAGTATTGGGACACCTGACTTTTCCAGTCATATGTAGTTCTTTCCCAAACTGCTACCACACAATTGTACAGAATGTCTTTCGATGTAGAAGCATTACCATTTCCCTTCAATTAAAGTCAGAAACTCAAACCTGTCACAGCTTGACATTGCCCCTGTGCACAAAGACATCTCCATGGAGATATGCTTTACATGGTTTACAATAAAAGATCTTCAGTGGCCTACTATAGATCTCTGACCTCAACCATATTGAACACCTTTGGGACGAATTGGAAAGCTGACTGCACCCCAGACCCCCTCACCTCACCTACATCACCTCACCTCACCTCCACCTGACACTGTTGTGGTTGAATCTAGTGGAACAGCTTCCCAGATGTTATTATAACAGCAAATGGGGACTCAATGTCGGTATATATATATATATATATATATATAACTTTTTCAGTTAATGCCATAAATTAATTTGCATATTTCCTGAATGGACAGGATTATTTGCTTACGAAAGGGTTTTACATAAACGAGTAAAAAAAACAAAAGAATGGGAGGTGGTAGCTCAGTGGTTAAGGTGCTGAGTTACTGCTCAGAAGGTCGGGGGGTCCAAGCCCCTGTATCGCCAGGCTGCCACTCTTGGGCCGAGAGCAAGGCCCTTAACCCTCTGTGCACCCTGCGCACTGACCCCACTTTCTGAACAAGCCGGGGTATGTAAAGAAAGGAATTTCACTGAACTGTAATGTATATGTGACAAATGAAGGTTATTTATTCTATTATAAATGCCACCATCTGAGGACTCCAGGTCCAAACATGTACTGGCTGCTCTACTTACTTACTTTACTTAAATTCAGAAAATAGAAACAAGATAATCTACACGTTAATGATTACAAAGTACTGTCTATTAACAACAGTATGATTCCATAAATAAAATATAAATAAATAAAGCAACTTTGAGCTTAGCTTCATATTCCTTTTGTAATTTTTTACATTTTTGGGACAATTTGGGACAATTTTTGGTATTTTAGTAACATTTTTATGATGTTAAAACAGTAAAACTGTATAATACATGTATAAAAAGAGGGTGTTATGTCTTCCTTTTGTAGGAGAAACACATTAGATGTAATAACCATCTAGTGTAGTGTAATAAACATATTTATTTCATTAACCACAAGAATCATCTCAGTGACTTCATCACAAAGTGTATGTTAGTATTATTATTATTATTATTATTATTATTATTATTACATGGTGGTCACTGAGCTCTTTTTATTTCAGTTAGTGTATCTAAAGGTGCTTGTAAAAGCACAAACGTAGTATGCACATTTTATGTAAAACATGCTGTTTTTAGGAAAATGTCCTGAATTGTCAATGATTTGTAAGGAAAACACTTTGCTCATTATTTTATCATTTAAATGCACTTTGTGCTGAATCATTTACAGTAGCAACTGGAGTACTGAACTAGTCCCTGCTTGTAACTTGATGCCTCCTGCTTTCTCTCTTTACATTGTACACGTACACACACACACACACACACACACACACACACACACACACACACACACACCCACACACACTAAACAAATTAGTTTTTTTTTATTTTTTTTATTTTATTTTTTTTAAGTATAATGCAGTACTAACAATGTAATCTATATGTATGTATTTATGATGTGGATTTTTTTACATGATACCATGCTGTTAATACAAGAGCTAATAATGAACTTTGTGTGTGTTATTTAAAAGTGGAAAAATTCACACAAAACTCTTTAAACTAAATTACAAATTTAGTGTGTACACTGGTTAAATCTAAATAAGGAGATTGTATCTGAAGCTTCCCCCCACCAAACATACCATTCCAGATTTCATTTAGCCAAAAGAGTGTTAGTAAACTCAGGTACTGATGTAGGTGAGGTGAGGAGGTCTGGGGGTGCAGTCAGTGTTCATATTCATTTCAATGGTGTTCAGTAGGGATGAGGTCAGAGCTCTATAGCAGGAGATCTTCTACTTTAACCCATGTTAAGCATATCTTTATTGAGCTGGCTTTGTGCACAGACGCAGTCATGCTGGAACAGGTTCGAGTCTTCAAGTGAAATAAAAATGTAATACCACATACAAAGACATCCTTTACAAATGTGTGCCTTCACCTTTGTGGTTCCAGTTTGGGGAAGAACCACGTATGGCTGGAAAAAATCAATTCTTTTATCCATATCAAGTATGTGCCGTGTTGAATTGCAGAAAAAATAGTGCACACACACACACACATATGCTTATTTGCGTTGTTCTTATTTCATATTTTAAATTGCACAAATAATAAGATTAACCTCAACCATTTCTTTATATATAAAGCAGCTTGAACCAAAATAATAGCAAAAACCACTCAGACATCTGGTATATAGGCCTACCAATCACCAATCATGTAGGTGAAACATGTTAAATGTCATCAGCGGATAGTAATCAGTTGATTTTTAGATGAATATTGTGTGCCATTATAATGATCTGAGTATCTTATCAAAATCATATGATGTAATATATGAACCTCTTTTGGATATTTTCCCCAAACAAATGTACTGCAAATAAAATTCTTAATGTAATGTGATCGTACCAATTTATTTGAATTGATTTTGTGGTTTTAGTGGGGATATGGTTGGACTTTTTTTGTGCTTTTCGCATGCATCTGATCAGGCCTGAAAAAAAAGAGAATTAAACACAAAAATATGGCTAAACAGGTTTTTTTCTGTGAGGCAAACTTCAGCAGCCACTACAAATCCAGAACACCCAGACGACGAATATGACCACCAAGGACTACACTTTCCAACAACCGACTGTGTCAGTGTTTGATTCTTACTCACCTTGGATTTGTTTGTAAATCTTCCATTATACCTTTCGCCTGTTGTGTTGTGTAATTTAATAAATAAAATAAATAACAATAAATGATATAAAGAAGAAGAAGAAAATAGTTTTTCATTAAAAACAGAGGATTCTGTGCTGTGGTTCTGGCATGGTTCAAAGCCTCAACTGCAGCTCCCTTTCATAAAAAAGAGCCTCATAAATGATCCATGTCTCGGATTGTCTGCCATTAGACAATCAAATCTGAAAAGCCAGAACGTGATCTGCCGACCTTTGACGTCATCCTGCAGAGAATGCAAAGCTCTCTCATGCACGAGATCAATAGCTGGGGTGGACCCATAGATAATGTGGCACAATCAATGTTGCAGCATTGCCTCTTTTCCGTTATTAAAAAGAAATTAAAGTTTTTCGAGACTTAGACTGTAAATCGGATGAGACTGTTTCATTTGATTTCAAAGAATCATTGAGTGGAAAGATATATTTAGAAATTGCCATGTAAGACTAGCTCAGCTCAGTTGCCTGGCGTGTAGACATCAAGGAAAGCACCGACATCTGAACTCTTATAGTGCTTCATGGCGCACTGGATTGTGGGTGTATCTCAGACATCCGCTTAAAGCGGACAGCGTTAAAGAGCAACCGGTCCACAGTGGAATCTATTTCCAGAGGCATTAAGAACACAGGCCTATTTTTATACATTTTCAGCACGTAGCTCCGCTCCTGTTGCTCTACCTTAGTGTGAGCAGTTGTCACCATAAGTCACCTTTCCCTTTGGGGTTATTATCTGGGCCGGATTCAGGTTGCATCAACAAGACATACTGAAGGAAATGAAAACAGTCAATAGACACACGTCATATCGAGATCAAACACCCTGATCGAAAGCAGCCTCTTACAGAACACTAAATATGGGCCTAAATAAAGGCATTTGACCTCAGCAAGGTCAGCACTACTATGCTCCCAAGACAGAAATTCCACTTTCACACATTTACCTCACACACACACTACTGAGCTTACCTCAGACCTGCTCTTTAGGCTGCTCCTCTTTGGTCTTAACAGGACGTCTTTAAAGTCCAGTTTGAGGTCGGAGTCCACTCGGGGCATGGCTGAAGGCCTGAGTGTGGATGAGATTCTCCTGAGCTGGGCCGGTGCTCTTGCTGCTACACAGCTCCAGGCACCAAACCCGAATCGGCAGAAGCCCAGCGTATTTATAGCGTGATAAGAGCCATCCCACCCCAGGCCCCCATTGCTTTATTTGGCAAAGGCCATACTCTACTACTAGTTTCTCACTCCCTGCTTCGTCCCTGCTCTCTCTCTTCTCTGCTCTCCTCTTACAGTGTGCAGTAGCAGCAGCCGAGGCAGGCGCATTTCCCGTCTGGCCAGCTGACACACATAAACACAAAATCGTGTACACACACACACACACACACACACACACACACACACACACACACACTGCGGCTCAGCACTGCAGTATGCGCAAAAGCACACAGGCAGAACTCCTGCTAGCCTTTCAGACCGCCCCCTGGGGAATCTGGGGGATGGGGAAAAGAGGGAAATGAAACAGAAGAGGATGAACAAAGATGTTGGGGATTGATTTCGTCCAATCTTCATGCTTATCTTTTCTTTTAAAGCTTGAAAAGGATTTGATGTTATGTAAATGTTCAAAGATAATAAACTGTTCATTTATAGTCACAATTTGATGTGACAGGTGAGTTAATATAAGGGGGGGTGGTTGGGGGGAGAGTCTGGGTAATAATAATAATAATAATAATAATAATAATAATAATATTTTCAGTCAGTTTTACAAATGAACAGAATGAATTTATTCGCCACAGATTCAGTAATTCAGTGATTTGTACACAGTGCATATATAAAATCAAATAAAAAACATGAAAAAATGTTATAATTGTGAAAAATTTTGAAGGCAAAACATTAAGGCACGATCAACAGTGTGGAAAAAAATCACCTAAAAACCGTTCCCTCCTATGCACCACATTACACAGTACATTAAGCAACTCCGTCCAGTTTGATGGCCCACGCCCCGGCAGCATTGCACGGCAGCTCGGGCAGCAGCATGATGAGTCCGGATGAATGCAGAGGAGCCCATTTTAATGGCTCAGAGGTTCCCAACAGCGTCACCTAAACAAATAAAGAACTGTCAGTCTAATCCCAATTTGACCAGAATGTACTTTTTTGACACATTAGAACTGCAGAGTTAACAGTGGTTTCCTTCTCATTTCCAGCTTCCCTATTGAATAAATTCATCACAATCCTGAGGAGCATGCCTGAACCAGAATATAGAATAATTGAGCTGATTTTGATGCTGATTTTCCTCGACCAGTCTTCTTAAAAAAAACATAGCCTTATTTTAGGCTCAAAAAAAAAAAAAAAAAAAACGTGTACATGACTTTTTTCTAATATCATGTAGGCTTTACCATAAAAAAGGCAAAGGATTCATTAATACTTACCACAGTTGAGTCTGTGGTTACAGGAGAGGCGAGCTGAAATGAGTACTGGTGCGGTTGTGTGTGAAAGATAGCATACACAGTTTTGCCTTTGGAAGTGTACCTGTGGAAAAACAGACAGGAAGCCTCATTTAATCATAAAGCATGTCTTCCTATCCTGGGAGATACACACAGCACACTGTATTTAACAGTTTTCGTACAGCCTCGTGGCCTGATGTCTAAGTGAAGTTACTGTAACCAAAAAAAAAACAAAAACCAGGCAACAAGGATAAGACAACGATTACATCAGTTTATTTGTGTGCATTACATTACATAACATGCTACTATTCGCTTGAACTGTATGTAACGTTAAGGAACACAAGTGATCGGGTTATGTCTTGTGTCGTTACACTCAAACAGCTATAGACAGTTGTTCCACAGCCTGTGTTCTCTTTAAAAGCTATTAATAATAATAACAAGAGAAAAGAAGCTGCTTGTGTTTTTTTATATAGTTTTATATATTTTATATAGGTTTTATAGTTTATTTATCTGCCTTCTTTTTCTTTGTTTTATTTTTTATTTTTCCTCCCCATTCTATTCCCTCATGCCGGACCGTCGTAAAAAGCATTTTACTGCATGTCGTACCCTGTATGTATGTGTATGTGACAAATAAAATTTAATTTGTTACAGAAAAACCAGAAAGCCCTCTGAGAACCTCACCATATAAGTGACTTTTATTTTTTTATTATTATTTTTTTATAATCCCATTATCATTAACCATGGATTTGGACTATCTGCTATACAAGTCCATGTGCAGGTTGTTCTATAGAAATAATAACGTATTGCATCATGTGCACTAATATAGACCTGTAATTTCTGCTATAGCTGGAAATACGGCTGTTACAGAAAATTCATCAACAGCTTTCAACCAGTCAGAAAATATAACAGTGCAAGTTTTTTTTTATTTTAGTCTAGTTTAATAAGGTCCCACCAGCGTACTGAAAACCCTGACCACGATGTTAGAGCAGGTACGAACGAAACGCAAAACTTGGAGTAAGGAATTAAAAATAACAAAAATGCTTCGTTTTTTTCCCCTGGAAGTATAACCAGTTGAAGTACTGGAAATCTTGTAAAGCAGGGTGAATTTAAATGGTGTAACACACACCCAGCTGACAAGCACCGACATGTTAAAACAGTCACTGATGATTGCTGTGCCCTTATCCAGAGCAACTGACAATTAGAGGTCAACTGGTTCGGGTTTTTTCCTTGGGCCGATGCCAATATTTAAAAATTAGGGCAAATGATGGATGATATATGATGCCAATTTCCACCCCCCCTCGTCATAAAATCTAATTCTTAATTATTGAGACAAAATACAGAAAACTGCTTAAATTAAACCATTTATTGAACAACACAAGCCTCTATAATCAGTGCACTTATTAGCAGGTTTTGGTCTCTGTGTCTACCTGTAGCCTGAACTACAGCTAGTTGAAGCCTCACTAACAAAATCAGCCTAGCTCTTTGGTGAGAAAGATAATCCGATTGGCTAATTAGCTTAGCAAATGGGGGAAAAAAAAAAAACGGAACACACTTTGTCAATCTTGCTCTTTTTTTTTTTTTATAGTTGTAGCTTTTCTGGTTTCCCTGTTAGTATGCCAAATACAGACTACTGCCACCTGCTGGTATGAGAGAGTTTGTTACCTCACGCAAGCGCAGAACGCCCACGCCTGCCTAATTATCGGTCGGATTTGCACAGTCGACCGATGTAGATTAATAATTATTCAAAAACAAAGTGCAAAAACATTTACCGTTACCTACAATTATATCATTTATACACCTGAGCAGTTAAGGGGTCAAGGGCCTTGCTCAGGGGCCCAGCAGTGGCAACTCGGTAGAGCTGGCATTTGATCAAGACCTTCAGATCCAACATCCTATGTTGTATAAAGAGAGGTTTGTTCATAATTGTTAATTATGTTAATAATTAGCTGAACCTGTTGCAAGTATGGATATTATGTTTTTTTAAATTGCAGTGTATGTAAATTTAGACAGCAGCTCTTGAACTGCAAAACACACAATATAAAAGAGTCATAAAATGCAATCTATTGTTATCCATTCAGTCAGTTATGCACTGCAAACACCAATGGTGTCAAATGACTAAAAGCGAGATAATACACAACTGTTCTACTACCGAAGGGTGGCTTGTCTCCGCGATCATGTCAAATGCTTATTCCCCTTCTGCGTCCTGCATGAAAATCGTGTT
The DNA here is from genome assembly GCA_014706435.1 of Silurus glanis. Taxonomy (NCBI): domain Eukaryota; kingdom Metazoa; phylum Chordata; class Actinopteri; order Siluriformes; family Siluridae; genus Silurus; species Silurus glanis. Next base: position 2,222,268 of record JAAIIK010000068.1, on the reverse strand, counting down.
ACAGCAACCTGCTGGAGCTGTTGATTATTCCTTACATATACACACTGAACATGGCAGTGCAACCCTGGAGTATAAACCCCTCAGGGAAGATAAATGGTTGGTGTAATGAATGATGCAAAAGGTGTAAAACAGCAGGTATGGTACAAAGGATGTGCAGCAAACCAACAGAGCGACTACAGTCGTTCAGCTGTACAAGGGCAATAATATGACAAGTAGAATCAGTGCAGTGAAACAGAATGCAACTCTATGCAAAAAAATAAATAAATAAATAAATAATATTGTCAAATGAGATCATTCTAGAAACAGATTCTAGTACGTCTTACTGTCCCTGCACACTGATGAATAATAGTGCATAATATTAATAAGAATGACCTTCTGCATCGTCTCCTTGAAACAGCAAAGCTGAATGAGTCTTATACTGAAGGCAGCATTTCTGCAGGTTTCACCAAGTCAAATTTAAGAATTTTTTAAGATCATTAAGAATAATATTTAAGACCTATATCACAAAATCAAACCAGACACACACATACATTGTCATTTGTAGTCGTAATACAGCGAATTATGTTTGGACTAGCGAAAGAAAAAGAACTTAAAAAATAAAATAAAAACATTCTAAAGTGCTGCATGAGCGAATTAAAGATTTGACCAATAGGGTCAAATAAAACAAAATAATAAATGAATGAATGGAAAAAGAAAAAAAAAAAAAAAAAAAAAAAGAAAAAAAAAAAACTCACCAGACTGGCACAGTGGCATTCTCAGCCTGAATTCTCCAGGGCGTCGTGGCGTAGATTGCCTCACCGTTAACCTTCAACCAGGCGCCAACACCACGGAGACGCTCCTCAAACATGGTCGGGATGATGCCATCAGACGTAGGGCCGATATTCAGCAGGTAGTTCCCTCCATAGGCTACAGTGAAGACAAGATCCTGTAGTGGAGAGAAGTGCGATAAGGAAATGCGCTCCTACACAGCCTCTGATAAGGAATAAAACACTCCAGGACAAGGTGAGATTTGACCCTGAAATTGATCATTAACAGCGTGTCATGAAGTGTTTTATTCTTTTTATACTTCGGCAGCTTGGTAAGGAGTAAAAATTGTTTATAAATGATCACTGAATGACAACGTCAACGTCTTTTTTTTTGTAATTAGCGTATAGTTACATGGAACGTTGTGGAATGTGCAGAATACAAGATGGTTCCTGTTATCGGTTTCGTTGCTATAAACAGATGTTCCCTCACCAGTTTCTCTTGGAGGCAAATTATTACAGCAGAAAAAACACAGCTCGCCATGTTAATGTGAAAAAAGAACTCTCCAACTACAAAAGTTTCCCTCCATAAATGTACATTTGCAGAATTTGCAGACGCTCGTATACAGAGCGACTTAGTTGCTCAGTTGTATGAATGAGATAATTCTGAGGAATAAGGGTCTTGCTGAAGGGCCCAACAGTGGCAGCACAGCTGGGATTTAAACCCAGGACCTCCCATTTACAACCAACTAAGTCAGTTAGAAGATACCACCAACAATACCAGCAGTATTCGAGTCACAGCATTTTAGCCTCGTTGAGCTCCGTTAACTGACCACGTAACCACCAGGCTACGGGGCAGGCCATAAAAAATAAGTCAATTTTATAGATTATGTTTTGGTTTTCCTTAAATAATTATATGATTTGATTAATTTGTTGTTCATCGGCAAGACAGTTCACCTTTATAATGGTAGGCAGATCCATCAAATCATTGAGCTTCATGTTCCTACGATAACCCCAGGACACCGTGTCTATCGAATTACATTTCTCCCATTTGTGATTGGGCATTGTGGATGGAGTGAACTTATCGGCGCAGTTGTAGTAGCCGCCATGTTTACAGTACGTCCCGTTCCCCCATCGGTCATTCACCACAATGACATCCTGCAAAGACAGCATAAAAAAGGTGCATAAGAACACGGAAGATCATTTTTACAGATCATCTACAAATGACTATTCCCTAAACAGAATACACCCAAAATGATCACACCTTGACTGGACTGTCATTGTAAAGCCAAGATAAGAATTCAGTGGAGTTCCAGTAAGTGTCGGGTGCTTCCCAATCCCCGTCTGACCAGATCAGCTCTGGCTTGTACCTGGAAAAAAAGGCAAAGTCATCAGCAATGACATGACAAAAAAAAAAGTGAAAAAAAAATTCAGCACAGGCACACGGAAATGCCTCTTATTTGTTTGGCTTATGGTGAAGGTTTGATTTAGTGTTTTACAACCATTATAAAAACCATGTGATGAACGTGTGTGACTGATCCAGCTTACCTCATGATAAGGTCGACGAGCTCGGGTAAGGTTTTGCTAAAAACAAATTCCTGGGTCTTGAAGCCAGACTGCTTATCTTTTAGATACAGGGGGTTGAACCATTCATACAAGGAGTGGTAGATTCCATAGTGCAAAGACCTACAAGGATTCAGAAAACATGCAAATATATGAGTAGACCTACTTTGCATGAAATTTTACTTCACTTGAACTAGGAGACCCTGTTCGATCATGACAATGCCCCTGTGCGCAAAGCGAACTCCATGAAGATATGCTTTGCATGGGTTGGCGTGAAAGATCTCCTGCTAGAGAGTTCTGACCTCAACCCTATTTAACACCTTTGAGAATTAACACCAGGCCTCCTCACCTCACCTACACCAGTACCGACTTTACTAACACCCTTGTGGCTAAAAGAGCACATATCTCCACAAGTGGAACATCTTTCCAGAAGAACGGCGGTAATAAGAGCAAATTTGGAATGCGATGCTCAAAATGCACATTCCAAACTTCCGACCGAATGTCCGCAAACTTTTGTGTAAATAGAATGCTTATATAAATTTAAGCATTATAAATGAGTCCCTGTACATTTATCCCTAATATGTGAACCAGGAAAAACTGCATGAGATGTTATGAGGAAGAAACCTTAAGAGGAACCAGATTCAACAGGAAAACCTCGTCCTCATTTGGGTAACTCCGAATTAAACATGCATTGATTAATTCTGCACTCGAGTAAGTATTTATATTTATTATCAGTGATTATCTGTATTATTTATTAAAGACAAGCCTGTCTCAATTTCTCTCTCTCTTGTTAAAAAGTGGACACACCTTTATAACAAATAGAGTTTCTGCTTTCACTGTTGCGCCTATAAACAATTCCTCACCCGCCTCTCATTATAGCAAGACAAAAAAATGCTGATGGTCCTGTTCCCCAAAAAAAAAAAAAAAAAAAAAAAAAAACCCACACCAACGGCAAAGCCTTTTTGTCCTGAAGATTTTTGAGATGGTTTCTCAACACCTGCACACACTGTTTACGTGGAGTCCCCAGAAGTCCCTGTGATTGAGTTGTTAGTAATAGAAATAATAAATTATAGAGAGAGGAAAAAAAATAAATAAATAAAAAAAAATAAAAAAAAACAAACCCACACATTTAAAAAAAAATTGTGTTGCAACTGATGAACTGGTCAATCAGGATTGAGCATTTAACACCATGGTGGTGTACATTTTGCACAAACATACAAGAAAGCAAAAGAATTTTGAGAGACACACCTTTTCCGTATTGCAGTCCCCAGCTCGCCGACCAGGTCCCTGTGTGGCCCGTTATCAACCGAGTTCCAGTTCCATGACGACGACGATCCCCAGTTAGTGAAACCTTCGTGGTGTTTTGTAGTGAAAACAACGTACCTGTGCGGCAGAACACAAGCTCAGAAACAATACAGCGAGGACAAGGATATATTACTGAAAACAAACTATTTTCCAGTCATTTTACTGATCAGTGCTTTGTGATCCTGGTTCAGAAGAAACCTTGATTGCATATTTACCTGATAACACACCTGAACCAACACACCAGGTGTTCCCACAAGGGGTGTTAGGCCCAGAGTTTTACTTTTACTATATATATATATATATATATAGCTTTGACTAGCTTTTTAGCACTTTATAACATCCTCTGCAGGATTTATGTAATTTCTTCATAAGCACACGCATCGCTGTCTGGCTAACAGAAACCATTGTCTAATAACAGAAACCATTGTGGGACGCCATGATAACGAGACAACTTTTATTACATTAAGATCACGAGAAATTCAAGTGGTGATCACGAGAAAACCAAAACGATATATTATAATGCATGGCCTCTTTGATCTTCAGGTCCAGTGTTAATGGGTTCAACATTTTTAAAAGAGGTGTTTCTTCATGGAACACTAGATTTGGCCACGCCCCTCGTCTGAAATTGGCAGGTGCAAAACAATCGATTATAAGCGGATATGACGTATGCAAACTGATGCATGTTTAATTGAACGAAGTCTTATTTGGATAAAAAAAAATAATGCCACAATAATTTGAGAAAATGGAAAAAAAAAAAAAATATATATATATATAAATATTGAAAAAAATATATAAATATATATATATATATATATAACAAAAACTACTGATCAGTGGTAAACTATGGGAAGTTAAAGCATTGAATTGACGGCGAGTGGTTCAGTTTTTCAGATGATTTATAAACTCATGGATCACTCACTTGGCCCCGGAAGCCTCGAACACTTCCGCCCAGTCGTCCGGCTGGAAGAACTGCGCGTTGAACTGCGGCGCGAACTCGGCGTAGGAGAATCCCGGAGGATAATTCTTCAACATAAAGGCAATGTACTCAGGACTCAGTGAACCCTGCCAGTACCACCAGAACCACTCGCTGCCGAACGCCGGCACTGAAAACACACCCCAGTGAACGAAGAGCCCGAACTTCGCCTCGTCGTACCATTTAGGCAGCGGTCTTGCGTCCAGACTCTTCCAGTCCGGAGTGTATCGGGCTCCGCTCACACAAGCGACGCATACGGCGCACAATAACAGCACCGCCAAGTGCATCGTTCAGCGCGGTGACGGGTGCGAATGAGTGCAGACTTGACTGCGTCCTGTAAACGCTCGATGCAAGTAAACTTCCGCCTTAAAACCATCTGAGATAATCCCACATCCTCCTTTACAGGATTTTATACACGGACACGGCAGGTTTCATTGTCTTTACCGCGTGCCGGTCATATGATTGGTTTTTTTTTTTTTCGGTTTGGTCACCTGATCACCTGGGCGCTTTTTGCGCATCATTACTGCGCCGCTTTTACGCATTCAGCAATTCAGCAGCGTTATTCAGCAATAATTATACACATTCTAGTGAACATGAAGGATGCAGAACCCTTTATTATTTGTGCCTGTAACTCTATTTTCTATATGTAACTCTAATATTTCTTCAATTATTGTGATATGTATTACTTATATTTAGTAAAGACATCAGGTTTACACTATGCACTCACCCATTTGACAACAAAACTAAAATCAATCGAGTGCCTGTATAATGTAATATAAATTTACATAAGTTATTTTAAAGAAATATTCAAATATCAATAACACCTTTAGGTGTGTACAATAATGTCCTAGATGTTGTGTGACCTCAACTATATTTTAGAATTAACTGAAAAATTGTACTTCGAGAAAGTAGGTATTTGTCCTGAACTGAACAGTGTCCCACAAATGTACACAGCTTGTAGCTACACTATATAAACAAAAGTAGAGGGACATCTGATATTTCTAGCATAAGTGGTTCTAAGTTGGAGGCACACAATTGTTTGGATCGGGAGACCCAAACCAGTTCCGGGAGTGGCCTGCTATAGATCTCTGACCTCTACCCTATTTAACAACTTTGGGATGAAATGGAAGACTGACTGCACCCCAGGCCTCCTCACCTCACCTACATCAGTACCTGACTTTATTAACACCCTCGTGGCTGAATAAACACAAATCTCCACAAACACACTCCAAAATCTAGCACATCTTCCCAGAAGAGAGGAGATTATAACATGGGGACTAAATGTGGAATGTGATTTTCAATAAGCACATATGAATCTTATGCTCGGGTGTCCACAAACTTCTGTCCATATTGTGTATATAATAGATTCATGTCTATAAAGTTTGTCCATTAGTATAACTTTCACTTGTCACCCAAATGAGGATGGGTTCCCTTTTTGAGTCTGGTTCCTCTCAAGGTTTCTTCCTCATGACATCTGAGGGAGTTTTTCCTTGCCACAGTCACCATGGCTGCTCATCAGGGATAAATACACACCATTCACCATAACTGTTAAATTATGTAAAGCTGCTTTGAGACAATGTCTGTTGTGAAAAGCGCTATAGAAATAAACTTGACTTGACTAATCATATAACATTGAAAATCTAAAGCAATTGACCTGTGTGCTTTTCCGCCTGATTTAAGGATTGCAGGAACACAAGGACATTTCCCCAGTGCTAGTATTACTTGAAAATAAAAAAAATCCAAGTAATGACAGTAGACAGGATTAAAGGTCAGCATTTATTATGTTAATTTTATAGAAATGTTCAACCTTTCAACATTCACAGGTGAGAATACAGTAAATGTTATATATAAACAAATAAAAATGAAAGTTGTATAAAAAAAAATACAAAACTTTGAACTTTGGTCATACTTCTCATTCCTGCTTTAACAGTTCTCCTCGTGAGTTTGATGATTGTTACAGTTCAGGTCCCAAATTGACAGAAACTTGTCATTAAATGTCATTAAAGGCTTATTAAACATTAAAACACTCATAAAAACATCCCAATTTACATTGTAGAAATGTTCAGGAACACGGGGCTGCGTTATTAATGATACTGTATTTACGTAAGACCGAGTGAGGTGTGTGTGTGTGTGTGTGCTGTGCACTGTCAGGTGATCACCCCACTCTCTAACACAGTGATTTCATTCAGCTACACACACACAAAACTACGTCACAAAATAAGGCAGCTAGCAAGAGTAAATCCATACTGGGGCAACTTGTTCAAGCGATTTGTGTTTTATTTGTATTTAAATAAAAAAAAATGTATATATTATATTGATATGACTTTGAATGAATGTGTTAACAAAAATGAAATCACCTTGATGGCTGATTTCTTCTCATTTAACATGATAAAGTGCAAAATTTGTATTCAATTGAGAAAAATGATTCAGGATGATTTCAGCCCCAGAACTGTGACAAACAATTCTAATTGGGAACATCACACACACAAAAAAAAAATCATCACAATTCTGCTTCTTCTGATTTTCTTACAATTTATACACTATATTGCCAAAGGTTTGCAGACACCTTGTCATAAGTGTGGCATGTGCTTTTTGAGCATCGCGTTCCGCATTTAGTCCCGAATCGGCTCTTATAATTCCTCCTCTCTTCAGGCAAAATATCCACTAGATTTTGGAGTGTGTTTGTGGAGATTTGTGCTCATTCAGACACAAGGGTGTTAGTAAACCCGGGTCTTTGATGTAGTTGAGATAAACGTTCACATTCATTCCAGGGGCTTTGCCATGCTGGAACAGGTTTGGGTCTCCTAGTTCAAGTGGGGAGAAATTGCCTACTTCCTACTGCTTCTTAGACACTCTATACAATTGTGTGCCTTCAGTTTGGAAAAGAACCAAATATGTCTGGGGAAAATCAGGTGTCCCAATACTTTTGTCTATATAGTGTATAGACAGTATATGATTATATGGACAGTTTATTTGTAGTCTCTCACATTTAACCCTGGTTTCAGTGTTCTTGTGTTGTGTGCACACATGCACTTCATGTAAGATCCTGTGTATTGGTCCGTTAGTTCAAGTTACTTGTGTGCTACTTTGTTTTAACTTAGAATGTAGCACCTCGGTCCTGGAAGAAGGCTATTTCGTTTCACCGTGTACTGTATGTAACTACAATGACAATAAAAGCCACTTGACATGATATGATTAGTTCTCCACACATTTTGCAGCCAGGAATCCCTTTAAAAATATAAACAAAATAAACAAACAAAAATTGTTGTATAAACAAACTATGTAAACCTTTCACGTTGTTTTAATGTGTACAGTAATGCTCCGTTCAATATTATTTATAGGCAAAACAACTTTGATCATAGTACACATCTGTAACAAAATGGACCCGAAGCTATGCTTTAGGGACCCCTGCAGGCCTCAGGATCCAACTATGAGAAACACAAATCTATATGATACGGAAAATCTCCAGACGGATCGTTTTATTCTAAAGAATAACAAACATGGACTATATGGATCAATAGCTGTAGCGCTTTAATAACTTGTCTAGTGTTATGGTCATTATCTTGAGATTTTGATGAATCGCACTTTCGCACTCAATAGATGCAGATGACCTGTTATTGTCTCTTAGCAAAATCCATATACTGATTGCTGTACCTTTAAAGCAAAGTTTGAAGCAGAATTAATAAATGATATTAACCAGTTTCAAACTAAATTCAGACAATCGATTCCACTGGAGCTGTGGACGTTTGGTTCTTCACATACCCGTAAACATGATCACAGTTCAGTACTTACATTAAGTACTCTTACTGACTGGCATCAGGCCAGATCTTTTGTTTTCTCACAGAACAATAAAGACCAGGATCTATCCATAGGTTTACTCTCATTCTTGCTGTAGTGTTTCTTGATGCCTACAGGAGATTCCCCCCCTCTGAAAGCTGCCTCTGGAGGTCCTTCTTGTCGTCCACTTCCCCAGCACCAGCACTGGGTTCCTCGTCTCCGTCCACCATGAAGATGGGCCAATCCGAGTCCGCCGTGGCCTGTTCCACGCTCACGGACTGGTCGCTCATGTTCATGGAAGGAGACTCCACGTTGGTCGTAGTGACGCAAGTACAATTATCGCAAAGCCCAAATCGCTTCAGACCCTGAGACACGGCTCCGGAGAAGACGCGCCTGCAGCCCTTGCACACGATGGGCCAGGTCGCTCGATGGACCTGTAACAACGAGAGCAGATATACACAAGGTTAGTAGTCGTTCTTTTATTCTTTCTTTCTATAAGTGAGTGAGTGAGTAAGAAAGAAAGGTGTTTTAGAAGCTGGGGTCAACCATGATACAGCACCCCTGGAGCACAGAGGGTTATGGGCCTTGCTCGAGGGCCCAAGGTGGTAGCTTGGAAATACTGATCTTGAACCCCTGATCAGTAACCCATTGGTTAAGCCTTAACCAGTGCCCAAAAACTGCTATGTTTTTAGTCAACCGGGCGGGGCAGTGGGTAAAATTTTCAACAATGATCATACCTCGGGTCAACCTCATAAGCTACCTCATAAACCCTCTGTGCAAGGGTTTATATCATATTGCCCTTAGTTCTCTTCACCAGGGGTGGTCCTTTTGGGAACAATAAATCTCTAGTGGCAAAATTCTGTGGTTCAACAACTAGATCACTATCCTAAAACAAGCTTTGGAAAAGGCCAGGTCCTGAAACTGTGTGACTGAAAATGTTTTCAGACAGTTGTGGAAAATAACAACCCAACAACGGAAGTAGCAAAAAAAAAAAAAAAAAAAAAAAAGCTACCCATCTGAACTGGGGGTCAATCGGCATCTGCTGTAAATTAGGTTGATTATTTAAGTATTTGGCATCCAAACAAGGAAACCGTAAGAGCAAGAACTGTGAATATATAAAGAGAGCAGCGTTTACACTTTCTGCGATCATTACTAATGGATTTGTGTAGCTTTTTTCTATCATGTCTGCTAAGTTGAAAAGACAAGAGCAAGAATAACAAGTCTCTGAGCGTTCGTCTCTACTCGGTCATTGTTTGCTTTCGTCAGTCCTGTTTATTTTTCCTTGTGTGCTCATTAGCTACGCAGAATAGCAAAACGTAGGAGGTTTTTTTTCTCTCACCAACGAGCTCTGCTGCTGATTTGACACGCAGAATCTGCATAAAAACGGCTGACGCTGTCCAACTAGAGCCAATGGTGCGAAACACACTGGAAAAGCCAACTGGCTCAAAAACTACCCAACATTGCCCGATGGCCGACCATCATCTTGGTGTGTCCCCGGCTTTCTTATCGTTCATTCTTAATCCACCTGTATATATTTCATTGGGTAAATATGATGCTATTTTTGGAAAGGGAATGAGAATAATTTTTGGACTGGACTTTTAGTAGTTCCTAGAATAGCAAAAGTCCACTAAAGGTGGTAGAACATTCTCACATTTATCTCCTACACTTTGGAACCTTCCTGACCATGTTCGGGGCTCAGACACACTCTCCCAGTTTAAGTGCAGATTAAAAGACATATCTTTTTAGCAAGTCCTACACATTACACACATCTCATATCATAACCTTGTGCTCCAGTACATCTGATCACATGCACATTATCAACTTGTGCTTGTTAATATCATGAACAGCAGCAACACTAATTCCTCTCCACTGCTTCTCTTTCTCTCCCCATCCTGAGGTTGCTCCAGCTCCAGTCACGTCCCACCTCATGAAGATTATGGACCTTTACAGAAGTAGATGTCGACTCCGTAAACATGCCGAACCATCTAGAGACGTACCAGCGCCATTTGGATTCCGCTTCATGTAGTGTTTGGACATTGGACCTCTTTGAGTGTTTAAAGGCTCTGGCATAGAGAAGCTGGTGTTGGATCTTTGATGATCGCAAATGTTGAGCTATTTTATGAGTTGCTCAGTAGCTAATGGTTCCACAACCTCAAATGACTATATAAGACAGTAGAAAGGACATTACTGACAATCACACACTCACAGTGCTCATGTTAGTTCTCACTCTCCAGTGTTCTGTATTGTTTTAAAGATTTACCCAAATGGGGATATCAAGGTTTCTTCCTCATAACATCTGAGGGAGTTTTTCCTGGCCACAGTCACCATGGCTGCTCATCAGGGATATAATACACATCATTTACCTTATCTCTTAAATTCTGTAAAGCTGCTTTGAGAATGTCCATTGTGAAAAGCGCTATAGAAATAAAGTTGTCTATTAATAGTGAGCCTTCAACCAGCTGTTGTTTAAGCTACAGGTAGACACGGGGACCAAAACCTGCTAACAAGTGCACTGATTGGAGAGTCTTGTGTTGTTTAATACATTTTCATTTAAGCAGTTTTCTGTATCACTTCTTATTAATTAACTGTAAGATTTTGAGAGATTATGGGGCAGAAAAAAAATTAATAAATAATAAAATCGGCCAAACATATATGCATCATATCAGCCATTGGCTGCCCTGATCTCTACATATCGGCATCGACAAGAGGAAAACCCCTATTGGTCGACCTCTAATCTAAACACAGTTTTTGGAAAAAGATCATGGACTTACGGTGACGGCGTGTGTGCGTAGATGCTCCTGTCGAGTGAAACGCTTTCCGCAGATCTCACACGGATATGGCCTCTCCCCAGTGTGACAACGAATGTGCCTTTTCAGAATGCCCTTCTGCTTGGTGGTGTAGGGGCAGAACGGACACTTATGCAGCCTCCCTGAGTAGCAAACTGTCGTTTTACAAATTAAGACTTTTTTTTTTTTTTTTGTCAACAACCACTAACAAAAGAAACAAGAAACCATTTCTCACCTGTATCCTCCACGTACCAGTCGCTTTGGATCTCCATACTGCAGGAGCCTCCATGAACGAGTCCTTCATCTACTCGACTCATCATATTGCTGCTTCCCAAACTGTGGCTAAAATGAGGCACGAGCTCCTCGCGGTGAGAACCGGCTCCTCCGCGTAGCAGGACGTCCATGTACTGCTTCATCTGATAGTTGGAGTACGGAGGAAGGGACGTCGGCTCACTGCTTGGAGCGGGACTTGAGCTGAGAGTTCGTTCTTCACCATTGCTTGGGTTTTCGTACAGGTCCATGTCTTTGGCTTCAAGTGAACACTCGCCTTCCTCATCGGGGTCAAATTTGATCTTGGGGTGCCCTGGTACGACGACCATCCCTGAAGATGATGGGTTGATTACGTCTTGTGCTGGGTTGTTCTTAACAGCGGCACTGGCGGGAGGCTGCCTGGGAAACCCTCCCTGCGAGTTCTCACTCTCACTCTGCGAGTCTTTGCTACTGGTAGCAGCTGGTGTGGAAGGAATATCGGATGACGCCTCGACAGAATTGGGCGTCTCCATACTCTGTGGTGTTCCCCTGTCCGTTTGGGAAGTGGACGCCGCAGGAACGCTGGAGACCAGTGCGGGCGTACCACTGTCAGCCGGGCCTTCTCGCTCCCTCCCAGTCTCTTTCTGCCCCTCCTTCTCCCGGTTACAGATTTCCAACGATGACTTGATGTAGCCTTTGCAAAAGTTCACTACGTCAGTCATTTGCAAATAGCTGGCAGCTGACATGATCTCAATCACGTTATCGGTGCGGAGGTTGAGGCGACCGGAGTACAAAAAGTCCAGGATGAGTGAAAAGGCATCTGCCGTGACGATGTCCAGAGAGGCTGTGCTATGCCTGTGGCCGCTGTCTTGCAAGTAGTGCACCAGCAGAGCCCGGAAATATCCGCTTGTCGCGAAGAGGATGTTTCTGTGCGCCTTGAAGACGCGGCCCTCTACGATGACGCTGCAGTCGCAGAAGAAGTCCCTTTTACGCTGTTCGTTCAGCTCACATAATAGCTTGGAGTGATAAGAAGGAACCTCCATCTCGTCCCTGTTCGTACGGGCCGGAGCCGTGTTTCTGTACCGAGCAAGGCGGAAACAAACAATTGAAAGAATGCATGAAAACTCACGCATGAGTGCGTTTAAAGGGGAAACTAAAAATGAGAAGACTAGGAAAAAAGGAAGACGAAGAACAAAAGCAAGTGCAATAATGTCGGGTAGTTTGCTTCACCATTCTATCAGGTACACCTACCTACATTTGTACATTCATCACTACACAACACAAGAGAGGGGAACAGTTTTTCAGTGAAAGTTTCATACCTGTAGATCAACTTTTTTCACAAGCATGAGAATTTTTTATTTAATTTTTTTAACTACAAATCACATTGTAGTCAAATGCTGTAACTAGAAAAGGTGACACTCTTACATCAGTGCAGCTTAGAGAATGGTCCAACATACACACAGGAACAATTTCAGTTGATAGTTTACAACTTAGACGACTAATGATTAGGGATGGTAAGGGTCAGCGATTCGCAGCGGTGCATCGGCACAAAAGTTAATGATGTGATGCATCGATTTTAGAAAGTGTGCATCGTATACAAGTTGGCATTTGTATCCTGATGCACCATTTTTTAACATATTTGCATCTGTGAATAATGATTTATTTATGGAGAAATCTGTAGATGCCCTATACTTTATTATATAGAAAGTGACTTATAATTTGTGACCAATGTTTTATATGTAGAATGTAGGGGTGTAACTGCGTGAAGTACGGCGGTAAAGGAGAGCGAGTTATACATAGGACTATAACGGTGTGTCGGCGTTGTAAGGCAGCTGTACGGTACGTGAGTGGAAATATGACCAATATGCTGACACAGATCAGACGACATCATCCAGATGTGTCAGTCACCAGAGTTAGGCAGACAAACACTACAGTAGTGCAACAACTAATCCCTTTTAAGCAGTCTTTAGATGTGAGAGCAGACAGGATCAAAGCCATTACGGAAGCATTTGGCATATACATTTGATCCGCAATGCGCCCATATACAGTAGAAGTGGATCCCGGCTTCAACGATTTATTAAATGTGCTCGAGCCACGTTACACTGTCCCATCTCGTGCGCACATAAGCCAGTCTGTGGTCACTTCTCTATACACTCGCACGAGAGCACAAAGCAGAAGATGCTTAATTTGCCAATGCATTATTTAATACATGACGTGCCCACACGCTGGAACTCCAGCTATGAGATTTGTTCATATCTTGAACAAAAATCTGCCGTTTACTCACTCAGCTCTAACAGAAAGAGCCTATAAAAATAAGGAAATCGCCAATCTGACTGACCTTGAGCTGAACATCGCAGAGAGTGTGATCGAGATTATGAGAGCACTGAAAAAACACCTTCGGTTTCCACGATCTTACCATCTAAAAAAATTATCTAAGAATCCATGATACGAAATAATGATGATACTCCCACTGCCAGGGAAACCAAGCAAGCCATGAGTGAAAATCTGCAAACGAGGTATTCTTCAGAGCCTGGTCTTGAGGACTTCCTTCACAAGTGCTTGATCCGCGTTTCAAGACACTTCCTGATCTTGATCCAGCGTATCAACAGAGAATCTATGAAGATATCCTCCTCACAGAAGTTCTGAGCACAGCACAACAGGTACAGTATAGGTATAATTTACTATCTTTATATTTTCTTTCATTACAACATATTAATGTTGTTACAATGTTCACTGAACTCACTAATTAGCCTTTTCTGTCATTTTACTGCAGGGTGAGACCAGAGACTACAGAGCCCAGTCAATCAACTCCATCACAGCCCAGTCAATCAACTCCATCACAGCCCAGTCCATCAACTCTATCAGAGTCCAGTCCATCAACTTCATCACAGCCAGTCCAGTCTATCAACTCCAGAGCCCAGTCCAGTCCATCAACTCCAGAGCCCAGTATATCAACTCCATCACAACCCAGTCCATCAATTCAATCACAGCCCAGTCCATCAACTCCAACAGTCCATCAACTTCAACAGAGCCCCGTTGGCAAACTGGCAAAGCGTTACCTGGCAATACCTGCAACCTCTGTCTTAAGCGAGAGGGTTTTCTCAACACCAGGTGACATTGTTACCACCACACGATCTTTACTCACTACTGAAAATGTGGACAAACTGATATTTTTGAAGAAAAAAAATTTCAAATGGAATAAATCTGAAGCCTTTAATTTTGATGGCGTATTTATTTTGAAGCATTTTCATTAAGAGATTTCGGATTTAAAGTTTATTGAATCTTAAATTCAATGCACATTTAATGTTTTTCTGTTGTTTTAGGAATGGTTTAAGCTTAACCTTTGAAAGCTGAATATTTTGTCTCCTAATTAAAAAGTTGTATTTTTCATAATTCTATTTATTTAGTACTTTCATATCACAAGATGATTTCCAGTTCTGTAGCTGATTGTGACCAAACACTACTGCCTGTTCAAAATAAACAGAAAAAAAAGCAAGCACTGGGGATTTGTTGCTTTTTCCTGTTGTACCGAACCCGTATCGAACCGTGACCCCCATACCGAGGTATGTACCGAACTGTGACTTCTGTGTACGGTTATGCCCCTAGTAGACTGATTTCTCCTCGATTCTCAAGCAGGTTCTCTCAGCACCACTGCTGCTACATGAATATGACAGATCAACACTAGGGAGACTGAGGCATGTCCTGGAACTCACATAGAATACAGATTAACATGGCAGAGGTAGAGCTGCGTCTTCCTGGAGACAGAACTGTAAAAGAAGGTTAGGTTATATTTATTCTTTTTTGCATTACAAAAGGTCTGTTTGTGAAAAGGGCCATGCGTTAGAAGTCAGAAAGCACTTAAGTAAATTTATTTGCTGTCTGTCTGAAGCAAAGAAATGAAAGCGAACTATCTGTACCATATTGAATTGCATTGCATCATATTTTTTCCATTGCACCGTATTGCATTAAATCACATTGTGTTAAATGAAATCTAAATCTAATCCCACTGCATCGTAATAGTGGTGAATCGGATCACGCCGCCTCGTAATAGGGGTGAATCGGATCACGCCGCCTCGTAATGGGGTGAATCGGATCACGCCGCCTCGTAATAGTGGTGAATCGGATCACGCTGCATCGTTATACAGGTGAATCGGATCACGCCGCCTCGTAATAGGGGTGAATCGGATCACACCGCCTCGTAATAGGGGTGAATCGGATCACGCTGCATCGTTATACAGGTGAATCGGATCACACTGCGTCGTAATACAGGTGAATCAGATCGCATATCATCAGTAGCTGCTTCACGTGTATCTTTAATGCAGGGGTGTCAAACTCAATTGCATCGGGGGCCAAAACTCAAAGCACACTTTAGGTAGCGGGCCGAACAGGACAAACATTTATTGAACACACTAAAACTAAATTTTTTTTTTTTTTTTTTTTACATAAATATGAATAAAAACCAGACAGGAATATTATTCCAGAATAAATAATCTTAAACTTTATATAACTTAAATATTTTGCTCTCCATAAAAATATCTCCTGTCAAAATTATACAAGTTTAGAAATATGAACATGCTGCAAAAAACCCTACAAATAAATAACAAATAAATAAAAATTGTGCTTTTAAGTAAACGTTAAAATAACAAATCAAAACAATCAGATTTCTTTGTTCTTATGCCATTTTATAAAAAATAATCTTAAACTTTAAATAACTTAAAATATTTTGCTCTCCATAAAAATATCTCCAGTCAAACACCAAACGTCTCACAGCTTCACCATGCAGCTCTTCAGAAACTCTCCCTCAGTAAATAACCGGCTAATGTGACTCTGATTTCTCCTCTGTTTTCACACCAGCTTCACTTTGTGATTTTGCTCTGGTGAAAAACATCTGCTGAAATGTGAGATTCTTCTTTAACTCTTCTACTTTCTGGATCTCCTGCTCTGCATTCAGGCTTTTCAGCTTCTCCTGATGTTTTGTCTCGTAGTTCCGTCTTAGATTCAATTCCTTAATTACATCCACATTCGCTCCACAAATAAGACACACGGGTTTACCGGCAGTGTCAGTAAACATCTACTCAGAATCCCATCGGTTTTGAAAGGCTCTGTTTTCAGAATCCACTTTTCTCTTGGTCATTGTGAGGAGCTTCAAAATAACTTTACAATAGGGTTAAATACATCAACAAAAGCTCGACTTGATTGACGCTGGAATGTTCCCAGGTAGTGTAGCGTTCGGTAAGGCAGCTGAAGCGCTGCATTATGGGATCTGTAGTTTGTGTTATCAGCGCTTCATATCGCCGGGACATTAATAACAATAATAATAGCTCTTTATAAAATCATCTCGCCATAAGTGGCCCGCGGGCCTTGAGTTTGACACATGCTTTAATGTATTGTATTGTTGTCAATGCATCTAGATGCAAATTGCCTCAGCTTCAGTCATGAAGATGCACATTTCTACTAATGACTTATAATACCACTATTGGGTGGCAGATTTATTAAGCCTCCCCTACGGAGCTCTTCCTTGCATTGCCTTAGAACTGTGCCACTGGTTTCTAAACCTATTGCTATGTCTGGATCATTTGGCGATCATGCTAGTTGTAGTCATACGGTATTCTCTTTCCATTCAGATAGAGAGAAGTGACAAACTTGTGACAAACCAAAAAATGTTTGTGGTCACAAAATTTCGAGACTAATGCTATTCTGACCACGAGCGTTACCACGTCTGCAAGTTTATCACGGAGAGAAAGTCAGAACAAAGAGCAAGTGTGAAATTCTGCATGAAACATTTCACATGACACGGTGATGCTGCAACCGAGGTGTTTTTAGTGGCATGCATGCTTCAAGAGCAGAACATAATTGGAAAACAACTAGAGACCAGGAAGACCTTCAATGAGCCCAGCCCCTAAAAATGTTAAAACCATTAAGCAACTTGTGCATGACGATCGTCGGAAAACAAGCCACATGATCTCACTTCTGCACCGACCCTGCTCGCCAGATTTTGGCTCCTGCAGACTTCGCCCCCTCTTCCTGAAGATGAAGATCTATAAGGTGCTTAACACGCTTCGAAAAGAAGACTCCCAGGACGTATTTCAGAAGTGGCAGGAATGCTGGGAGTGCTGTATTGCTGTGCAAGCGGATTATTTTGTCTCGAAACTTTTTGATACCATCAGGTGATACAGCTCCAGGATTCTCAGTGTACATGATAGGATACATTTCGGCTGGTTTCTCCACACCTCTGAGGACATGTTAGTAGACTAACTGTGTTTGTTTGTTTTTTTTTTGTGTGTGTGTGTGTGTGTGTGTGTGTGTGTGTGTGTGTGTTCTGGCATTAGCTCAGGGTATATTCCCACCTCACATCCAGTGTTCCTCAGACAGGCTCTGGATTTCCCAAGACTAGAAAGAAGCAGTTACTGAACATGTTTGAATATATGATAATATTTGGTAATAACTTGGAAATGAGTGCATATTGATGTAACACGTGTAAATAAGTTGTTTTACATTTTCCTTTCTCTTCTTAGGAGCATTGTTTAATGTTTTTGACTGTTTGAACGACCCCGGACGGGTTTTTTTCTTCTCCCCCAGATTCACTCCTTCCGTATAAAGAACACCTTCATATCTCTAGTATATAATACACCCCATGCAGTCGCGTGCAAGACCATATTCAACACAATCCCATTAGGATATCTCCATTAGCCTGGAAGCTACTTCTACGCTGTGTATGCTAGCACGCTAGCTAGCACATTGTTTAAGCTCTCGTTTCTACTCACAGAAATAAATGCAATCTATTTGACTTAGACACAAATCTTCTGAACGCCTTACCTCCGCAAACCAAAGTCCACACAATTCCTCTGCTTTAGCTATTTATTCCCCAAAAAAGTCCCGATGTTGTTTTCATTGCTAAGATCTGACCACTTCCGTTATCTTAGTCTTCCTAATGGGAGAAATGACGACGCACTCGTGAGCCAATAAAAAGGCGGAATGTTTTTGTGGGCGGAGTCAGAGATTGTACAGACTTCTTAAAACTCACATAGACAAAAGTATCGGGACATCCGACTTTCACTGTCATATGTTGTTCTTCTTTTTGTTACCACGAAGATGGAGGCACATCAGTATATAGGATGTATTTGCTGTAGAATTACATTTTCCATTCACTTGAACTAGAGGTTTGAGACCCAAACCTTTTCCAGCATGGCAATGCCCCTGTACACAAAGCAGATCTTGAGTGGCCTGCTATAGAGCTTTGACCTCAACCCCACTGAACACCTTTGAGATGAGGTGAATGCTGACAGTACTCCAGTACCTGACTTTAATAACATCCTTATGGCTGAATGAGCACAAACCTCCACAAGCACATTCCAAAATCTAGTGGAACATCTGTCCAGAAGAGCGGAGGTTATAATAACTGCAAATGTAGACTATTGTGTGGAACGGGATGTTCAAAAAGCAAATAGGAATTTTATTGTTAGGTTTCAACAACTATACTGTATAATGTCCATGTACTGTATTTGATTGATACGTGTCCATTTACATGCCCATTACTGTAACTTTCACTAAACACATACATAACATGGAATGGTCACAAAAGCACATAGGAATCTTATGGTCAGTTGGTCAGTTGTCTTTTGCTGTAGTGTGTTTATGACTACGTAAAATATTACATGTCAGAATTATTTTTTAAATGGTGTATATATATATATATATATA
>JAAIIK010000068.1:2154657-2168808 GCA_014706435.1 Silurus glanis | reverse complement strand
GGCTTGCAATTTCGTGTGGGGAATCCAGAAAAAAGTTCTTCTTCTCTAACAGGCTCAAGCTGGCTTACGTTCTGTGTATGCTTCAGAAAGCAATGCATTTTGATCCTAAAAGGGAAAATCAATTATGCCTTTTTTTTTTCTTCTATTTTTCATATTTCAATTACTATTAAAAACAAATCAAATCTGACATGGACACACAGACTGTTTGGATGCACCTATTTATGGGGTTTTATTTTAAATCTTACACATATGTTTATCAGAATCCTTTTATAAGTAGCACTTACTTGGGGTCAGTGGAATATTTGGAAGTTGTGTAGGTGAAATGTGTGCAGCGTGGATGTGTGATACACAGGAACTGACAGTGTTGAGGCGAAGTAGCAGAGACGTTCTCAAAATCATTTCCTCTGTAATGTGTTTTGGCAAAGATCTCACATTCTGTGATGGAATTTGAAGAATAAAAAAGTAAAAAATATGATTACGCTTATTGAATTTCTGAAATGAATTATAATATTTATAGAATAACGGAATTACGGTATATGCCAACATACAGGAATGCCATGAGCAGAACTGCTTACCCTCTTTAGTCTTATACTGTGAATTTGAAAACCCTGATACTACACCAGGTGTTTTTAAAACCACTGATGGTGTTGAAACAGTCCAGTAGAACTTTAGAAAGCATTTTTTCCTGCACAGAGGTCAGCAACTTCAAACTTGTAAAAAGAAATTACACTATTGGGTTACTACAAAAATTGTAAACAAGTGGAGTGGTATGTTTCAGTTTCTCCTAATACTTACCTTAAACCAAATCTTTTACATAATGTCCACTCACAAGTTTTGTACAGCATTTATACAGCAATTCACATGAAATTTTGACCTGATATCAGTATTAACTCAGTAAATTCAATAGTAACTAATACTTGGTGGAAAAGCCTTTCTCTGCAATGAAAGCTTCAAGAAATTTCCTGGATGAACTAATCGCTGACAGTGTTCAGGTTGGATTTTGTCCCATTCTTTTAAACAACCTGTCTATTAAACTTGATTTTCTGTATTATATTCTTTTGCGAATCTTGATCTTCAGTGCCTTGCACAAACACTCCATCAAGTTTAATGTTTGTCTGGGTAATTCCAACAACTTTATTTTCTTCTTCATGAAACAGATTTAGAGTTTTATTTGCAGTTTCATGTTTTGGATCATTGTCCTGTTGGAAGGCCAAAGCTGAATGGCACAAGATTCGTCGTAAGAACTTCCTGGTACATGACTCCATTCCTCTTCCCTTCAATTATATAGATTCTGTCAGTACTAAGAAAAACAGAGCATTCCATGATGCTTCCACCTCAAAACTTGAGCAATTTCTCCTCCAAACATGGCATGTGGCATTATTGACATATACTTCAATTTTGTCTCCTCTAACCAGAATACGTTCTCCCAGTAATTAACTGGCATTTCCAAATGTTGTGTAGCAAACTTCAAACAAGCTTCAACATGCATTTTCTTCAATAATAGAGCTTTCCGGGTTGAGTGTTCATTAAAAACTATGGCAGTAAAGTGCATTGTCTATAGTTTTTTTTTTTCTGTGACAATTGTACCTGCTGCTTCCAAGTCTTTCTAGATCTCCTTATAAGTGGTCCATCTGACTTCCTGATTAGAAATCTTCCTTTTATGTGTGGCTGGTTGATAGGGGAATGTTGAGGTTCCATCCACTTGCAGATAATGACTCTAGAGGTGCTTAAAGGAACACCTTTGTGAAATCTGTCCATAAGCAGTGCTAGTGTTCTGTAGTAAAACCATCTGGTTGCAAAGTTCTTGGTAGAGCTTTTTGC
The DNA here is from genome assembly GCA_014706435.1 of Silurus glanis. Taxonomy (NCBI): domain Eukaryota; kingdom Metazoa; phylum Chordata; class Actinopteri; order Siluriformes; family Siluridae; genus Silurus; species Silurus glanis. Next base: position 2,166,987 of record JAAIIK010000068.1, on the reverse strand, counting down.
CTTTACCAATTATGAGATGTTTGTATACCTGCATTCAGAGTTTGGGGAGCCTTTTTCTAACCTATATATATATAGGTTAGAAATATATATTCTAACCAAAATATAATGTTTTTATGGATTGTAATATTATGATTAATACCAAAGTCTGGTCAAAATTTAAAGTAAAATGCTGCATTGGAACTGTGGTTTAATTAAAATAAAATTGTTGACGCGTTGAATAATTTTTCCCCCCCGGTGTATTGTTTTGTTATAATACAGAGTATATTATATATTTACCTTAAACTCTCATCATGGTAAGAAGGTAGGATATAAGTGTAAAAATGGCAGTCAGGGTCTTTTGTGCACAATTCTCGACAGATCTTAGGCGTGTCTGTTTTAAAATCACGGTAAACATGGCCTTCGTTGTGATTTACTGCTGAAATTTAAAGGAGAAAATAGAATTCAAAGGAGACCAGGCAAAGGATGATAGATTTAACTGCTTAAATATTAAACAAACCAAGTGAAGGCTTGCAAATTTGTGAGGGGAATCCAGAAAAAATTTCTTCTCCTCCAACCGGCACGAGCTCGCTTACGTTCTGTGTATGCTTTAAGAAGCAATGCATATTGATCCTGTAAGGAAAATCGGGTTGAAGTTATTCATTTAATCATAGGGTTTGACTCTTTTTTTAATGCATTTCAGAGTAAAGACTAAGAGTGAAAAAAAATTTTGGATTAAAACTCAGCTGTGTAGATGTTAATTAGACTAATTTTTCTAAGTAGAACTTACTTGGGGTCAGTGGAATATTTGGAAGTTGTGAATGTGAAATGGGTGCAGCGGGGATGTGTGCTACACAGGAACTGACAGTGTTGAGGTGAAGCAGCAGGGACGCTCTCGAAATCATTTCCTCGGTAATGTCTGTTGGCAAAAATCTCCTTCTTACATTCTGTGATGGAATGTGAGGAAAAGAAAAGTGATTTTATTTATAAAAATAATGGCATTAATTATAGGATTTTTTCGATTTTTACACCAACAGATCATGAGAGAAATGACTTACTCTCTTTAAATCCAGTAGTTTTTTGCACATAATCTGAAAATCCTGATACTACACCAGATGTTTGTATGAGCGATGATGGTATTGGAACATTCCAGCGGAATTTTAGAAAGCATTTTTTTCTGCACAGAGATCAGAAATTTTAAACTTGTAAGAATGCAGTTGGATAATGGCACAGGATGAATGATGGATGGAGCTGGGGGAAAGTGAGTGGTAACGATTGCACACCTCTACTGAATTTTGATAACAATTGAAAACTTTTAAATAAGTTAAATGTAAGTTTCCGTATTTAGCACGTATTCCGTACCCCCCACCCCCAATTTTAACCCCCCTTTTCAACTTCCCTTCTCAAATCTGTGCTGCCAAAAACACTCAAAATTCCCTTGAGACTGTCCCCCCCATGTCTACCCCCCAACAGAACAGTGCTCCCTAGGTTCACAGATTTGTTCAAAATCAATTCTAGGCTGCTACCAATCAAGCTGGGACATACGAGGTGGAATCAAAATGTTTCAAGACTAGCTCTGTTTACTTAATTAATCTATCTATCTATGTTTACACACTATGTGTATCACCTTCATAACAGTCACCTTGCACATCAATACAACGCTCCCAGCGTTCCTGCTACTTCTGGACTGTCCTGGATTCTACTTTCCGAAGCATGTCAAGCACCTTCTGCAGTATGCGCTGGATCTCCTCAATGGTGTCAAATCTTTGGGTATCGGTGGGTGCAGAAGTAAGATCGTGTTGTTTCCGGTGAGAAACTCCCAATCGCAAATGTGGTAACGCACATGGTAAGAATAGTACCAGTTGCACAGCTCCCAGTGTACACAGGATGATGTCTTTTGACACACTGACTTATGATGTCCGGTGCTCCCTGTGACTGTGTGTGCAGCCTTGTTCTGCCATCTGTTCACGTGTCACCATCTAGTCTCAAAACTTTTTGATACCACCTCGTACTGTATTCGGGTGAGTGTCCAAGCGGTACATACCATTAGGCTACAATCAGACCCAAATTTACCAAAGCCTTATTTAACCACTAAAGCAACATTATGCCCAAAGAGCTATGTATGTGTGTGTGCTGAAACTGAAAAATTGCAACTAAAAACATAAGGAAATAAAGACTTTTTAAGTCGACTCTACACCTGCCTTTAATTTCCTCTTTTCCAAACCCTCTAAACCCAAGTTTTATCAAGTTTTTGCTTTTGACTGAGCTTATTTTACAGAACTACAATATAATTTTATATCTTTACCTGATGTTCTTATCACGGTAAAATGGAAGGACATAAGTGTAAAAATGGCAGTCTGGGTCTTTTGTGCACATTTCTTGACAGTTCTCCAATGAGTCAGCTTCGAAATCATGGTAATCATGGCCAAAGAAGTGGAGGCCTTCATAGCGTGTTGTTGCCCAAACTTTGGAAGAAAAACCAAATTAAGAGAAGACCAAGCAAAGCATGATCAGTTACACTGTAGAGTCTTAGCATGCTCAAGTAGAAACAAATCAAACCATTTGAAGGCTTGCAATTTCGTGTGGGGAATCCAGAAAAAAGTTCTTCTTCTCTGACAGGCAAAAGCTGGCTTACGTTCTGTGTATGCTTCAGGAAGCAATGCATTTTGATCCTGTTAGGAAAAATCAGTTTGAGAATAGTCAGAGAATTTGAGTAAAAGATATCAACACTTTTTATTACTTATCTAAAACTGTAAAAAGATTCATTTCATGGCACATGCCATTTTATACCTAAGGACATTGTTAAATTTCAGAACACTGAATTGGTATATATGGGTATAGTCATGGATATAACTAACTTTTAATTAATTCATTAGCAAACTACATAATGTTAGATATTAAGATTAGCTAGAATTTCCCTCGCTGCACAGTCATGTTATTTGAAATGATGATATTCTTATCTGGCATTTAAAAGGATACAGGCTGAATACAGAATACACCTTATTATATTTTTTAAGTATTTGCTCACTCCAGCATATTAAATCTTTTTAAATAAAGGGCTGACATGAGGGGTTTATTTTCATGTCCAACACTGCAGGGGTAAGTGGTTCATCTTCAACTGCACCACACTGCCTCAGATCTTCTTGCACTTCTCGGCTGGTCCCACCTTCGCTCAGGATAAGAGGTAGGGACTCATTAAGACTCTTCTCTCTACTGGCAATGAAGTGGTCGAATAAAATTCCCTTAGATGTCCAAATAGTTAAGTCGGGTGAAGACCTTCTGTACCTCTTCCTGAAACACTTACATTAGCATTTTTTTAAGTGTTCTATAATTCCTCTCAATAGAGTTTTAGCCTGATGTATCATAAGTCTGCAACCTAGTGAACCAGTGTTTATTTATTAATTGATAGAGACTTAAATCGCTCAGAGCATGTTGCTCTGGAAAAGAGGGTCTGGTAAATGTAAATGTAAGTTTAACACTGCCAGGTTGGGGCATATCCCCCTTTAAACACTGGTGAAAAGGCCAGGGGGTGTTTGAAAGTGGATAAGCCCCAAACCTGCAGTACTGAACTTGAGAATGAACCCAAACACATGGACAACTGTATCATTAAGTCCACTTTCTAAATTAAAGAACTTGACAGGATGATTAATTGAAATGAAGGGACACTGCTTATTAACACCTCCTTTGTGATCTTAGTGTTTCTTTCAACACTGTAAATCATTCACTTCCTGTTTTAAAACAATTGCATTTACCTGCTTCAGATCTTACCCCACCAACAGACAATAGGATTATTTGTTGATTATTTGTTATATTGTTCAAATACAAAATTTGGAATATATGGTATGTTATATTATGTCTTTTCACTGCTCCAACAATCCTTTATGTAAAGTATTTAGAAATAGATGAAACCAGTTTCCTGAAAGTTTCCAAAGCATCGCTGGCTCTAAATTATTAGTATACATTCACAGACTTTTGATGAGATTCAAGATTTCTCAGCTCTGTAGTGTACAAACATTCCTCTTCTCCCTTTACAGTTCAGTTCATTTCTAAAAATGCATTACCTTTTGCTGTATAGCAATCATAAGATTAAGACCATGAGGGGTGTAACAGTACCTTGGCGCTAACCAGGACGTGGCTAGTGGCTAATGCTAGCTCTGGATTCTTTAGCGTTTATGTCCAACCTTGAATATTTCTCTAAATAGAGGAAATCCTGACAATTTCACATATCGACGGAGTGAATGAATGAAGGATGCAAGGAATGAAAGACATTTGTTAAAGTATGCTGAAGTAAGTAGAACAGTTAAGTATAATCATATCTTTAGATAATTAAATATTAAATGTAAAACAAACACACTTACATCCACATCTGTATTAACCAAATGGGGTCTAACAAAATTATTGAATTAAATGTCTTCCATTCATTTATTTAATTAATTTATAATTTTATTGAATTAATTAAATTTATGCCAATTTCAATGATTACTCAATTTAAATCAATATAATAAAAAGCGAAATGCATTCATTTGATTTATACATTTTTTAAATAAAATATTATAAAATATTATTTTATATATCATTTAACCAAGCAGGCATTTTATTTAAAATAGTTTTAAAAATGTCAACTTGTTCAAATGTTGATGATCACAAATCCGAACCGTGACTTATAAACCGAGGTACGTACTGAACTGTGATTTTTATGTACTGTTACACCCCTAATATATAAATAAATATATATTTATAAATTATTATATTATATAATCTTTTATACAATATAAATTGCAATAAATTACTACTAATTAATTATATAATATATAATAAAATATTAATTACTATTAACAATTTTATTCAAACTCGGCTTAATTACTGTGTGTTTAATTTTTTTAATTGCCATTCATTTCTAATGTATACTTTATATCTTACACATAAGTTTATCAGACCCACTTTTTTAAGTAGCACTTACTCAGGCTCAGTGGAATATTTGGAAGTTGTGTATGTGAAATGGGTACAGCTGGGGTGTGCGCTACACAGGAACTGACAGTGTTCAGGCGAGGCAGCAGAGACGTTCTCGAAATCATTTCCTCGGTAATGTGTGTTGGCAAAAATCTCCTCCTTACAGTCTGTGATGGAATTAATATAACATGAAAAGTGAAAAATTTTGTTAAACTGCAATTCTGCATACAAACGAGAAAAATGGCTTACCTTCTATAGTCTTATACAATGATTCTGAAAACCCTGACACTAGACCAGGTGTTTTTTTGAGCACGGACGGTATTGGAACATTCCAGCGAAATTTTAGAAAGCATTTTTTCCTGCACAGAGATCAGCAACTTCAAAAACTGGTAATAGTGCACTAGGATACACAGATATACAGATAACCTTTAAACACAGTATATTCTTGAGATAAATTGTGAAATTATATGTTGTGGTGCGATTTAGTAACTTGTGATTCTGACACAAAACTGACTTTTACGTATTGAATATATACCTTTTTACCTTGTTTCTGCATCTGGAAAGGTCTCTGTATTGTATGAAAAAAACTGGCAGTCTGAATCACTGGTGCATTGCTTCTGGCAGTCATCGGAAGTATTTAAGGTCACCTGGAGATAGTCTGACCCTGGGAAATCCACATCTTGATATGTAGATGACAGACAGGCACCTGGAAAATAAAGTGTACTTTTTCTTTGTAGTATATGTACAGCTTTGAAATTTACAAGAAAGGATAGAGCAGACTGTTTGCTAAGCAGACCACTTCATAGAAGATGGTTAAGGCCACCACAGAGTAAAACAAGTTCTTCAATAGTGCTCCCTGCACTCCAAAAGACCTTTTTAACCACTGTGGTGGCCTTAACCATTTTCTGTGGAGTGGTCTGCTGCTGCACCAGCACCTCTACAGCAGACAGGAAGAGATTGGACAAGTTGATCAGGAAGGCCAGCTCAGTACAGCTCAGTACACAGTACAGGAGGCGGGAGAAAGAAGGATGGTAGCTAAGCTATCATCATTGCTGGAAAACAACTTTTACCCCCTGTATGAAATAGTTTCATCTCTGAGCAGCTCCTTCAGTGACAGACTGTTACATCCTAAGTGTCTGTAGGAGCAACACTAAAGGTAATTTCTCCCTGCTGCTATTAGACTTTACAATCAGAGCTTCTCCCAGTGAACCAGTCACCATAATACACATTGTTAATACTGAATATTAAACAGTGCAATAACAATGATTTTCATTTTTGGGCAATAACAACTGTAAAACCGTGTGATAACAACAATTAACAATGAACATTTTCTCAAAGCAGCTTTACACAGATAATGTGGTGATAAAAAATGAATATGTTCTTTATAAGTGTAAGTTTGTCCCTGATGAACGAGTCGGTGGCGACTGTGGCAAGGAAAAAACTCCCCGAGATGGCATAAGGAAGAAACCTTGAGAGGAACCAGACTCAAGAGGGAACCCATCCTCGTCTGGGTTGCACCGAATGTCCATTTATTGCAAGTCAAGTCAAGTCAAGTCAAGTCAAGTTTATTTCTATAGCGCTTTTCACAACAGACATTGTCTCAAAGCAGCTTTACAGAAATCAACAGTCAAGGTGAATGGTGTGCATTTATCCCTGATGAGCAGCCGTGGCAACTGTGGCAAGGAAAAACTCCCTTAGATGTTATGAGGAAGAAACCTTGAGAGGAACCAGACTCAAAAGGGGAACCCATCCTCATTTGGGTGACATCAAGAGTGTGATCATAAATCTTTCAACAATACAGAACACTGGAGAGTGAGAACTAACATGAGTACACAGATATACGATGTTGCGGGGTACAATGATGGTGATTAGAAGCATCTTATCTTATTTGTACATATGGAGGGTTGGGCAAAGATACATCAAAAATGTATATGAAAATAAAATACCAAATACCTTATCTTTAAGGGTATCAAAACTACAAAATAGAGCAGCCAAAATATGCATTAAAATAAACTAGAGTATTTTTATATTTTAAAAATACTTTTACAAAGGAGCATGGCATTTCTGTGCAAACCTTCAAATTGGCCTATTTGATCTACTGTGTCTCTTCACTATTACAGTGACTCAGTTGAATAAATAAACAATGTTGGATAGCACAGCTTTTCTCAGGCTAAGTCATGGAATAAATCTGACATATGTAACCAGTGAACAGATCAAATATTCACATACACGTCCCAGTGATCTCCCAGATGAAGATTCGTTTTAAATTACCCGACAGTTTAATGGTTAACATTTTGCGAATGACTCATAATTGTATCCTAATTTAGTTACTTGGTGTTTGGTAATGAAGGGCCACTTTGCATCAGCAACACTGACTAAATGACAAACAAGTCATTCATAAAAAGTCAACTGATGGCATAGCAACTAGTTTCTAACTAATTAATCATAAATATGTGTGTAATAATTTATTAGGTGTAAGTCATTCATGCAACGGTATGCAAAATTCATCATCCTGCTAACAGCTACTTCAATTACGGTACAATATTCGGCAATCAAAGGAGAGGGAGGGCAGTGGAGTGGTGCGGTTGCAGGGAGAAGAGGTGGAGAAGGTGGAGGAGTTCAGGTAACTGGGGACAACAGTGCAAAGTAATGGAGAGTGTGTTAGAGAAGTGAAGAAAAGACTGCAGGCAGGGTGGAGTGGGTGGAGAAGAGTGATAGCAGGAGTGATTTGTGATAGAAGAGTGTCTGCAAGAGTGAAAGGAAAGTTTATAGGACTGTGGTGAGGCCTGCGATGTTGTATGGATTAGAGACAGTGGCATTGAGTAAAAGACAGGAGGCGGAGCTGGAGGTAGCAGAGCTGAAGATGTTGAGATTTTTGTTGGGAGTGACGACGATGGACGGGATTAGAAATGAGTTTATTAGAGGGACAGCGCATGTAGGACGTTTTGGAGACAAGGTGAGGGAGGCGAGATTGAGATGATTTGGACATGTGCAGAGGAGGGACATGGGGTATATCGGTAGGAGAATGCTGAGGATGGAGCCACCAGGAAGGAGGAAAAGAGGAAGACCAAGGAGGAGGTTTATGGATGTGGTGAAGGAAGACATGCAGGTAGTTGGGTTGAAAGAGGCAGAAGGACAGGGGGTTATGGAGACCCCAAATGGGAGAAGCCGAAAGAAGAAGAACAAATATTTACTTATCAATTATTGGATGCATATTTAAAAACTGGCAGCCTTCACTTTCTTATCTTGACCACCTTCTTCGATATGGATCAATTTTCTATTCTGATCTCAACATGTCTGGGCAAACTACTGAGTAGGCACCAATCAGAGGCTGCATTTTTATGATGTCATCATGTAGACTTCTTACAAAGTATTTTACAGTATCTTAAAACTACAAAATGACAAAACAGTTGTATATTTTAATAGAAAATATGAACCCAGTTTAATCAACCCTGTATAAACCTAAAACACAGATTTTAAACTCCTATATTTGAAATACATGTACATAAATACCGCTCATCCCTGTACGTATGAGATTTAACATCTGATATAAGCTCAGAGTTACAGCGCAAAACACCTGCATTGCAAATATTTAATTTTGAAATATAACACAAGGTGATGTACTCGCATGTTAAAATATTGTTTACACTCAAAGTTTGTGAAAATCGTCTTGGACGTACTTGTTTCATAGTCATGAGGCATGAGTTTGAAGCCTGAGGTCACACCTTTCAGCATCGCAAACCACGACGGAAATCCACTGGTTGTGTGCTTCAGGTAGCAGGAAAATGTCCTTTTAAAACAAAGTAGTTGTACTGTGTATGTTGCAGTTTCGACTCCTTGAAATTTGTTATTTTATTTTATAATCTCCAAAGTCCTGGTTTGACAAACACACCTCATAGAATAGTTTCCTTATTACATGACATCAAATTAGTGCTTTGCTTATACTATATTTATGTATTCCTTTTTTTTAAAGAATCACTGATCCATATTTCATAATTGCATATAGAGTTGCAATTTAAATCTTAAATCTTTAAAATGTCTATAATTTCCAGAATTCCAGTAAATAAAACAAAACCTGTTGTCTTTGCTCCAATCAGACCGGAAAAATGTGAAAAATGAGCAGAAATGGTGCTGTGTGCAGGCGAGCTGACAGTGCTGGACATCGGGGGAGTAAATCCACAGAACATCCTCTCCGATCAAGTCCAAATCCACCGCCGGCAAGTAGACTACAGAAAGTCCAAAAATGCAGAATGTTTGCAGTAGTTATTTACATCATGATTATTGAAATTGTTTACAATAATAAATAACAGTTTGCTGAAAATTTATTCTGGGACCACGATTTAATGTATTTAATTTCATTACCTTTACCAGAGGATTCTTTTAGACCTGATACCAGCAGGATCAACAAGTATACTCTCATCCTTCCCTGAAATACTTTCACAGCTGCTTTATACATAAGCTCACAGTTCTTTAAAATCCCAGGTTCCAAAAATGTAAAAAAAAAAAAAAAGGGTCCAATGTGCAATGTTTAAATCAATATGCCACATGCCAGCTGGCAAAGGGTCTGAATAAGCTTAAATAATCATTAAACCAGTTACAGTGTTGTAGGCTTCACTCAGGCCCACCGTCCATATTGTTTGTTGGCATGGAGGCTTGAAGACTGGTCAGATGACACCAAAATAGAGCTTTTTTTTTCAACACTAAAGAGGGGTTTTGGTGTAGAAAAGAAGTGAAAAAGAACCTAAAACTCCAGAAAAACAATTATCCACAATTCCCAAATGCCTAAAACACTCGAGCATGAAATTCATTATAATACCAATTCAAGATGGCAATAATATATGATATACGAGGTGGGATCAAAAGATTTCATGACTAATGTTGCTAACTGGTGCTGTTCTGACCACGTGTCCGTTACCACGACTGCGATTTCATCATGAACAGCAAGTTAGAACAAAGAGCAAACATGAAACTGGCCAAATCAGCCACATAGATACGTTTGACATACGGCGATGCTGCAATGAGTCTTTTGAGACGTTTCGAGTGGCACGCATGCTTCGAGAGCAGAAAATCAGGAAGACCTTCAACGAGTTCAACCCTCCAAAAGTATCGAAACGATTCGGCAACTTGCGCATGATGATCATCAGCGACCAATTCACATGATCTTACTTCCGCATGACCCTACTCGTCTCCTGTGGACTTTGTCCTCTTCCCAAAGATGAAGATTTGGCTCAAAGGTCGCTGTTTTGACAGAGTGTTTTGAAGGAGATGGTGTGTAAATGTAGATAAATAAAGTACTTTCTTGAAAACAGAGCAAGTCTTTTATACCACCTCATATGATTGAACAAACCCAAATCTTTTGTGGTATCTATCTATCCATCCATCCATCCATCCATCCATCTATCACAATTAAATAACAATATTTCGAGTATTTTTTATAATTTTTCTTTTTTGTCACGATTTGTCACGATTACGTATTGCCAAAAAGCATCTTTACTTTAAAGCATATGAAATCCATATCTCTGATCTCATAATTTTTAAGCCCACATCTATATTTTTGTTTTTGGGAAAAAGCCACTCCACTACAGCCTACGCAAACCATATCTTCATGGAGCCTGAACAGGTTTGGACTGCCACTTCCAAACAAAAACCTATATAACTGTGTGCCAAAGTTTGGGGAAGAATAACATAAGTCAGGTGTCATAACACTTTTGTCCGTGTAGTGTAGAAGTGGGTTGTTGAAATAAATGTAAACAAGACACTGTGATATAATATACTGGTTTTATTGAAGTCATTGGGGACAGAAATGCAGACAGAAATGGATCTTGAAAGCGTGCGACTCTGCTTCCTGTTTCCATTTAACAGAGCTGAGGACTGAAATATCATAAGTCTTCCTATGCACGGAGAGCGTTCCCCTTTCGGCACGCGCCTCTTTAACGGACCTCGGGGAAACACAATTTCATTTGCCTGCTGACTTTATAAAAAGCATCTCTGTAAATGATCTGAGTTCCAGGACATACCTTTGGCTTCAAAGAGACAGGGAGAAAACAGTATATCGTCCACCGGAATGCGGCATATTTTTAACATTAGATTCTAAATCTGTTACAGTTATAATAATGTTATAATACTGTAGTAGCTTATTAAAGTAATAATGGTGCTCATAGCAAAATATTTAAAAAAATGAACAATTTAGAGCCCAAACTCCAGTCATCGATCACACCAGCTTAAATGACTGAGTAAAGAGAGGCTTTAAGTAGTGGTTAAATATAAAAACGATTGAGTCATGACCCTGCGCTATTACGGCTAGATCACTGCTTACAGAGAAAACGGTTCGCTTTGTTTATTAAAGGCCAAAAGGAAAAAAACTGAGCAATGCTGTTTGACGTGTACGTGAGACTTGCGTGTTTTTTTTCCCGAAGTGATATTAGCTATAGTGAGTGAGAAAATGGGCCTGCTTCTCCATCAATTCTCTAATGTAGCTTTACCTGAGTAAATGGTGGCGTTCAGGTTCCACTCTCACATGAGAACTATTGCATATGGCTAAGGACATCTCGTCGCTCTCTTCCTGCAATCATACGAGCACCGCAAATCGAGTGCACGCCATCGTCAGAGCCAAGCACCTGTCCTGCAGGTTTCTCTTACACTCCTGACTCCTGCTGCATGAGGTTTCTACTGTTAAACTGTTACACTTGAGAATAGTGAGAAGATGGAGAGGACGAAAAGGAAAAAAAAAAAAGATTAATAATAATAAAGGCTTTAGCATGAGGTGGAAGGTTAGCATTTCTGCACCATAATTGTCTTTTCCTCTTAATGCATTAAGACTTCTTGGAATGCACAATACAGTGTATAGAGATAAATATTGCCATTACTACAAGCGTGATTACTGTAGATACATACAATTGCCCCCATAGCACTAGAGGCAATTTGGTGTCTCGCCGTACACACACACACACACACACACACACACACACACACAAACACACACACACACACACACACACCCACACGCACGTCCTCCCCCACCTGATCTCGAAAAGAGAGACAGTAAGCGGCACAATTTCACCCCTCTAAAACATTATGCGGACTGCTTAGCCTTCGCTCATTCCTCATCAGCGGCCTCCCTTTTTGATTCATCCATCTTCTGATCCACGTGTTGAGTAGCAGGGCTTGAAAGAGGCACTACTTCCACTGCAGGCAGTGTGGCTCCATCTGGCTCAGTGGCTTTTCTCTGAGCGAGCTCTTCCTGAGCACGAAAAAAAAAAAAAAAAAAAAAATTGGATTGGATTGGCTTTTTTAAAGTGGCAACATCAAATGGATTTTTTCAATTCATTAGTATTTCCTGCCGGCACAATGATATTTTCACACACACACACACACACACACACACACACACACACACACACACAC
>JAAIIK010000068.1:2100577-2119909 GCA_014706435.1 Silurus glanis | reverse complement strand
TTATTATTATTATTATTATTATTATTATTATTATTATTATTATTATTATTATTTTACATTTTTCAATTCTTATGATCCACACATTAATACAGTGTTAGTTGCTTTGTACGTTTGTGTAGCTAACTTAGAGAAAGATTAGAACCTTTTTTTAAAGATGGTATGATGTATGCTTGACACGAAAAACATATCAAATACCAAATATTTCCAACCGAGTACAATCCCCTGATCAGCGCATACCAGATAGTGAGAATCCTTATATGGTCCTTCGAGCTAGACAGGAATAACTTCCTAACATTTGGTCCTTCGAGCCGGATAGGAAAACTTCCTAACATGTGTTATTAATTTTATGTAATTTTTACAAAGGGTGCACATATTTCTGAAATTGCTAGATCCATGATTGCTATTAAACTGCATTGTCTCTATGTCCATTATTTGAAGTACTGTATTACCACATGAAGTGAATGGAATATGTAATATTGCAGGTTGAGATCCCTCAAATTTCTCTTGATCCTTCAAGAACGCAGAATAACGCTCTTCTCCTTTTCTCGTCTTTTTCCCCATTCTGTTTCTTCATCTTGTCTCCGCTTTCCAAAAACCTTTGATTAAAACAAATTGTGTTCAGTCACAGCAGCCCTTCTGCACAAAATCAGGCCGACTCTTGTTTTCGAGAGCGTCTTTTTCCATCACTGTGAAATGATCTTCTGCTCTTCTGTTCACTTCATGTTGCCGATCCCCCGGCGAGCTGATTGCTTGCATTATGGCTGAAATTGTTGCTAGAACATATTGACCACTTTTTCATCAAACCGTGCTACGATGTGTGGGCACGAATGCAGTAAGCCGTCTCCTCCTCTCTGTGCTCTCAGGGAACCACTCTGGTCCTGTGGGTGCCGCTGATTGTGATGAGCGTGGTGGAGATGGTGATCTCGGGCCGCTGCTGTGCCGCGGCCGTCTCTTTCATCCGCCGCGAAACGAGCATGCACTGCGAGACTGGATCGGTGTGTAACACTTTCTGTTCATGCTTAAGCTGTTAAACTGTACAACATGATAACATGATGGTTTTATTCTTGTTGAAGGTCATATTTAGAGGCAGTGACATTATAGGTGACTCAAAACTGGAAAAAAAAAATTCATTCAAACCACAATCTAATGCAGAATTCCTGTAACAAAACCTCACTGACTAGATTACACCATCTTTCTGGAATTTAATTATGATTTCTTGTAATAATTTCATTGACTTATGAGTCAGTAGTTATGCAGGAGAGGAACCTTATGTTATTAATACACATTAATTTGGATCATTCTCAGTAAAATAATTTGTTCATGTTTTGTTCATTATAATCCTGATGTATTTTAAACAGCAGTTGAAATTGTTGCATTTAATATACACTATATAGAGGGTAGTTTGTTGACACCCGACCATTAGATTGGTATGTGCTTTTTAAACATCCCATTGCACATTTAGTCCCCATTTACTCTTATAATAACCTCCAATCTTCTGGGAAGATGTTCCACTAGATGATTTTTCATTTTACCAATCTACACAAAGCAGGATAGAACACTCAAAATGAACTCACAAATCTTTATTATCAGGAGAAAATTCCCCAAAATGTCCATCCGGTCAAAATCCAATGTCCATTAAGCATATTTTGCTTACTGTAATACGTATACCCCTTTGAGAAACTTGTTTTATTCTGTTGATAGTTTTGTAAAGGTTTTTCTTTAGGTTAATCAAAATTAACTTCTAAGTTTTTTTTAAAGCAAAAATGTATCTTTTTAAACAACTTCTTGAGTTTTATAATTGTATAACTGAACCTAGCTTTCGCTATGAACATTGCCATAAAAGCTGATGTGGCGATAAGAAAAGAGGAAAAAAAAAGTAAAAATTCCACCAGATGTTGGAGTGTTGAGATTTGTGCTCATTCAACCACAAGGGTTTAAGTAAACTCAGGTACTGGTGTAGGTGAGGTCTATAGCAGGGTCTATAGGTCTATAGCTTTATAGCAGGCCACTCAGGATCTCCCACTCCAACTCATGTAAAGCATATCTTCATAGATCTCACTTTGTTAGGTTTGGGTCTCCAAGTTCAAGTGAAGGGATAATTTAATTCTACTGCATCCAAAGACATCACATATTAAGTGTGTGGTAACAGTTTGGGGAAGAACCACATAATAGTTGGAAAAGTCAGGCGTCGCTATGCTTGTCAGTATAGTGTGGCTCTTGGTTGTCTTGAGCAAGTTTCATTCCCACAAAAATGTCTCACTCCGTATGTTTTAATAGCAAGCCAGGGCTTTCCTCATTTATGCATAGATTGTGGTTGCTTACTTTTAGGCACAGCTTTGACCATGTGCTTGCAAAGCAACTATTAGAAAATGAACTGTGTGTTTAATGGAGCCAGAATTGCTAACAATTTGATTTACCAATGAAATCAATCACAGTTTCTATTAGTGTGTGTGTGTGTGTGTGTGTGTGTGTGTGTGTGTGTGTAATCACATTTTAATTACTTTAATTACATTTTCTAGTTTCTGTTTTGGCAAACATCTAAGAAAAAAAAAAAGGCTAACGGCGTTAGCATGTTAATGAATGCAATAGACATTTTCATGATTTGTTGGAGAATGATGCCAAACTGATTTCTTAGCTCTGAGCTCTGGGTGGCTTAGCAGAGATTAGACCTTCTCACTTCAGAACCCATGACTTGGCTCATTTGGCTTCCAAGTTGGCACACAAATGTAATATTTTGTGCGTGCCTAAGTGCACGTTTCATTACATTTTTTTTGGCTGCACACACATTTTGGCTACAGATACATTTCAGAGGGGGGTGTCTGGAGAATATTTCCCATCATTGTGATTGCCGTGTTGGATGTATCGTTGCCCTTGGCCCAACCTGCATTTTCCCTACACTGAAGCACAACAGATGTGAAAGAGCAATCATGGGTATCTCCAAATGTCACTGTGGCTAGCGTACACCATCAGAACGTTATGCTAATTGAACGGGAAGCCATTTTGGCGAAATTGGATTCGTAAAGAGCGTTTAGTAACATTAAACCTTACAACGGTTGCATTAAAACGACTCTGGGCTGCTTCAGAAAACATTGTCATTTTTGGCGTGTCATTTGAAGAGACGTTTATGTACCAAATATAGACATTGGAGGTAGGTACCCGTCAATGTGATTCGATTTGATCCTGAATAACCAAACGAACAAAGAAAGTACGAGTGGCCTGATGGTCCCCATCTAGCTTGCTGTGATATTTTTAAATAGTGATTGTGTGTGTGTTTTGAGAAATTGGGCGTACACACAGCCAGTGATGTATGACTCATCCTGCAGCAGTACTGTAAGCCTGCGTGTGTGTGTGCGTGTGTGCCTGTGTTTTCTTCCAGGTGAAGACCCTCCAAGCAGCTGTGCCCCCAGTGCTCCCCTGCCGTGTCCCACCACCCTGCCGTTACCATAGAGACCGTGAGCTGGTGCGTCCCCCAGAACAGCATGAGCTGCTGCGAGCGTCATGGCCCTACAGCTCGAGCCGCTCGGCGCAACTCAGATCAACGTCGTCTCAGTTCAATCGTGCCTCACTCAACAGGGCCAGCTTCTGGATCTAATTATGCGCTTTTGACCAAACTCTGGTCCGTTTCGTGTGCTGGTTTGGAAGGAAATGAAACCGGAGTGCAACGTCTGTGCACAAGTGGTGCTTTCCATACGAGTTCACTGATAATACACACGGGGCCATTTGCATTGAAAACGCACCATTAAATTGCTGTACTTGAAGGGAGGAACCTGAAGGATGGAGAAACTTGCTGCCTGGCAAATGTGATTCACGTGTGTGTGTGTGTGTGTGTGTGTGTGTGTGTGTGTGTGTGTGTGTGCGCACAGTTAAAACTGAAGATTGAATTATGGTGTATAATTAAAAAAGTAATGTTATGCTCAATGCCTGCTTTTTATTTATATATATATATATATATATATATATATATATATTATTATTATTATTTTGGTGCGTTAAATAATTAAAAATGACGTGCTAAACAGATTAAAGTATTATTTTGGTCGGGTAGATTTTGCTTTGGATGTCTCCTTAATAAACTTCCCACTTCCCGCTTAAAATGCTCCACGTGCACACTCGTTTTCAATCGTTTCCCAAAAGTTTGTCTGTTTCCCAAAAAATGTCTGAAAATTCTCATGTGCCTGTACAGCTCATGAGCAAAACGTAAGACGCTTCGACTTCCGTTATTTCTTTCTACCGTTTATTGACTTTGTGACTAAATGACTAAAAATGTGTCGCAAATGCGAAAATGGTGCTTCTAACTTTAACCACTTTGAAGAGCGTTTTTTTTCCTCTACGCTTTGAGAAACACCGTCTCAGTGTGGACGGAAGGCCAAAACTTAGAGAAAAATATGCATTTTCAAATGAGAAATTATTTAGGACATGGCTAAAATGTTTTTTTGAGGAGTCGGGAGCAGACTGTCAGCGCTGCCAAAGGTCAGCGTTAGACTAGATTTGCACAGCTGTGATTGGTTGTTACATTGTGAGTCTGCAGTTGCCATGACAGTACAGCGTCCCCAGAACGCGCATCTAAACACATCTAAACATCAGAGATTCAGACTCTGACATACATCAGAGATTGTAAAATAACGCATGTTATAGTTAGCATTTAAAATCATTATTTAAATATGGTTTTTAAAGTGATTAGGGAAGTCTACATATTTGAGTCTGGAAAAGTATGAAATTTTGAAATGAAATTTGTAGGAACCCTCTGCTTTTCTGCATCATGGAAAACACCTCCAGACAAAGTTTGAAACACAGTTATATTTGTCATCAGTTTTAGCAATAAGGGATGGGGGTGAGAGGCAATCATGATGTCTTCACATGAGTTGTTCATGCAACATAAAAACAAAAAATAGAGAGAAGTTGCATTAAAGGACCAGAGGCGTGTATGGTCTCGGTACATGGTACTCGGTAATGCGAGAATGAACAAACCTCCATCACCATGCACAAAAAAAATTATAATGTAGGAGGTGGATTAAAGTGTTGCAGAAGGGGAGGTAACATTTTCTCTCAGTTGTTGTGACCGAGTATGAGCAAGTTGAAACTTCAATCAAGAGTGGAAATACGCCCTAACTGCGGTAAAATCTCATTTTGGATGGAGAAAGGGTTTTTTTTTGCTGTTTTATAGTGTAGTAATGTAGAGCAGTAAAAAATAAATTAGGGGTTGGGAGGAAAAGATCAGAAAAAAAATCGGGGGAATTGAAATCTCAAGTACAATATCAATACAAAACTGTTGGCAGCACGTTTTATATAAAGGACAGAATTTCTGAGAATAATGAATGCAAAGTCAGATTATAGAAATGATTAGCTAGATATGAACATTTCTTTCCGATTTTGGGTCGAATGTAGTCCTGAAATTGGATTTGTTTTGAAGTAGGGGGATTTGCCACTTAAACCTGGGGCTCAAAAACAGTATTACGTCAAAAACGACACAAAGTGATACTATAAAGTCAACACGCATACACACAAATCATGCGCACATCACACTCGCATTCATACACACACAGAGGCGCCTCGTATCGCATGTGCTACAAGCGTCTGATTCCAAACACTTCGAAACGTTTCCCCTGATGCAAATCCCATACGATAAAGCTTCGGATCCGAAACGCCAGACTGAATCTTATTATACTACGGTCTTGAAATATTTCGTACGCTTCAGATCTGCAGTTCGGAGACAACCTTGCTTCAAAGGGAGGTCACTGCTGCAGGCCTGAAGATGATAGAACACTTATGATTTCACAGATATGAAATCAAAGTTAAAACACCACAAAACAAAAAAAAAAAAAAAAAGAGAACAAATAAATAAACTTGGAGAAAACAATACATATGTACAAAACCATAGTAATCAAAAACCAAGCGAAATGGAAACAGTGGGATCTTGTACTTAATTAAAAATCATAAGCAAACAAATCCTGACATCCAGTCCACTTTCTGCATATACTGGAGTTGTTTTCTTTTTTTTTTCTTTTTTTTTTTTTTTACGGATTTGGATACTTGAGCTACATAATACTGTCTGAGGAAAAAGGCATCTACACAAGCCTCCTAATATGTTTCATACGTGTTTATACTGTGTGTGTATATAGATATATACACATTTATATGAAAACATAAAGAAAGGAGAATGAATTAAAACCATGACAGCTAGGCATAGGGACGAGAGACAGAGGGCTGAGGGCAGGGAGGAGTGGGAGTGCATGCACAATATCCAAGGAAGGGTCCTTCCTTCCAAAAACCGAGAGGCTACAGTATGGCGGCGAAACACCATCGAGCCCTCCGTGGGCCTCAGAGACACGGACGGACGAAGCGCAGCAGACATATCAGAAGACGTCTTTGTGGGTGTTGTCTTTGTTCTTCAGGATGTATGTGTGTCCCTTTTTCAAAGAAACTAAAAGTATAAACTGATGCACTTTTTTTTTTTCTTAAAACTCTTCCGTCTGGAGCACAAATAACAATGAAAGACGAAAACCTTCATGCACAAATCGCCTGGTTTTTAAAGGACTCAGAACTGCGAGGCGCTGCTGGGGTCGCACTGCAACAGCCGCACGATGGACGGGTCGCTCTTGGCCCCTTTTATGAACTCCTCCAAAGAGAGCTTACCTGTGTGGAGAGAGCAAGAATGAGAGAGGAGAATGAGGAGTGTACGACAACCAAAAGCTCTAGTCAGCCATAGGTTCGTATCTCACCGTCATTGTTCAAGTCCATTTGTCTGAAGATCTTATCCGTCCTCTTCTCTGGTGTGGACTCGTCGTCTGGCATCTTCATCACGGACGACACCATCTTATAAATAGCCTGTGAAATAAAGAGAACAGTGTTGAGAAGAGTTCTAATATCGATAATACATTTTATGGGAGGTGGCTGCTTAGTGGTTAAGACGTTGGAGTTTGGATTCAAAGGTCATGAGTTTAAATCCCAGCCACATCAAGATGCCACTTCTGGGCCCCTAAGCAAGGCCCTTAACCCCATAGCTGCTTAGTTGTAGGAATGAGACAGTTGTAAAGTCGCTCTGGATAAGGGCGAATGCAGAACTGCCAAATGCAGTAAATGTAAACATAAATATGAACAAAAGAACTGCATCGACTGACTTTTCCAGCCATATGTCATTTTTATAAAACTGTTCCCACAAAGTTGGAGGTACACAATTGTATAGGATGTCTCTGGACGTGGTAGCATTACATTTTCATTTTTCTTGAACTAGGAGACGCAAATCTGTTCCAGCATGACAATACCGCTGTACACAAAGCCACCTCCATGAAGATATACTTTACATGAGTCGGAGTGAAAGATCTCCTGCTATAAAGCTCTGACCTCAATCCTATTAAACACCTTTGGGATGAATGTGAACGCTGACTGCACCCCTTGGAGCTGAATGAGCACAAATCTCTACAAGCACACTCCAAAATCTAGTAGAACATCTTTCCAGAAGAGTGAAGGTTATTGTAATGGGAATGAATGTGAAATTGGATGGTGAAAAAGCACCTATAAATATTATGGTCAGGTGTCCAAACGTTTCGTCTCTCGATACGGGTGTCTGACAAATGCCCTAAAGGTCATGACTAATCAGACTTTAGACCACCAAACTGCCACTGCTGGGCCCTTGAGCAAGGCCCTTAACTGCTGAATTGTAAGCCGCTCTTCTCATGCTATTGGTTCATATAATTATGCTACATAGCACTCCCTAGTTCCTTTTTCTTCGCTGTGGTTTATGGCTTGGCCGGTATTAAGCCTGTCTGCTTGTCTTCTGACCTCTGCTGCAAACTCTGATTAAAATTCTTGGAATTGTCCCAATGAATGTTTCTCCAAATATATTTCAAGTAATTCCGAGTCTCGTTCTGTTTATGCGCAGTTCCGTCATTTGTTCACTGCTCAACAATCACATCATTAAATCTACATTCTTACTGAGGCCATAGTTATTAATCATAAAGATCCACTTCTGCTTTTTTTTTTTTTTTTTTTTGGGTTTGGTTTGTGAAGGTCAACACATGCTTCTTCTGAGACATGTGCAGACAGCTACTTCATCTTCCGTATACCCGAGCAAACCAACGATTAGCTCTGAGGCCTCGTTCATCTGCCAAATGCCTAAATGATATTAACATGGGGTATGCACGAAAGGGAAAGTTTAAGCACCGTACTTCTCATGCTCATACGTGTACAATTCTAAAGATAAACCTTTGTGGAAATGTGTCATGTGTCAACCTTTGTGTCATGATTATGACAAGGCTCTTAACCCTGCTCCAGGGTTGCTGTAACATCGCTGACCTTGCACTTTGACCCCAGCATCCTGACGTTGCTGGGGTATGCAAATGAATAACAATTTCCCTGTGGGATAAATAATTATATATATATATATATATATATATATATATATATATATATATATATACTAGCTGAAAGTACCCGTGCTTCGCTACGGAAGGCAGAACGCTAAGCAATATGGCAATAAGCAGTAAGCACTGAGCAGGACTGGATGATCAGAGATCAGAACGTAACGTCAACAAATAACGTACTACCCCTTTGTAGTACCGATACAGGGCAAACTACTTTGAAAAGAATTTTTATCGTGCATCTAACATCTAATAAGAAACAATGTACTAAGTTTCATTAGGATCCGTAATGTTATTTCGAAGAATGTACAATGCGTGAGAAATCGCGTTTTTCGCGAGTTAGCCGCGATCCAGGGCGAATTTTTCAAAACCCTTTCTTAGTGAGCACCTAAGACCCAAGAGGAAGGTATGTTCCAAATTTCATTGCAATCCGTTTAGTGGTTTTTGAGATTTCGTGATGAGTGAGTGAGTCAGTCAGTGGTATTTGAGCTTTATATATATAGAAGAGAAGATATATATATATATATATATATATATATATATATATATATATATATATATTAGTAGTAGTGCTTGCAAAGCACTACTCTTACAATGCTGTCGGTTTATTATTATACTTCTTTATAATTAGTAGTGCTTGCAAAGGCTATTAGGATTATTTCAGCACGTAACTACTCCCCCAGTTTTTGTCCCAGCACCACGGCCTCAAAAACCTCATATCTCAAAACGTGCGGTCCGTTCGTGTGAGGTGGGATATTAATTTTCTAAGGAATCGGCCCAGCCGTTTACGTTCACGGGGCCAAAACGTCGACGGTTTATTATTATTATTATTATTTTTTATTTTTTTTATTATTATTCTTACTTCTTCCGGCCAATTTTCGGCGCGTAACTCGTCCCGCAGTTTTTGTCCCAGGACGACGGGTGACACCTCAAATCGTGCGGCCCCCTCCTGTGACCTGTGCTATTACTTCTGTAAGCAATCCGCCTGCCCACTTTCGATCACATGACCAAAACGTGCGTTTGTTTTCCCATAGAAAATGAATGGGCAAAATTTTAACGCGCCATATCTCGGCCCTCGAGCGTCCGACATGCCCATGTGGCATATCCACTCGTACGAGGGATATGCCGGGAATTCCGGCTCAAACAGGCCCCATAGAAAATGAATGGGGAAAACGGTCGAAAATTCCGCCTTCGGCCGGTGTTCGCCCAACACGCGTTTTCGACGTATCCACCCGTCCGGGGTGCGGGGCTGATTGCAATGATACCACCCGCCTCGTTAAATACCCCCGGCAAGGTGGGGCAAAAGGGCAAAAACCCTCAAAATTTCTAGATTACAACTAATCAATTAAGTTTTTTGCCGTTTTCAGGCCCCCTGTTCACCCGACACGCAAATACGGCATATCCCCTCGTCCGGGCTGCCCTCCCGGACGTCCCAATATTTTTTCCGAACATTTTCACCCAAGGGGCCAATAGCTAGGGGGCAATACCCCTAGCCCACACCATTAGCGCGAATGGGCCACAAAACGAACGCGCTCGGACACGGCCGTGCGATATGTCAAACCACTCGGCACAGTGGAGGGACTTTAGCCCCGGGTGAATTTTGCCCGTCGCGTGACATCGTAGGCCACGCCCACCGCGCACACCTAATAGCTTACCGCGTCACACCACCCGCTCCGTACCGGACGTGTCACACATCGATCCGCTCGTCACGGCCCCGGGAATCTCCGGCGGAGTGCCGTTTCCACACCGCGTTACGTCACGTCACGTGGGCGGGAACGCGTGAAAAACTACAAACCTCAGGCAACACGGCCGTGTGACACATCCAATCGCTCGGCACGGCGAGGGGAGTCGCACGCCGTGTATCGTTATTACGACACGTGCCGTCACATGCCCCGGCCTCTCGAAATAAAATGCTAAAACCAAGCGTGTGAGGTATCGAAATGCTCGTCTCTCCGAGTACGATCGCGCCGCACGATCGGCACAAGAAAAACAACGATCGCCACTAAGAACGATACAGCCGGGGCGCGGCGCTTTGCACCCGGCAAGCACTACTCACATTTTCTTCAGGAAATGTCACATTCTAGTTATTATTATACTTTTAAAATAAATAAAAATAATTCATTCATGCTCAGTAAGCGCTTTGTGGCCAGTGAACACAAGGGGCACCAAGGAACAGTGTAAGGGGAGCGTACACCCTGAACGGGACTCAGAACACAAAACGCACTCATATTCACACACAGAGTCACCAATCCACCTAGTGGCATGTTTCGGAGGTGGAAACTGGATAACCAGGAAGAAACCTACATTGACAACCGGAGAACATTCAAAACCTCACACTCAGCTCATAGACTCTGGAACTGTGAAGCAGCAACACTACACCACTGTGTAACCATGCCATCCCCCAAGGAGATCATTATAATGAAATCTACTGCCTGGAGGACTGCCTACACTGAAATCACAATGTTGCAAGACAACAATCATACTCGTCATTAATTTGAAAACAAAAAATAACATATGGAAAAAACATTGCTGTTTTCACCACTGGGTCCTAAATATGGATTGAATATCTTGCTACAGATTATATATGCAAATAAGAACATGAGCAAACAAAATATATCATCTGACAGACGTTTTTGAGTCTCATGCATGTTAATTTTGTTTATACACAACAAACTAGGTAAAAGACAAAAACATACAAGAATTGGACAGTGAATGACAGAAAGTTCTGTGATATTTTTGCTCTAACAGAAGAACTTATTTAAGACAAAATAGGAGAGATGATGTTAGCAGGCTGCCTCACACCCAAAGTCAAACATGGAGGTGGGAGCTTAATGGTTTGGGGTTTTGAAACAGGGAATGTTAGCAGGAAATACTCAACCAACATACCTACCATTCCATAATTCAACAACATGCAGTTCCATCTGGAGTGCAGTTATTGGAACCAAAGTCACCATACAACAAGCCAATGACCCGAGGCATATGTCCATGCATACATTTTCAACTGACCAGAGCTACCTGCACATTCAAGGTTTGATTGTACAAGTACTCAGACTAGAGGTCGACCAATAGCTTGGTTGGATTGTACTTGCCAATAACCGATTAATCAACTGATATCGAATGGATACTGGGTAAAAACAAACATAGCACTCCAAGTAAAATAGTTAAAAAAAATGCTAAATAAAATAAATATTAAAATATTAGTTGATAAATATGACTATATAATTAATAAATAATAAATATAGCGCTCTACATTAAGCGTGCCCTCTCACATGTTAAAACATCAGTGATTCACCTCTAGAGGCCGCTCTCGTAATCACAGCGGACCGGAAGCTGGAAAAACTATAGTTTGGATTTTTGTCAATAGCTGAGTTCCAGCAATCAACTATCTGTGCCAATTAATCTGCAAAAACAATGAATCGGTCGACCTCTTAATTTAGCATAATAACAATTAAAATCTGGGAGCTTTTTTTCTTCTTCATATATTACGCTTTTTGAGATGTAAAAAATAGGAATGTGCCATTATAAATGGCCAACAATATATGCCATCATACCCACTCAGACAGCAGGGCCAATTGTACACTGATCACGAATAGCTCGCTTTTCACAATCCGCTGTTTTTGTGATAACATAAAAGAAATAAGAGGAATGCCTCTCCTACTCCTCTCCATTTTAAAGTAGGGTTCAGGATTTAAAAAACGAAACAGCTCTGCGATCACGGCAACGTCCATAAACCTACAGTTAATCCCAGCATTCTATAGGCGGGGATAAATCCCAGTTAAATTTAACCTTCTAATCCGTAAAAGAACAGCATAATAGCTGCTGCAGCCACCATCCCCCACTACATCTACATAACTCTCCTCACTGGGGTCACTGGCTAGAGGGGTTTCATTCACCACAATGCTCTGCCTGGTGTGACTGCAGTTAAGTACAAGCTGTGCACGTTGAGCACATACTAATAACGCATTCCCTCTTCTCTTTCTTTCTTTCTTTCTCTCTCTCTCTCTCTCTCTCTCTCTCTCTCTTTCTCTCTCTCTCTCAGAGCTGCAGGCAAAGGCTCCTGAACTCGCACTACAAATGAGTATGTGATATAACGAGCCAAAGCATTGCAGCTCTACACCTGAGTGCACTCAGCAGACCCAAGTGTACAGAGTCAGAGATAATATACAGTTAGTCTTTGCCTGACATCCTTTATTAGAATCATGTCAAGCCAGGAAGACTGCACTGAGTCTAAATTTAGAAAGTTTAGTTTTTTCGATGGTGGTAGATCGAATCGAATGAACACACGGCTTTATGACAGGCAACAATTAGTGAATCAGAGCTGCCAATCTGTTATACACATTCATATAGATGAGAAAATCTCGTTATAAAAGCCAGCCGGTACATCACCTATGGTGGGAATATTAGTTGGAGTATTGTAAGAAAAAAAAAACACTGGGGGAAATAAAAAAGAAATGTAGGCAGGTGTTAAAGATAGCAAGCCATATTTTACTGTTAATATATCAGACTAGATGAAGCCAATTCTGCATACAACCGTGTGTTCTTTTTTATTCCCTTGGCTTTAATAAAACCTAAACCCCTTGAGATAATTTTGCATGAAGTGGAGGTTTGCACATACCTGAGTCTTAAGCTTACAATCAGAGACTGCAAAAGTACACACATTCTTTACTTAAGTAGAAGTTCATATATTTATGTTTTGAAAGAGTGTGGTAAAAGTTAAAGTACTGACTACACCTTTTCACTCAGGTTAGAGTAAAGTTTGGGCTCTGATGTACGTAAGTAAAAAGTAGCCATTACTACTACCTGTTTTAGTGCCATGCTGGAGGCACTAAAATCATTTCAAATTTGATTACCTAATAAATGTATCCAGGCTGAACAACCACCATATAGAACCGAGCAGAGCAAAGATAATGATGATCAGGTGATCAGGAATGTCTCATGTCTCAGTCAATGAGAAGAAACATTATTGATCATGTCACCAAATAGATTCAAACTAAAGTAATGAGCATGGTTTGAAAATGTAAGAAGTAGAAAATACAGATATTTGTGTAAAAAACTTAATAAATGAAAGTATAAAGTTGTCATAAAAATAAATAGTAAAGTAACAATAGTAAATAGTTAAGTATTTGTACATTACTTTCCATCTCTGCTTACAATGCAGGTACAAATGCGAGTAATACGATGCTTTATTGGGAAAAAACTAACAAAACAGATTCGTGTTCCAAAGGCAACGCCCACTTTAAGGAGAAGGGCATGGGCAGGATGAGAAAACCAAGATGAGACGAGAAAACAAGGCTTAGTATAGACTGGGAGGGGAGCACACAGCGTATACTTCATGAGTGGATCGAGAATCCTTAATTACTGTGAGTGACCGAGTCAAGGAGAATGTGATCAGGGGAATGTTAACGGGTCTGTGGTGGAAGGGGTTGAAGTCCTCGGCAGAGATATTTATGGTCCACACGGTTGTAGTTAGATGCTGATTAATGCCTTGACAAGACAATTAATCCCAATCCCAACACGATCAAATGCCCCTATGTGTATATACAAGCATAACTTTATAACCAGTTACTGGTAAATGAATTACACTGATTATCTCTTCATCATGGCACCTGTTAGTAAGTGGGATATATTAGGCAGCAAGTGAACATTTTGTCCTCAAATTTGATGTGTTAGAAGCAGGAAAATTGGGGAAGCTTAAGGATTTGAGCGAGTTTGACAAGAGCTAAATTGTGATGGTTGGACCAGTGTATCTAGATCTCCAAACCTGCAGCTCTTGTGGGGATAATCCGGGCTGCAGTGGTCAATATTTATCAAAAGTGGTCCAAGAAAGGAACAGTGGTGAATCGGCGACAGGGTCATGGGCGGCCGAGGCTCACTGATGCATGTGGGGAGCGAAGGCTGCTTGTGTGGTCCAATCCAACAGAGGAGCTTCTGTAGCAAGTTAAGTAGAAGTTAATGCTATTAATGACGGGTCAGAAATATTTTGGCAGCAAAAGGGGGACCAACACAATATTAGGCAGGTGGTCATAATGTTATGCCTGATTGGTATGTACTGATGTAGGTGAGGTGAGGAGGCCTGGGCTGCAGTCAGCATTCAAATTTATCCCAAAGGTTGTTGAGATCAGGGTTCTATAGCAGGCCACTCAAGATATTCCACTCCAACCCATGTAAAGCATATCTTCAAGTAACATGTTCCAGTATGAAAATGCTCATGTGCACAAAGCCAACTCTTTGTGCACATGAGCATTTTTATGCTGGAACTTGTTTGGAGGTCTTTATTCACGTGAAAAAAAAATGTAATGCTACAGCATACAAAGGCATCCTGTACAATTGTGCGTCTATAAACTTTGTGTCAATTATATGGGAAAAATGGCTAGAGTCTGGTGTCCCAAAATTTTCGTCCATATAATGAAAATAAAAGTGTGTGTGTGTGTTTGTGTACCTGCATGTGTGTGCCTCATTAATGCAGCTTAAGATGTAACATCTGGTGTACAGAGTTGAACTTCTTCTCCATACCCCCCCTGTCCTCTACATCTGCCTCTTTTAAACCAACTACCTGCATGTCTTCCCTCACCACATCCATAAACCTCCTCCTTGGTCTTCCTCTTTTCCTCCTTCCTGGTGGCTCCATCCTCAGCATTCTCCTACCGATATACCCCATGTCCCTCCTCTGCACATGTCCAAACCATCTCAATCTCACCTCCCTTACCTTGTCTCCAAAACGTCCTACATCCCTCTAATAAACTCGTTTCTAATCCTGTTCATCATCGTCACTCCCTATGAAAATCTCAACATCTTGAGCTCTTCCACCTCTAGCTTCACCTCCTGTCTTTTAGTCATTGTGTACTATGGTGAACACTGCATTAATATTTACAGCTTTTAAAAAAATTGACACAAGCCCATCTATAACAGAACAGCTTGCATAATCAGCATGTGCAGATTGCCGATTACAGCACAACATCTATAGCAAATGCCACTGAAACATCTAGCAGAGGAACACCAGCGCAACACAACCTACACATGTGCTTTGAACTGACTAAATTTCAGTGGTCAATTCAACAAAACATGTTGATTTTTGCAGTAATTTTATCATTATGTTCTCTGACCTGCACAATCTCTAGCATTTCCTCACGACTGATGTACCCATTGCCATCCAGGTCATACATGCTGAACGCCCATTTCAGCTTCTGATCCAGCTTCCCCCGTGAGGTCACGCTCAGAGCGATGATGAACTCCCGGAAGTCGATAGTGCCATCGTTGTTGGTGTCGAACGTGCGGAACACGTGCTCTGCGAACTTGGAGGCATCACCGTATGGAAAGAAGTTGGCGTATATCTTCTTGAACTCCTCCACGTTCAGGTGGCCGCTTGGGCAGTCTTTAAGGAAGCCCTGAAGAACAAAAAAGCCTTAACCTTCTTCAGTTTTATGTATTTATAGCTTACACTCTAAAACAGTATAAAGTAGGGCTGGGTGATATGACAAATATATCATATTGTGATTTCTGCAATACTTGATGCATTTTCACGATACATAATTTAGCTAACAAAGTCTAGTTATATAAGAACAAATAAAAATTATCTTACAAATAATCATATAATTTGTCCAAAAACATAAAAAAAAAAAACATCATCATACCAATATCTTATATTAGATATTATATTATATAATAGAAAAGTGTATCACGTAATCATTTATCACAATGTTCATATTATATCAATATATTGCCCAGCTCTATGTGTTACCAATATAGAGTGATGATAGATTGCATGTAACTGAGAATGTTACAATTATTTGGACTGCATTTGAAATGTTTTGTGACAATTCAATAACTGGACTACGGCTATAGACTTCTGTTAAAACCCTGATCTACAAAAAGTTTGCAGGCAGACTGTATTATCACAGAACAGTCAGGAGGCTCTTTAATTTATTGTGTTCCTTCTTTCAAAGGTGATAAAATATACCAGGGGTTTTCATACATCTTAATAAGACACCCATTCATGCTGGCGGTGCGACACACCGGCGGAGCTGAATGATTGAAAACACATCTCCTTTATGTCACCTAAGAAAATCGGTGGGTGAAATGAAGATTGACTGGGTGCTACAACAAATCCTTTTTCTATTGAGCAGTGAGAAGGAATAGAAGAATAGATGGCCTGGTCCACTTGAACAAACTGGAGCCTTCTATTTCAAGTAGTTTTAGTAGGTAGGCATATGAACAAAGTTTTAGACTTTGTAGGCATATGAACAAAGGGAGGTGGTCACCAAAGCTACGTCTACAGTGATCTGGATGAAAACAGAGTTTTCGTCTAAAAATGACTAAAATGACTAAAATGACTAAAAATGAATCATGTTATTCGAAAGCCGTCCACACTGTGGCGCATCCACTTTTTTTATCCACTTTGAAGAGCGTTTTCTAAAATCTACACTTTCGTTGACTGAAAACGGCATCTCAGTGTGGACAGAAGGCTAAAGTACATATGCGTTTCCAAACAAAAATGTGTTAGTGTGGATATGGCCCAAGTATCATTCATGTTTTTGCAGTTCTCCCTGTAACTGCCAGAACTCCGTCCTCTTTTAGAGCATCCCATCCTATTACAAACTGTGTACAAAGCATAAAACCACAGATCACCAGTTATAATATTTCAAGCTTCACAGTTTGAACCCAAAGAATCGTGAAGCACTGATGCTTCACGATGGGATATAATTGTGCTGATGGGATACACAGGAAGTTATTTATGCTGCCAGTATTTTAGGTCATAACCTCAGAATAAGTGAAAAAATAAAATAAAATAAAAAGCGCAAACATGGAGATTGGCTGAGTAAATAACTCATCCCTGTGTTTCTGTAGTTCACATTTACTCACACTTTGATTCAATACACAACAAAAGCCTGACCTTAGGGTTGCCACATCAGCTCCTGACCCTGAAATACAGATACTCTTACAGCAACTCATTTTCAAAGACCACTACACAAAACACCATATTGTACTCTTAATGTGATATATCTCTAGGGAAATATGTGCTTTTATGCTGTTGTAAGTAAATACCATCATGTGACAGAAAGGCTGTTATACCTGTGGCTACTGGTAGACTACAAATATCTATAGTCAAAGACTAATCGAGGTACTTGTTGTGAACCAGCTGCTTTATCTCACCTTGTACCACTCCTGCAGCTCATGGTCTGAAAACTCTGTGTTCTCCCTCAGGTCCTGTAGCATCTCCGGCCTGAGCTTGCTGTTCTGCTTTCCCATGGTGACGAGTCTGTGTGTGCTCAGAAATGACACAACCTCGGGGTCAGACCTGCTAACAAAAAAAAAAAAAACATACCAATTAGGGTGCAGAGCAATATGTTTAATACGCAGAGATGAACAGGCATGCAAACAGAAAAGAGCCCTCATTACTGCACAGACACCATGACTGAGTTTCATTATGAGCAGACTCCAGGAGCTACCATAAACAGAATTTGAGCATAATTTAGATGTCACACACCCTTTTTTATATCAAAGTACTATGCGGCAGATCCACTACTGAAACAACCCCACTGATCTCTCTACTGATATTCAGTCAAATCTGCTGGCATGTTTCATGACAATGAGCAGGTTTTTAATTGCGTATTTTTTTGCGTATTTTGATTTTAGGAGTGCATGGAAGTACAGCAGGTAGTGTAGCTTCAACAAGGCTTGAAATTACTCTTGGGCTCCGGTTACTGTGGTTGAGCTTTTGTTTTGCATGGTCACCCTGGGTCTGTATCTGTCTGGGTTTCCTTTATGCTTTCTGGTCTCATCCCTTAAAACCCTAGGATAAAGCTGGTTACTGAAGATGAATGAATTTGAGCTTGTGTATGTCAGAATTAAGGCCCTGAACTATAGCTTCCAACAGTCAGCGCACCCACACATGATCTCTGTGCCTGAATAATGGCTCTTGCAATTATTACATGAACACTGACTTCCCATTCATAAAACACTTGGTCTCACATTTGTGTTCCACATTTGTCTTTTATATTCATGTTATGTGCAGGTTATGGTTTCTTTTATACTTTGGCTTTGTTTTCTCTGTATTAGTTATTACTGTTTACATACACTATATGAATGAAAGTTTGTGAACACTTGACCATAAGCTCTGTATGTGCTTTTTGAACATAACATTCAATATTTAGGTCCCATTTCCTCTTGTAATATCCTCCACTAGATTTAGGAGTGTGCTTGTGGAGATTTGTGGGATTCATTCAGCCACAAGGGTGTTAGTAAAGACTGGTATTGATGTAGGTAAGGTGTCAAGGCCTGGGGTGCATTCAGCTGTCAATTCATCCCAAAGTTGTTCAGTAGGGTAACCAATGTGAAGCATATCTTCATGGAGTTGACTTTGTGCACAGGGGCATAGTAATGCGAGAACAGGTTTGGGTCTTCTAGTTCAAGTGAAGGGAAAATGTCATGCTACCACATCCAAAGACGTCCTATACAATTGCGTACCGCCAATCTTGTGGTTTGAGTTTGGGGAAGAACAACATATGGGTGGAAAAAAGACAGTTGATCCAATACTTTTATATAGATATATATCATCTTACAAAAGCTCACATTTGACCAATAATAGATCAATTGTTGCTTGAAATTCAGCAGTACTATTAACAGATGCTCTCTTCTTGAGGCACTTCTTGACCGTAACCCTTTCACAAAGCGCATAATTATAGACGTGGCATTTAATGTTCTTACTTGCTCCTGTCTCCTCTGGTTTGGATTTAAATCTACATCCAGACTTCAGTGAAGCTGCTTTAAGACTATGTGTACTGTTAGAAGCCCAATACATACAAAATCTGAATTGAATCTGAATCGAATAAATAAACTGAATTTGACACATTTGTAAAAAATACAATGACAACCTAATCCTAAACCTAATCTCATCCTGGCAAGCGTCCAACCTTTTAAAAAATCTTGTATTATTATTATTATTATTATTATTATTATTATTATTATTATTATTATT
>JAAIIK010000068.1:2045849-2060708 GCA_014706435.1 Silurus glanis | reverse complement strand
CACACACACACACACACACACACACACACACACACACACACACACACTCAGGTCTACAATAAACTGAATAAATTTGAAAAGGGCATTGCCACCACACTATCGTTTTTGATCCTTTACCAAAAGTTGCTTATCCACACTGCAACATTTGAAAATGCTTACATGACTGTACTAAGCATGAGCAAAATGTAAGAC
This sequence comes from Silurus glanis, assembly GCA_014706435.1. NCBI lineage: Eukaryota > Metazoa > Chordata > Actinopteri > Siluriformes > Siluridae > Silurus > Silurus glanis. Next base: position 2,060,516 of record JAAIIK010000068.1, on the reverse strand, counting down.
TCTTTCTCTTTCTATGTCATTTTTGCCTGGCTTTAATTTACTTTTTGGCTCTTTGTAATGTCACAGCAATGACTAAAAATGCATTTTTGAAAGCCTCTGTTTTCACAATGTAAAGCGAAAACAGTTTTTAAATTGATCCTCTTTGGAGAGCGTTTTTAGAAAGTAATGTTGTCACTGACTGAAAACGCTGTCATAGTGTGGACGAAGGGCCAAAATGGAGAGAACAGTATGCGTTTTGAAAACCCAGCCATTAGGGTTGCACAAGCCAGTGCATTCTTAGTGCCGGTCCCAAGCCCAGATAAATGGGGATGGTTGCGTTAAGAAGGGCATCCAGCATAAAACATGTGCCCGGGTTATCAACGACCGCCACAGGTATCATTAGCCAACAGGCTAGGCTAGGTCAGAAGGAGTTGCATTGTGTGTTTGTGGATTTAGAGAAAGCGTACGACAGGGTGCCGAGAGAGGAGTTGTGATATTGTATGAGGAAGTCAGGTGTGTCAGAGAAGTATGTGAGAGTGGTGCAGGACATGTATGAGAACATGTATAAGGACAGTGTGACAGCAGTGAAGTGTGCAGTAGGAACAACAGACTGGTTCAAGGTGGAGGTTGGACTGCATCAAGGATCGGCTCTGAGCCCTTTCCTGTTTGCAGTGGTGATGGACAGGTTGACGGCCTGGGGGGGTGGAGGTACACGCTGGAGAGAAGGGGAATGAAAGTCAGTAGGAGTAAGACAGAGTACATGTGTGTGAATGAGAGGGAGGGCAGTGGAGTGGTGCGGTTGCAGGGAGAAGAGGTGAAGAAGGTGGAGGAGTTCAGGTACCTGGGGTCAACAGTGCAAAGTAATGGAGAGTGTGTTTGAAAAGTGAAGAAAAGAGTGCAGGCAGGGTGGAGTGGATGGAGAAGAGTGGCAGGAGTGATTTGTGATAGACGGGTATCTGCAAGAGTGAAAGGGAAAGTTTCTAGGACTGTGGTGAGACCTGCAATGTTGTATGGATTAGAGACAGTGGCATTGAGTAAAATACAAGAGGTGGAGCTGGAGGTAGCAGAGCTGAAGATGTTGAGGTTTTCGTTGGGAGTGACGAGGATGGACAGGATTAGAAATAAGTCTATTGGAGGCACAGCGACTGTAGGTCGTTTTGGAGACAAGGTGAGGGAGGCGAGATTGAGATAGTTTGGACATGTGCAGAGGAGGTACATGGGGTATATCTGTAGGAGAATGCTGAGGATTGAGCCACCAGGAAGGAGGAAAAGAGGAAGGCCAAGGAGGAGGTTTATGGATGTGGTGAGGGAAGACATGCAGGTAGTTGGGTTGAAAGAGGCAGATGTAGAGGACAGGGGGGGTATGGAGATGGATGATCCGCTGTGGCGACCCCTAATGGGAGAAGCCGAAAGAAGAAGAAAGAGAATATGCGTTTTGAAATGAAAAAGTATTAACATGGACATGGCATGTGCATGTGAACTTAATCACACCGCTTCTACTGAGACACATCTGTTCTCAATCACACACACACACACACACACACACACACACACACACACACACCTCTTTTGCTGATTATTTAAAGGACAATCATTCATAGAAACACTCGAAGAAATAGTACTGTTACTCTCAGTCTATACCAAGCCCTGTTCTTGTGTTTATCTCTGGTTTTGATCTTTTATTCTGTTTATGATTTCTTGTCCAGGGATTACCCTGTACCTTTTGTTTGCTGCTCGCCTGATCTATTGCCTGAATTAGATTTTGATATGTGGATAATGTCTTAGATTTGTTTGCAAACCTTTTTTTAAAACAGCCTAAATTTGCAAGTGCATCTGTCTGTCCCAAAATATGGCACGCAGGAAAAATTTAATCCTTTGTATTTGGTTTGGTCTGGCAATGCCTACTGAAGTATGCAATTATACAACAGTATGCAAATGCATTCATTTTATTAATTCATCTTCCAGGTAAGGCCTGGGCCTGGTGGATGTCCAACATGGGGAACAAGGTGGAAGTACACGCTGGATTAAACAGCAAGTGCAATTGTCGGATCACATAGGCTTTAACAGGCGATACAATTTAGGTTCAACTGTAACATGATAGAGGGTCAGTTGGCTACACGAGTCTTGTATTCATGGTTGAAGGCAAGGATGATGTTTAAATACGCCAATATAAAACAGAGGTCAGGGTCATGTACAGCAGCTACAATATGCATTGTGAACTGTTGATCTAAATCCAGGAGAACGTTCAGATCCCACTGATGCGGCATGCCATTTATAAGAGCAATCCAAGACATTATAATTAGCTCTCCTATCTCATTGAATAATGATAGCATTTCTTCTTTTCCCCATCCATCAGAATACCACTATCCATTAGTCTTTCAAGCCAGACATCAAAAGTCTGCCACTCTTTTTCACATGCCTAAGGATTGCCTACATTTACAAGAACGAGGACTTCAATAAGAAAAAACCTGTTAGCGAAAAAGGGTTCTTCAAGGCGTCTTGCTTCATAAAGGACTACTAGAACACTTTGAGCTTTCTTTAATAGGGAAACCCCTTTGTAGATCTTGATATAAAACCTCTTAGAGTTCCCACTGAGGGACCAAACCAAAGAAAAATAACAAGGGCAGATGCTTTCAGACAGGTGTACTACATGAGACTATTAAGCAACTGACATCCTACCCTATTCTGTGACACAAAAATAATGAGCAGGCGCGGATATCCCCATTCACCAAGAGAATGGGATGATTGCTGAATGCTTAAAATGTACTGCGGAAGAGTCTGGAAGCTCTCTTACACTTTGGAGACATTTTGTTGCCATGGATTGAAAGAAAATTGTCACAGCAAATAAAAAAAGATTGATTCACTGACCACTTCTATCCTACAAGGGAATATGTCTATATTGATAGAAGTGGTCTGTTCCAGGAAGACCCCAACCCATTCACAATCCATGCATGAGGGATCAGTGAATGTTTTTGATGAGGATGAAAATGATTTTCTGAAATGATTAAATGAAATTATATGCCATGGCTATTAGTTATGTGTTTATTAAACTCAGAACTAGCCCAGAAGGCAGAAAGTTTTTAAGGCTTTGATACTTATTTCTAGCTTTAAATTCTTTCAAAAGGACAAAGCCTCTTTGGTAAATTGGCTAATTAACATGGGATCACAGTGCCCACCACTATATGCCCTAGCTATCAACCTAAACAAGCAATTAGCCAGGAATCCCAGGCCTTCATAACTCTATAATAATTAAAATAACAAGGTCTTCATTGTGCTTAATGGTCCAGAATAAATCCTGCAAACAGTTCAACTACCGAAGTGTCCACAGTGTGCTACCAACGACTCTACTGAATTCACCGGTTTTGTATGTATTTTTTTGTCAAACTTGCAGGCTTACTGCATATGTTGGATCAAATGCAATTAATGAATGATAAGCCAGTGAAAGCTGAAGATAGTTGATGTGCAGTGCAATGGCATGACTCAGCAACTTCTGATTTAATTATCTGTGCTGAATCCTAAAGCTTCCCTCCTCTTCTTTCTCTGCCTTTATCCTGTACATAACTGCCTTTCTTTTACTAAGTAGAAAACTATAAAGGAGAAAGATTGGTGTAATTGAATTATCCACTTTACACTATCATTGCAGGATTCCATCTTTCTGCCATTCAGGCATTTCTTCCTATTTATTTTGAGAAGGTCGATTCACCTCGCTGAGTGTCTTAAATATTTGTAATTGTACAGCAATGTGGACTTAAATACCTCAAGCTTGTCTGATATCATGGATTTTTATTTAACCAGCACATCCACTGGATTACCAGTAGAACTACTTAAGATGAGGTGCAAGTGTACATCGACCTTAATCATGGTCCAAGATGTTTTTAAATATTTAAACACATCTTGAACCATAAAATAAATATTGAGCAAGGATTTCTGCAGCACTCTCAGCTAGTGGACCAGATAAATAATAAGCAATGCCCAGCTGCCTGGTACAACAATGCTCAATAATCCACAGGCAGACCTTATTGAAGAGTCCTAGAAATCCTGCTACTTTTCTGCTGCTTATTTTGCTTAATTCTTATTTTTTATACTGGAGAAGACATAAAATATATACAAGATACAGTTTATAATTTAAAACTTATCCTGTATCCATAGGAATAATAAATGAAACTGGTGGCACTGGTGGTTAGTACAGTGTTTTTGGCTGACTCTGGGACTACAAGGGACTTTGACCTGGTCACTGTCAGTGTCATCTAGTTTTCAGGGAGTTTTGTTATTGTACATTTCATGTCTTTAATGCTTATATATGGCTTGTAAACTTCTACATATAGAAATAGTGAGGAGATGAGGGAGTGATGTTTTATGCTGATTAGGGTCACAGTGATTAACAGGATCAGCGGGTGTGAGGTGGGAATGCATCCTGGATGGGAAACCAGTCCACTATAGAAAATTAACACACCAATGAAAAGTTTATTTCAGCCACTACATGAGAACAAGCACTGTGATATTTATCACCAGACAAATTGTACAAATTTGCCTTTTAAAGTATCAGATCATATCTAGCTTGAAGTGCTTACCCTGCAATGAAAAATCAATGAAGCATCTAAATGTTTTCATGTCTGCCATCATTTGCAGGAATCCAACCTGTACACCTTTGCACACTGACCATTTTAAAGACTTTAAAAATGAACCATGACATTATAATAAGATTGTTCCAATCTGTTCATAATTAGATTCAATAATTACAGAAGTTACCTGAGAAATGCTGTATTTGTCAAATTTCTTAAGTTTGCCCGATGAGTTAAATATCTGTAAAATTTCAAAATTAACAACAGAAAGGTGCTGTGCCTTGATTCTGATAGTCAATATGTACTAATTCATTTTCTTGCTCTAATACATTATTGTTTCTATAATATATATTCTATAGAATAACAGATAATTCACAGGGACTTGTATGGTGGAGGCATTGTATAATCACAACCTAACAAAGAATAGAATTCAATAGATGGGATGTTTCTGTAAAATAATTTTTCAGTGTCAATAATTATTCAGGAGTCTTCAGTGTCAGTGCTTTGTAACTGTCAGGGAGGTAGAGCAAATTTCCATCTTCTTCTTTTGTCTTTTTTAATGGAAATATCTTTTAGGAGCTAATTGGCTCCACACCGTTAAATGTAACAATCCCACCTCATGAAGATTATGGACCACTCTCCAGTGTTCTGTATTGTTTAAAGATTTATAATCACACTCTTGATGTCACCCAAATGAGGATGGGGTCCCCTTTTGAGTCTGGTTCCTATCAAGGTTTCTTCCTCATGACATCTAAGGGAGTTTTTCCTTGCCACAGTTGCCATGGCTTGCTCATCAGGGATAAATGCACACCATTCACCTTAACTGTTGATTTCTGTAAAGCTGCTTTGAGACAATGTCTGTTGTGAAAAGCGCTATAGAAATAAACTTGACTTGACTTGACTTGTCTTGACTACACTGGTAAAAGTAATAATGTGTTGTCTTTTAATAAATAAGTAAATAAAAATTAGGGTATACTAGGGCAAGGTAATAAACGCTGTGGTATAATAGAAATAAAACCCTGTTATACATGTTGTTATAGGATGATCTAACTCTAACATTAAGCACAAGCCACTATCCTCTGAGAACTCATGTTTGAAGCGATGCACTAAATGAATCTTTAGTGTAGCATGAGTTTCCAGAGAGAACTGGATTCTCTCCTTTTTGCCCTTGACTGATTGTAGCTATCTTCATCCTGCTTTAGAAAAATTTGACCACAGTTTATTTATGATTAGGAACTGTCAGTGATGAATGGGCCACAGTCACAAGAGCTCCACTGACCTTAAAATGGCATGTAATGTAATTGCTTTGCTACTTTCCTGAAGCCGCTCTGCATGAGGATGTTGCTGTCCTATCCCTCACTTCTATCACTTACAGTATCATTTTTGTTTACTCTCATCATGGCCGTAAACACTGGTCAGTAGTCTAATCTAATCTTCTCTCATAGCTTTAGTCATGTACACATATAAATGAACAGATCATGTTTTTATGATGTAGCTTTTTGACTAGTATGCTTTGAGTTTACTTGAATTTCCTGCAACTGTAGGACAATGTCACTTCAGCTCAATGCAAACTTCCTTTGAACTTATCACCTTTATCCTATAATAAAACATTTTCATTAAGGTGGGAGTGCTATCTTCCAGGATGACCCCAAACCTCAATCCACTTCTATTAAACATTAGACACCACCGTCATCAATTTGAGGTAATATACATTTTTCACCCCTCTGTTTACCCCTCTGGCACAGTTCCTGATAAATCAATGACAAGATACAATACATCTGCTCTGGAAGCTTGAGATGGTTCAACAAGATCGGGATACATTTATATAATTTTCCCTTAAATGTGACACTCATGTCTTATGACTCCATATATACACAAAATTAAACAATGCAAAAAAGCCAGTGTTCTAGCTATTGTCAAGATTATGGAACATGAACTAGTTTACCATCAGACATGACTGATGTACCGGTCACCGATCACTCAAACGGCATCTTATATAATGCCTCAGATGGAGAATTGGTAGTCAATATTTAGTCACTTGGATGGACTCAAGTGTATTACCCAGTGATGGACTAAGTAAACAAAGCATGTAGTTGAGTAAAAGTAGAGATACACTGGGTAAAATATCACTTCAGTAAAAGTAAAAAATTGTTCACTTTAAACTTTATTTAGGGTAAAAGAACAATAGTATTTGCCTTCAAATGTAAAGTATACAATGTACTATGATTTATTATGGCTATAATGTTCCTATTAACATTTTTATTACAAGACTTGTTGCTTAATCAACTCAGTTTATGTGAAAATAACTCTTAGCACAACAATCTATTAATAGAATGATATTAATGCGTGAAACAATGATTGATATCTATTAAAATGATCATATCTTTAATGCTACTACTAAAATTTTCTGTGAGTAATAAATGATGAAAAAATCTCCTGACTCTAACTTGCCACAACACCCGTGGCCTTATTTACACCCCCAAACACAAATAGTTTTCCTCATAAACCTGGTATCTTTGCTTTCAAATATGCAGCATCTGCAGAATGCACTGGTGGCTGTAAATATTCTGGACGATGGAAAGACATACAGTATATTAAATGCTACACCGTTTGAATATGCAGTTTGGGCTCTACTCGAGCGAGGCTGATGCTTGTGACGTGAGAAGCTAAACAGCAAGAGATGGAAAAAAAAAAAAACTAAACTAAATTAATAATGGCAGTAGGGCCCACCAGCAGAAACAGAGCGTCAATGCAATATTGATGAGCTCAGTACAAGAGCAGCTGGAATTCCAGGCTTGTCTACACAGTGACTCGGAAGCATAGCAAACAGCTAATTATGGGAGATAATATTAAGTTTTAGTTTTTTTGCAGATGCACAGTTCCTAGGTCTCAAATGAGTTAATAAAATTAGTAATTAATATTACTCATAGTGTGCTTCGGAACATTAATTATATATGAAATGAATACATTTATATTTAGAAACTGTAAGGGATCAGAGTTATAAAGCCAGAACAAGTAACGTCATCAAGGTAATTTCACCAGGATGGATTTGAAAAAAACTCCAAAGGTGTGAAATCAGCATGGAAATGTAGAAAGATATAAGGAAACACTTTTCTTTTACTAAGGTAGTTCAATTTAAAATAAATCTTCTATCTAGCGCAATCAGTAGATGTATGCAGCCTATCAGTGACAGTCATGTCATGTGAATGCTGCCTACTTCACTAAATTTTTGAAACCTGCCACTAGCAATGATTGATAAGGTCTATGTGAAATACAGTATCTCTTGAGATTAATTTGTGGAAGATTGTTTAGTCTCTTATTATTTTGCCAGAACTTGAAGTAATGCATAGCTCAGTGACATTGTCCAGATATTGATAGCTAGATGTTAGCTTCTCATCTGTTTTGAAGCAGAAATTTTCAAGCTTGCAACCCCCACAACTGACCTGACCATTAAAAATCCAATTACAACTACCGCAGAGTAATAATCAGAGAAAATCTATCCTGGGGTCTACTAAAAGTTACAAGCTATACAATCTACAGTGCTTTATACTGAGCATCTCTAGATCTTTATGCTATCTATGTATAGTGTATAGTGTTCATAAATATCATTCAAGATCATTTAATGTCCAGTAGTTTCGCCTTAATGTCCAGCAAAGGCTCCTTAATGTCCATTAGTGGCAGTTTAATTATATGACATTGTATCTTAATGTCTATCAGTGTTACTCTAACATTGATGGACTCTAATGTCACCTTAATGACCAGCAATTTCGCTGCCATGTCCAGCATTTTCACCTTAATGTCCAGCAATATCACTGTAAAGTCCAGCAATTTTACCTTAATGTCCAGTCATACTTTAATGTCCAGCAATTTCACCTTAATGACCAGCAATACCACTTCAATGTCCAACAATATCACCTTAAGTTCCAGAATTTCACCTTAATATCCAGCAAAATCACCTTGATATCTAGGAATATAACTGAAATTTGCAGCAACGCCAGCTAAATGTCCAGCAATGTCATCTTAATGTCTAGCATTATCACTAATATCCAGCAATATCAACTTAATGTCTAACAGTGCCGCCTTAATGAGCTAAAATGTCATCTTACTATTTAGTAGTGGCATCGGAATATCATAAATAGTGATATATTAATGACTCGCATTGACATTTACTGTTTGACTGCCATGGCACCTTCCTGGCTTTCAATTGCATCTTAATGTCCAGCCACGCCACTTAAGATTCTCTAATGTTAGCTAAATGCTCCATAATAGAGCATACTGGAAATGTAAATCTCTTACTAATGAGCTGCATGGGAATGTTGACTGTAGTTATTCTCTATTTGTTTTAGTACTCCAGTGGAATGGGAAAAATGAAAAGCATTTACAACACGAATTAAGTTAGGCTTTACAATATTCCTGATGGGACTGAATGCATATTAGCACCGCCATGGGAATAGAGTTGTTCACATACATGTCAAATGTTAGAATGCAATTCAGTAAAGTACTCTCAATTGATTCACTTTTAATGATAGGAACTTTTAAGGCATCCAATTAGTCAGTCATTCATTCATGAGAAAAACATGCCTATCTAAATTGTGAGCTGAACAAAACTCACTTCGAGTTGTCAAACTTTGCCTTCCACAGAGATAATTTCATTAGGTAAGACACCATCTGTTTGTAAATAATAAGCGAATATGTCTTTAAAAAAGTTTTAACTGAGTAATTGTTACATCATGGAGTATAACATATTTACATACTGTACTTGTATGTATTGTGCAAAAACATTCCATATACGTACATGATATCTAAAAAAAAAAGTTGTTGACACCTGACCATAATTGGTATGTGTTTTTTGAACATCCCATTCCACATTTAGTCCCCATTTGCTGTTATAATAATCTACACTATACTGAGATTTGTGTTCATTCAGTCACAGGGGTGTTAGTAAAGATATGTACTGATGAAGGTGAGGTGTCGAGGCCTGGCGTGCAGTCAGTGTTCAAATTCATCCCGACTTGTTGCAGCGGCAAGTGGTCTGAGCAAGTGGACCTTCCTTCTGCAACCTCTAAAGCAATGCTGCAGCACTCATGCGTATGTTTTTTAATTCAGCTTCCTCACCTGATGAACAGAACGAAGATTCAACTTCTTTGATCGACCATTCTGAGGCCTGTTCAGAGTGTAAACTGTCTTGGAAAACCTCTTTATAACCCTGGCCACTGTAATGTAACTTGTCCTGCACTACCCTCACATACTTCTCTGACACACCTGACTTCCTCATACAATACCACATCTCCTCTCTCGGCACCCTTTCTCTAAATCCATAAACACACAATGCAACTCATTCATGACCTTCTCTATACTTCTCCATCAACATTCTTAAAGCAAATATTGCATCTGTAGTGCTCTTCCTTGGCATGAAACCATACTGTTAAACCACTACAGATGGTCACCTCTGCTTAATTCCCCTGTAGTTACTGCAGGTCTGCACATCTCCCTTATTCTTGAAAACCAGTACCAGCACACTCCTTCTCCATTCCTCAGGCATCCTCTCACCTTCCAGAAACTTGTTAAACAATCTTGTTAAAAACTTCACTGCTATCTCTCCTAAACATCTCCATGTCATTTACCGGTATGTCTTCAGGTCCATCCGACTTTCGACTCTTCATCCTCTTAATCTCTGCTCTCACTTCCTCCTTACTAATCCTATCCACTTCCTGCTTCACGATCTCCACATCATCCAACCTTCGCTCTCTCATTTTCCTCATTCATCAGCTGCTCAAAATACTCCCTCCATCTTCTCAACACACTCTCTGATCCTGTCAACACATTTCCATCTACATCATTTATTGCTCTAACTTGCAGCACATCCTTCCCAGCTCGGTCTTTCTGCCGGGCCAATCCTTCCTTAGTGCCCAACTTCTCATACAGCTCCTCATATGCCTTTTCCTTGGCTTTAGCCACATCTCTCCTCACCTGCTGCCACATCTCCTTGTACTCCTGCCTACTTTTCTCATCACTCTGTCCATCCCAATTCTGTTTCGCCAACCTCTTTCTCCTTATGCTTTCCTGCACTTCCTCATTCCACCACCATGTCTCTTTGTCTTCCTTTCGATTTTCAGATGTCACACCAAGTACCTTTCAGCTGTCTCCCTTATCACTTCTGCAGTAGTTGCCCAATCATCCAGCATCTCCTCACCACCACCGAGCCCCTGTCTGACCTCTTCCTTGAATTTCACACTACAGTCTTCCTCCATAAGTTTCCACCATCTTTTCTCTCTTCAGTCCTCACTCTCCTCCTCTTCTTCTTCACCTCCAAAGCCATCCTACAGACCACCATATGATGCCGTTGCTGGTGTCCCCTGCCAACACCTTACAGTCTCCAATCTCCTTCAGGTTGCATCTCCTACATAGAACAAAGTCCACCTGTGTGCACCTTCCTCCACTCTTATACATCACCCTATGATCCTCCTTCTTCTTAAAATAAGTATTCACCACTGCTATTTCCATCCTTTTAGCAAAATCTACCACCATCTGCCCTTCCACATTCCTCTCCTTAAAGCCATACCTACCCATCAACTCCTCATCACCTCTGTTTCCTTCACCTAAATGCCCATTAAATCTGCCCCAATCACCAATCTTTCATTCCTAGGTACACCGTCTACCACTTCATTTAACTCACTCCAGAATTTTTCCTTCTCCTTCATCTCATCACCCTATCAGAAACTGTCTTCACCTCCACTACACACTTCCTTCAGAATCACCCCTACACCATTTCTCTTTCCATCCACACTATGATAGGACAGTTTAAACCCCATCATATCAGCTAACTCGCTCCCTTTACCAGTCATAGTACCAACATTTAAAGTACCAACCGTAACCTCCACCTTCCTACACGTCTCCTTTCCTCGCTGTCTCTGTAGACATCTTCCTCCTCTCCTTCTCCTCCTTTGGCCAACAGTAGCCCAATTTTCACTGGTACCCTGTTGGCCAGCAATACCTGTGGCGGTCGTTTGGTGACCCGGGCCTCAACCGATCCGGTATGCAACCCTCCCCATTTATCCGGGCTTGGGACCAGCACTAAGAGTGCACTGACTTGTGCAACCCTATTAGCTGGGTTAACTTTTGGAGAGAAACAATTCTAATTCTCAAATCCTCAGAGATTACTTGGTGTGGAATTGTACTCAAAGCTCCAAATTTATATCTGCTCTAATACAAGATACACGCTATTTTTTACAATAATGGCTGTATATTGAGTTATATCTAGAGGACAGTAAATCTATACTGCTATAGAAGCTACAGATTGACAACTTTAAAAAAATTTCAAGTTTCATTTCTATGGTATTGTCCTTTGAGAAGATATAGTAAAATGGTTGCTGAATTGTGAGGGTTGTACTCACTATTGCGAGATAACTTTTTTTTAATGGCTGGAAAAGTCAGATATTCCAATACTTTTGTACATATAGTGTAGCAATATACTGCACATATACAGACATGGATGTGAATTAAAATATAAATGATTGGATTATAGTGATATTTTAAACTAATTGTCTTCTATAGAATTTGCTAAAATTCATATTGACAAGCCACAATGCTATTGCGACAATGTGAGTTAGACAAATTAGTTTTTTGGCAATTAGCTGTATGTTCAAAATGCAAAAAATGAAGCTTTTAAAGAAAAGAACACAATACATACTGTGACTGGAGGAGGTTCAGTTAGGCTTTGTTTTGTCTGGCATGGGGACCCTGTGCAGGACACAATTAAATCTCAAGAATACCAAGTCATTCTGGAGTAAAATGTACTGGCCAGATAGAGTGACAGAAAGCTCTGTCTCAGTCGCAGCTGGTGGGTCCTCCAATTGGGTAATGACTCAAAACCTACAGTTAACAATGAACACATTTCTCCACATCTGTACAAGTCAGTCCATTCATATCTGACTGTGAATACGGATTTTTCTGTTGTACAATTTTTAATGTATATTTGTCTTCTAATTATGCATTTTCATATGCAAGTCATACTACTCCTTAATTGTAAGAAAAAGAATTACACATTATCCTAGCTACTCACTGCAAACTAGTTTAATGTTTTATGTGGGTTTTTTAATTGTTTGTTTGTTGGCTTTTTGCTGTATTTTCTACATCATGTAATTGAGAAGAACACTAAACTGCTCAAAACTGGTGATTTGTTTTGGTGGCAGAAGTTTCTAGGTACAACAATGTTTAAATAAAAAAAATAAAAGAAAGATGTATGTGCAGGATACATAAAGTATAGTCAGGATAGCAAATGCAGAATTTAAAGATTTTATTTACAGCGATATGTATGAAGTGGGAAGTAGGGCATAAGAATTGTTGCAGTGTAAACATTCTAATAAATAATAAATAAGAAAAGAATATAGAATATACTGCATTTACATATGTACATATTGCAGCTGAATGTAAACATATACTGCATATGAGTTTAATTACCGGTATGAGTTTAAATGTTTATGAGGTAAATTAGCTGAGGGGAAAAGTTGGTCTTGTGTCTTGTAGTTCTGGTTTTGGCGCTCAGTAGCACTGGCTAGAGGGCAGCTTTTAAAACAGGGGTCTCACTCTGGTGTTATGTAATTCATTAAGAGTGGGCAGAGGAGCACTAATCTTCTCAACAGCTCAAAATGTCCTGTAGTCTTTTAATGTCTGATCTAGTACCTGAACCAAACTGGACAGTAATCAATGTACACCGGACAGACTCAATGACTAAATAAAACTGTATCGGCTACCTATGGCAGGCAAATTCCTCAGCTGGTGAGGTAAAAACAATCTTTGCTGAGCCGCCCTTGTGACATCAGGTGCTGAGAGACAGTAGATCCCATCCACTGGAAACATTCAAGTTCCTAGGTTGTACCATCTCTTTCCTTGTAGTAGATACAGTAAAAGGAAAAAAGTTTCAGGCTTCTGATATTAATAGTCTTGAATTTATATTATAGTACATTTAGCAGTCAGCCTCTAGAGCAACATGCACAAGTGCTTTGTAGTTTCTTTCAAAAACATATCCCCAGGCCAATAGGTCAATATCTAAGAATGAGCTATTGAGCTAATCCCTGATAAGGGAAGGTGTACAGGAAGAAAAAGGATGTAAAGTCAAGGGATTTTTGTGTAAATAAATGAAATACGTGCTCAGTAGTTCATTCCACCATCAGTGGTATCAGAGAATAATCTAGATGGATAAAAGAACGCTAGAGTCAGGTTGAATAATCCTACAAGACTGATGATTGATTTTGCTTAGTGGTATCCATACCTAAGAGACCTGTCTTGACAGGTTATTCATAAAGCAATATATCTTAAATTAATGTAATTAAGCAGTCAACCATATTTTCATTCAGCAGACAATGTAATAGTGCAAAGTCAAACATATGCAGTCTGCAGCTTTCACAAACACAATTTCTACTCTAGCTCTCAGCCATTAAAGCTAATTGAGTGAAAGTAATTCTTTCCAGACTCTTTGCTCTTTTATGTTGCTTTATAACCCAAATCATTTCAAACACTTTTTAATGTATGCTTTATCTCCTGTTTCCTGTTTCTTGTGCCATTTTATGTCTTCCAGGAGAGCTAATTTCTCATAAGCTCTAAGCTTTGTGTTTCCATAACTAAACATGGTTATGTAAGTGACCATTAAAGCCACTATGTAAAAAAAAAATCCTCTTAGGACAAGATAAATTTAAACATACATTGAGCAACAAATGAGCTAGATCTTAAAATGTTGAAAAGCAAAAGCACTGTGTAATGGTTTATCTAACACTCACAGGATTTCAGATAAATAAATAATGGATAAAGGGATGCTTTATAAAAAGAGGATAATCAAAGGACAGAGAGCTGTAGTATCGGCACAGATTTTATACTGTAAATACCTTTTGTTACATGAGAGCCATTGTTTACAGAGACACTATCAACAAGTGAGTCTGGATTCAGTACAGTTTTACACTGCGGATGTTAATCTCTGGTTCTGTAGGCTTCACAAGTACTGTGCTCTCCAACCGTTTGCACATCATGAACCAGTTTCATTCTCACAATATTTGACATAATATTTACTGTATATCTATATAAAACAAAATAAAGACCAATAAGACCAATCATTAATTTACTCATTTACCAT
>JAAIIK010000068.1:2034166-2045449 GCA_014706435.1 Silurus glanis | reverse complement strand
TTAATTAATGCACGATTAATGCTGAGCACATTTCTGTTTGACAACTTTTAATAACAAAAAAAAAATTTAATTAAATAGCCGAAATTAAAACCTTCAATGCAACAGACATTTCTTTATTCAGATATAACAAAATAAAACAAACTCTCCCAAAAAAGAGTTTTTAATCACTAAACATTTGTTTTAATGATGCACCAATTCTCAAATCAAACACCAAAATCCACCATGATGCACCCATCCGGCAATTAAAGCTATCCATGTGGAAAATAATAACATAATTTAAGACAACATAATTACTTTAAAACATTCACAAGAGTGTTTTTACGAGCTGCCCTGGCATATGGAAATGTAAACAGGCTTGTCAGTTTGAGCAACTGGCTCAGTGCAAACAAAAGGAAGTAAGAACCTGGTTTTTCTATGTTATTTTTTCCATGTGTCTAACAGATATGAACACGTTCTTTAAAAAACATATATGACCTTTGAAACATGTTTAGTCTTTATGATCTATGTTGAGTTTTCACTAATAATAAACATATATTTGCATAAAGAATCCATATTTGTCAATGTCCATG
Source organism: Silurus glanis (assembly GCA_014706435.1). NCBI lineage: Eukaryota > Metazoa > Chordata > Actinopteri > Siluriformes > Siluridae > Silurus > Silurus glanis. Next base: position 2,044,880 of record JAAIIK010000068.1, on the reverse strand, counting down.
TTGATTAGAGTATTAAAAATTTGAAAAGTATTAATTTAAGGTACATTTAGAACAAATAAAAATGTGCGATAAGTTGCAATTCTTCACAAGTTACTAATGACAATCATGCGATTGTATCACTAATAATAAAAGTCTTTTAAGCTGCACTGGACATTTCCCTTCAGGAACTCAAGCTGCACCAAAAACGTGTGTTTGTCCAGTAAGGTAGGTTGTTCAAGCATGAAAGTGACCAAGAAGACGAAGCACTGCATTGACGAAGCACTGCATTCCTAATTGCCCCTGCTAAATCACGGGGGGATACGCACAGTGTTCAAGGACCTGGGGCTCACAAGTGGACCTTGCAGAGGGGTTGGAGACGGGCTTGTCCCTTTCACCCCTTTACACACCTTTCTGCAGTTTCTTCCCTTTGCGAGGAGAGCGCTTAGCTCCACTTCTCTTCCTCTGAGGAGGGGTGAAGGTCTGCGAGCTCCCTGAGACTACCCCTCAGGCAGTCCTTCTCCAGGAACTCCTAAAGCTACTGACCCGTGCCAGTGACAAGCTCGAGATCGATTGGTCAGCCTAGTAAGTTCGAGTATTCTTTCCAGACCTGCTTCTTCCTCCTAGGCTTGCCTTTCTTCACAAACCTGCACACTGAGGTGTCCAGGTCATGGACTAGGCCTTATTCTTCCCGCCTCTTTAGTCCTAGGGTGTCACTATTTTCAGATATAGTTAGACTGAGAGAGTGTGGTTATCGACGAGATGCTGGCTAGCTATCTCTCCCTGGGCAATGTGTCGTCTTTCAAAGCCCCAGCGCTGCCCATCAAGCCCCCGAGAACCACCTCAGCGCCGGTGGGCAAGGCCTATGCCTCAGCGAGTCAGACTGCAGGCTGTCTGCACACCATAGCTGATCTGGCTGTGAAAACTAGACATGGGAGATGTCTTGGGTGGTCAGCAAGTCCACGAGCGCCGCTGTGCTATGGACCTAGCCCTTATGGCTACCAAAGAGAGCGCTAATGCCATTGGCCGGTCCATGGCCACCCTTGTTTCTACTGAGAGACACATTTGGCTCACCCTGTCAGATCTTTTTTAAAGGGATAGGGCTGCGCATCTGAACTCCTGGGCTGTTAATGCGGTTGTCGACAGGTTTCAGGAGGCCAAGAAGCAGTTGGCAGCGTTTCCAGTGATTCCTCCTATGTCGCCGACGTGGGGCTGCTTGATGGACACAACCCCCACCACAACACGGCACCTCCCGGCATCGTGAGGTGCAGAGACAGAGCATTGCAACATACACTTCCCCCAAAAGAGATCCGGTGCGACACTCGAGGCCGAAGCCCCGGGAGATGATGAATCTGAGGACCATCATCTTCAAATGAAGTGCTTCGCCAAAAAGATCCTGACGTAGGACCACCTGGGGACCCTGCTGGAAAGACGAGCTGTGCACCACACTATACAGTGCCCGCCATGCCCTAGTGCCCTCAGGGAGTTGGTTCGTTAACCCTGCCACTCTTTGTGTTTCAGGGCATGGCCAGCTCCAGCGAACACCCTGGTGCTTCAGCTCTAGGCATACCAGAGGTCAGTCTCGGGAGACTGATTCTCTGATGCTCTGCCAGACGTGTCTCGGTGGGTCCTGAGCACTATAGACAAAGGCTATATAATTCAGTTCCCGGTTCAACGGGGCAGGCTCTGGTCATGGAAAAGGAAGTGGACACTCTCTTGAGGAAAGTGGCCATTGAGGTGGTCCCTCCATCATACGAGTCGGAGTTGCACACTCCGAGTACCGAACAGGTACATTGACCATGACATGACATCATAATTGATGCGACCATGCAAATGAGCATTTTTTTTGGACGCCCTGTGCCGCCCCCCAGGCAAGAGCCACCCTGGTCAGCTGCCCATGGCGCCTAAATCCACCACTGCCAAGCGGCTATCAAAACAAGTTTAAAACAGACGCTTGACCCTGATTTGTGGCTTGCTGTGTTTGACCAGTTAAGTTTTTATCCACTCATAAATAAAAAGGAACGACTGATTTTGCAAAATGTTGTTTAGTAAAAAGTAAGATATTTGACTTTGAAATGTAGTGAAGTTAAAGTAAAAGTCTCCCCAAACGGAAATTCTTGAGTGAAGTACAGATACAAGAAAAAACTACTTAAGTACAGGCACAAACATACAGTTGAGCATCAGCTCAACAGTAAGCAGATCATTTTGAGAGAAATATAAATAATGGACGAAACTCCTGACTCAAACTTTACACAACATCTGTGGCCTTATTTGCATGATTTTTTTTTTATGTCATTTAACCTTTTCAGTTTTGGGCTCATAATAATTGATTAGATATTAATCCTTTTTTAAATCATTAATATCATTCTATTAATAGATTAGTGTTCTATGAGAACATTAGAATCTTTTTACATAAGCTGTCAATTAAGCGAAGAGTATTGTGATAAAAATTAAAATAAGACATTATAGTCATTATAAATCATAGTATTTGGATACTTAAGTACATTTGAAGGCAAATATTTTTCTACTTTTACTCAAGTAAATGCTTTGTGTACTTCAACCACCACTGATTATTATACATGCTGCAGGGCATTAATGTGTATCAAGACCCAAATTGTATTACTTTATCATATAGGAATGTAAGGTAATTTGCAGTGGTGGTGGTTGATGGGATTGCTAGGCTTGAAATTGTGCTCTTATCACATTACATGCTTCTCTCAGCCAGTCACTGTGGAGAACATAATCCATCAATTATTCATAGCAAGTAATGCACACTTTGCCTGTACTATACCCAGTGGCACTATTAAAGAAGAAAACACTTCCTGAAACTTTGTGTGATTTTTCCATTTTGTTTGGGAAGACACTTCAAAAGTATTGGGACATCTGACTTTTCCAGCCATATGTGGCTCTTTCCCAAACTGTTACCACAAAGTTGGAGGCATACAATTGTTTGGAATGTCTTTGGATGCGCTAGCAATATTTTTCCCCAAATATGAACTAGGAGACTCAAACCATGTCAATGCCCCTGTGATTAAAGTAAGCTCAATGAAGATACTTTATGCATGGTTTGGAGCGAAGAACTTGAGTGTCCTGCTACAGAGCTCAAAGAGGTTTTACACTATGTCAAGTACAGTCAAGTCAAGTTTATTTATATAGCGCTTTTCACAACAGACATTGTCTCAAAGCAGCTTTACAGAAATCAACAGTCAAGGTGAATGGTGTGCATTTATCCCTGATGAGCAAGCCATGGCGACTGTGGCGAGGAAAAACTTCCTTAGATGTTATGAGGAAGAAACCTTGAGAGGAACCAGACTCAAAAGGGGAACCCATCCTCATTTGGGTGACATCAAGAGTTTGATCATAAATCTTTCAACAATACAGAACACTGGAGAGTGAGAACTAACATGAGTACTGGAGTATAAGATTATAAGTAAATGTTCTTTCTACAGTCTTTGGTATAAAAGTAGGAGCTACAGAGCTCAACATTTGTGATCATCACAGATCCAGCAACAGCTTCTCCATGCCAGAGCCTTTAAACACTCCAGGAGGTCCAATTTCAAAACTCCACACATGTAGTGGGATCCAATTGGCACTGGTACATCTCTAGATGGTTCAGGATGTTTGCGAGTTTGGCATCTACTTCTTTAATGTCCATAATCTTCACGAGGGGGGACGTGAATGGAGCTGGCCAAACCTCAGGAAGCCTCGGGATGGGGAGAGAAAGAGAAGCAGTCGAGAGCAATTAGCGTAGCTGCTGTTCATGATATTAATAGCACAAGTTGATAATGTGCATGTGATCAGATGTTCTGGAGCACAAGGTTATGATGTGAGACGTGTTATGTGTAGGCTTTGCTAAAAAGATATGTTTTTAATCTGCACTTAAACTGGGTGAGTGTGTCTGAACCCCGAACACTGTCAGGAAGACTATTCCAAAGTTTGGGAGCTAAAATGCTCTACCGCCTTTAGTGGACTTTGCTATTCTAGGAACTACTAGAAGCCCAGAGTTTTGAGATCTCAGGGAGCGTGACGGATTGTAGCATGTTAAAAGACTGGAGAGATACATGGGAGCCAAACCATTTGGTGCTTTATAAGTGAGTAGCAGTAGTTTATAGTCTATTCGAAACTTAACCGGAAGCCCATGTAGGGACGATAAGATTGTGGTTATGTGATCATATTTTCTTGACCTAGTAAGAACTCTTGCTGCCGCATTCTGAACTAACTGAAGCTTGTTTATTAATGATGCAGGACATCCACCTAGTAATGCATTACAGTAGTCTATTCTGGAGGTCATGAACGCATGGACGAGCTTCTCTGCATCGGATATAGACAACATATTTCTTAGCTTAGAAATATTTCTAAGGTGAAAGAAGGCTGTTTTTGTAACTTGGTTGATATGATTTTTAAAAGATAAGTTGCTGTCTAAAATAACTCCCAGGTCTTTTACTGTTGAACTAGTGGTTACAGAACATCCGTCTAAATGCAGGTTGAGATGCTGGAGCTTCTGTATACTAGTTTTTGGGGCGATGAGCAAAATCTCCGTCTTATCAGAATTTAAAAGTAGAAAGTTATGGGTCATCCAATCTCTTATTTCCTTAACACACTCAGTTATCCGAGTTAATTGAGCTGTATCGCCTGGTTTAGATGAGATATATAGTTGGGTATCATCAGCATAACAATGGAAGCTAATTCCATGCCTTCTAATAATATTTCCTAAGGGAAGCATGTATATTGTGAAGAGCAGGGGTCCTAGAACTGAACCTTGTGGCACGCCATAGTTCACTAGCATTAGCCTGGATAGCTCTCCATTTAAATCTACGAAATGGTAACGATTGGACAGGTAGGATTTAAACCAGCTTAATGCCTGTCCCTGAATGCCGATGTAATTCTGTAAGCGATCTAGGAGAAGATCATGATCTATAGTGTCGAACGCAGCACTAAGATCTAGTAAAACTAACAGCGAGATGAAGCCTTGGTCTGAAGCTAAAAACAGGTCATTAGTGATTTTAATTAGGGCAGTTTCTGTGCTATGATGGGGCCTAAAACCTGACTGAAACTCTTCAAAGATATTGTTCTCTTGCAAGTGGGAACATAACTGGGCAGCGACAATCTTTTCTAAAAACTATGTGTAAATAGCAGCAAATTGGGACTAAATGTAAAAAGATTTTCACCTTATATTTTAGGTTTCTACAAACTTTTGTCCATATATTGTGTTAGAGGCATATCTGAAGTATTGTTGTAGCCAGTGGTTTTGTAGGAAGAACATAGTGAAGCTCTCCATAAAAATAGATCAATCACATTTGTTCTGATCCTTCGATTTAAGTCCAATTTAAGACCCACTTCACATGGGAGTGATTTAATTAATCTGGATTGCTCCAATTAGCCTCACTCTGACTGCCTTAATTACCAGGACAAAAACCGGGACACCCCAGTCCGAAATAGCGTAATGCTGGAGGATTCTATTCCTTATTTTTATGCAGCGAGAGGTTAAACGTTTCAGTTCTGCTCTCGCAGCATTAACGAGAATAATTTGCATAGGTATTGAATTACATATGACACATTGTAGTTCCTTCACACAGAATCGCACAGAATGTCTGGTTCCTGTGTCTCAAAGGGCATTTTCCTTAAGTAAAATACAATAGATACTAGAATCCGAGCCCCAGTATATCTTAAACATACAACGAGGCCATCTCAGAACACATTCTCAGTGAACCAAGTGTACAAGCATTCTTAACTGTAACTTTGCAACAAGACAGACAGCAAAAAAGATATACTGCACTCGAGTCAAAACAAACACGACCGACTCGGCGCATGCAAAGTCATACGCCAAAAATGGCCTTTGGCAACCCAAAAACTTTATTTGCAAGACGTGTTTCCATGGCAACAAAGTTGTGATGCGATTTTGTTTCCGTTACTAATAATATCATTGATATATACAGTGAAATTCTTATTCTGTGAATCCTCCAAGCAGCCTATTATTTAAAGGGGAGTGGTAGCTCAGTGGTTAAGGTGCTGGGTTACTGTTCGGGGGTGGCAAAGCCTTTAACCTCTGTGCTCCAGGGGTGCTGTATCATGGCTGAACCTGCACTCTAATCCCAAATGATATGCAAAGAAAATAATTTCTCTGTGCTGTAATGTATATGTGACAAATAAAGGCTATTCTATTAAAATAATAAAGACATAGGGAAAAAGACACAATACATAAATTAGAAATTTATGATAATGAAAATGCAATAAGCAAAAGTATGTCCTTGTATATAGTGTGTAAAGGGGCCTGCAGGGGTAGACTGGGTCCATGTTGTTATTCCATTTTAAACGGGTGTTTGTGTGCATCTTTCCCAAACTGTTATCGCAAAGCTGAAGGCACACAGTTGTTTTGTTTATTTCCCTGAGGGAACACCAGAAAAAAACAATACATAGTATACATACAGGGAAAAATTAAAGTCAATGCCCGATTAAAATCATCGGAAAAACACAACGAAATCACAGTAAATGGCCACATGTATGAATAATAATGAAGTGTTTTCATTTTCAAGTGTTTTACTCTTTAGTTACTGTCTCATGATGAATTACAATGAAAAGCTTTTGCACTTGTGTTTGGGATTAGTGAAGAGTCTTCTTCTTCTTCTTTCGGCTTCTCCCATTAGGGGTCGCCACAGCGGATCATCCGTCTCCATACCCCCCTATCCTCTACATCTGCCTCTTTCTTACAAACTACCTGCATGTCTTCCCTTACCATGTCCATAGATCTCCTCCTTAGTCTTCCTCTTTTCCTCCTTCCTGGTGGCTCCATTCTCAGCATTCTCCTACCGATATACCCCATGTCCCTCCTCTGCAAATGTCCAAACCATCTCAATCTGGCCTCCCTCAACTTGTCTCCAAAACGTCCTACATGCGTTGTCCCTCTAATAAAGTTGTTTCTAATCCTGTCCATCCTCGTCACTCCCAATGAAAATCTCAACATCTTCAGCTCTGCTACCTCCAGCTCCACCTCCTGTCTTTTACTCAATGCCACTGTCTCTAAACCATACAACATCACAGGTCTCACCACAGTCCTATAAACTTTTCCTTTTACTCTTGCAGATACCCTTCTATCAAAAATAACTCTTGCCATTCTTCTCCACCCACTCCACCCTGCCTGCACTTTTTTATTCACTTCTCTAACACACTCTCCATTAGTTTGCACTGTTGACCCTGGGTACCTGAACTCCTCCTTCTCCACCTCTTCTCCCTGCAACCGCACCACTCCACTGCCCTCCCTCTCATTCACACACATGTACTCTGTCTTACTCCTACTGACTTTCATTCCCCTTCTCTCCAGCACGTACCTCCACCTCTCCAGGCTTTTCTTGACCTGTTCCCTACTCTCACCACAAATCATTAGATCATCCGCAAACATCATAGTCCATGATGACTCCTGTCTGACCTCGTCCGTCAAACCTGTCCATCACCACTGCAAACAGGAAAGGGCTCAGAGTCGATCCTTGATGCAGTCCAACCTCCACCTTGAACCAGTCTGTTTTATTTCTACTGCACACTTCACTGCTGTCACACTGTCCTCATACATGTCCTGCACCACTCTTACATACTCCCTGACACACCTGACTTACTCATACAATACCACAACTCCTCTCTCGGCACCCTGTCATACACTTTCTCCAAATCCACAAATCCACAATGCAACTCCTTCTGACCTTCTCTATACTTCTCCATCAACATTCTCAAAACATATAATGCGTCTGTGGTGTCTGTGGTCACCTCTTCTCTCAGCCTGGCTTCCACTACTCTTTCCCATAACTTCATGGTGTGACTGATCAACTTTATACTGTAGTTACTGCAGGTCTGCACATCTCCCTTATTCTTAAAGATCTGTACCAACACACTCCTTCTCTATTCCTCAGGCATCCTCTCACCTTCCAAAATCTTGTTGAACAACCTGGTTAAAAACTCCACTGCCATCTCTCCAAAAACATTTTCATGCTTCTACCGATAGGTCATCTGGTCCAACCGACTTTCCACTCTTCATCCTCTTAATTGCTGCTCTCACTTCCTCCTTACTAATCCTATTCACTTCCTGCTTCACCATCTCCACACCATCCAACCTTCTCTCTCTCTCATTTTCCTCATTCATCAGCTGCTCAAAATACTCCCGCCATCTTCTCAACACAATCTCCTCACTAGTCAACACATTTTCATCTCCATCCTTTTTTTGCTCTAACTTGCAGCACATCCTTCCCAGCTCGGTCCCTCTGCCTGGCCAATCGCTACAAATTCTTTTCTCCTTCCTTAGTGCCTAACTTCACATACAGGATTAGTGAAGAGTAAGGTCAAGTCCTCATTCCCAGTTATCTAGTAGATTGGATATGAATGATTAGAACATTATGCTGTCAGAAACCAGACGAGTCATAAAACACAAGGTGATGAATCAGAAATTTCAAAATGCTATTAGTGTGTGGTGTAAATGGAATTGGATAAGATGATAAAAAAAATAACACGAATAACTATTAACTCTCACTAAGTGTGTCAATGAAGTGGAACCTTATCTAATGGGACAGATTTAAAGCAAACTGTGAGAAAACCAAAAGCTGCCAAATGCTGTCACTACTGCTCATTGAGCTAGAGATTGTAAAATTTGGATGATTCAGTTGATAAGTGTACAAGGTGAAAAGCAAAACCGTATTAAGTCTGCCTTACAGTATATGTCTCAACAATTCTCAACCACATTGGTGAGGTGAAAAAGGGAAACCTGTATATGTTTCTACCCAGGAGCTTGGGAGTTACAGTACATAATTAAAGCACCTCCATGTATCCTGATAAATAAAGACATTATGTTAATAAATAAAAAAGTTATGCAAAGATCAAAAATGCAATTCTTATAATCATTCTCCAGTTAAACCTTTCATAGGCATCAGGGCAGTTATCTAGAGTCTACCCCGAGAACACTAAAAATGGGCCTGGCATATGCCCTCCATTGGATCCCAGTCTGTTACACAAGCATACAAAACACAGAAGCAAATTTTTATTATGATCATAGTACATAATTGAAAACTTTTTTTTAATTGACATGCATATCTGCCAGTCCCACCTGCTGTTTCTTTGACTGAAAGCTAAGCCACCTGTGTTGGATGCTGCACAAGCCCAATCAGGTTACCATGGTGAGCAGTTAAATTGCTTTACTCCCATGGTGACTGACTCAGAGGTATTAGGAAGACAAAATCTGCAATTGTCTCAGGCTATATTCCTTTTTTTAAACAGACATTATGATATTCAGGCTTGTAAGAGAAAATGCTCATCCTCATCTCACATATCTGAAAGCAGGAGCTCCCTGTCAGGGTTTTATGTCCCTCCTGACCTTTAACACTATGGCAATCAATGAGGGACTTAAAGAAAAAAAAAATATTTAGTAGTATTTATATATATATATATATATATATATATATATATATATATATATATATATATATAAAATTACTGGGCTACAACTGGTATAGCTTTTACTGATTAATCTTGCATCTAGTGCATGCTATTTAAAGTCTTTCTTTCCTTTTCAACCCTGTCACTTCCCATCTTTGCAGCAAAACACTATGTGTAAAGCTAATCAGGCTCTCAGTCTCTCAAGAGTGTGTCAAATCTGCTTGACCTCCTCAGAAAGTAAACAGCATATTCCATCTATGATGAGAGTGGAAAGTTTTTGTCACTGAAGAAATAAATTAGCTGTTTATAGGCAACCCATGGAGGTTTGAATGATGCCAAATGAATCTGGCAGCACTGAACACAGGGGGATTGATGACAATCTATTATGTTTAATAGCTGCTGACTTAAATATTGGGACACCAAAAGTGTTTCATTAGAGATAAGCGGTTACTCAGAAATACTATTAACGTTTACAAACAGTTCCAGTTGCCCCAGGAGCATGTAATAATCAGTGAGGAAATAGACGTCATTTAGTAATTTTCCTCACATTAAAAATGTTCAGCAAGACCGATTTGTTTAGATTTGTTTAGCTTTAGGGAGAGTTTGGTGACTCAGATAAAAACTGTAATGATTTAATTATTTATGCATTGATTCCCAACGTCTAGCATATAGTTGCACTTTATGGCTTGGCGTCATGACCAGCAGGCAGCATGAAATACCGTCTTACAATCATGTTTCACATCAAATTAAGCGTGAATTTGCAACAGCAGCTGACAAGCATGCAGTTATTTGTCGCCAGATAACAATAAATGTAATATTCTATCCATCAAACACTGAGAGATGACGGATTGAAAAGAGACCCTCTAATCAACAGTAATTGTACACAAATGGGTGAAGTTAGATAACTGTTAGACAACAGGGCAAAAACTGCGCACTTATTTTAATAGAAAACTGTTGTATCTAATATGAATACACAAGATAATAATAATAATAATAATAATAATAATAATAATAATAATAATAATAATATGAATAATCTTAATAATCTTAATAATAATGATCAGAAAGAGCTTTATTGCCAAGTATGTTTGCAATTTACAAAGAATTTGTTTTGGTGACAGAAGCCTCCATTTGCACCTTTTTTTAAAAAGTAAATTGAAAAAAAGAAAAGAATAATAAAATACAATAAATAAATAAAATAATAAAAAGGCATTGCACTTTTTTTATATAGAACAATAAATAGAGTATTATTGCAAAGAAAAGTACATATTTAGATTAGTAAAATGTAGTTTTGCACACACACACACACACACACACACACACACAC
>JAAIIK010000068.1:1974475-1995178 GCA_014706435.1 Silurus glanis | reverse complement strand
ATATATATATATATATATATATATATATATATATATATATATATATAGATATATATGTTATGTTATTCCTAACATTCCTGAACATTCGGTCCCGCTTACACCCCCCTTGTTTAAAAAAAATAAATATATTTGTGAATATTAGTCAACATACTCTTAACACTGGTAAGATAGGGGAACAAATACAGTCAAGGTTTGCAGGTTTTTGCCCAACAGTATCTAATGTTTTTTCAGGAGTTTTATAGGACACTAGTTCATTAATTCAGTGTCTTTGAGTTTCAGCTTTTTAAGTATAATTATTTTTTTTTGCTGAAGTGCTTAGAAGTGAGCCAACATCACCCAATATCCAAACTTTAGGATCAAAGTCAATATGCTTATTTGATATTTCGGAGATTATTGCTATTACGTACTTCCATAAAAAAAAGTCTGATAGTAGACCGCTCCAGAGCATGTGAAGAAGAGTCCCAGTTATGTATATGTTCTGTGTAAAATGTTATATTGAATTTGTCTGTGATTATTAGATACCAGTACAGTTTGTGACTTTTCTAGGAGCAGACCCCAGTCTCTATCGTCATAAGAACATTCCGAATCCGATTCCCATTTTTGTTTTATTAGATATTTTTGGTAGGCTGGGAGATTTATAAATAAGAATAAAGTATATAGATGTAAGGCCTTTTGCAGAAGTATGTCGAGTATCAATCAATTGATTTTCAAAAGGGGATTTCTCAGATATGTTTGGGAATGATCCAATTGATTGACTTTTGATCCAATCTCTTATTTGTAAATACTTAAAATAGTTATGCTTAGGCAAGCCAAATAGTTCAGACAGTTGAAAGAAGCTAGCAAATATACCATTCACATAGAAGTCACTGACTGCTTTTATTCCTTTTTTAATCTAACTTTGTAAAATTCTGTCAGCAGTAGGATCTTATATGTTAGGATTATATTCAAGAAGTGTGTTCACTAGTAACAATGTGTTTAAGATTAGAAGCGTATGTGATTCCTGCCATGCACCAAAGGTATCTAAAAGAATAGTTTTTTGCAATCTCTGAAAGCGTCTTCCTCGAAATTAGAGTAGTTTTCATTTCGTATTGCTCCATTGAGACCCATCTCACATCAGTGTTCTTTTAATGTCACTGTATCCACAGTGGGTGAAATTGAGAAGCGAGGTAGTAACATCTGCAATTTGGAAGATTCAGCCCATCTTTAGAATATGGGGCTTGAAGTGCAATTAGATTAACCCTTGGGGTTGCTTATGCTACATAAGCATGCTACATGAATTTTACTTCGCAATTTTAAAAGGAATACAATGAAATAAGTAAATATTGTAAATAATTACTTTTACTCTAATGATTCCTCCAATTAATGACAGTTTATTTGGTTTAACAGTTTAACATAGTTTTCTTTATATTCTTTATCAAAAGAGCTACTAATATTAATGCCCAAATTCACCGGAGCACCATTTTAGGGAACCAGAAAGAATTCTGGCATCGTTGTCTGATACGTTAATTGGAAAGGCCTCACTTTTTGAGTAATTTAATTTGTAACCTGATATAGGTCCCCTGGTGGTCTAGTGGTTAGGATGCGGCGCTCTCACCGCTGCGGCCCGGGTTCGATCCCCGGTCAGGGAACCAACCCCAGCCACTCTTAGTGTCGGTCCCAAGCCCGGATAAACGGGGAGGGTTGCGTTAGGAAGGGCATCCAGCGTAAAAACGTGCCAAATCAAACATGCGGATGATCCGCTGTGGCGACCCCTAACGGGAGAAGCCGAAAGAAAGTTTTTAATTTATAACCTGATACTGCGCCGTATTCCTTGTGACACTGAAATAAGGGAAAACAAGGTTTAATTGGGTTAGTTATGAATATTAGGAGATTATCCGCATAGAGAGAGAGTTTGTGTTCGTTCCAAATGTTATTCCAGTAATTAATGGATTTGAGCGAATGGCAATAGCTAGTGGTTCTATAGCAATAGAAAATAATCCAGGTCAGCTTGTGCATCCTTGTCTACATCCCCTATAGAGAGGGAAATCGTCTGATAAAACTCCATTAGTCAAAATCTGAGCCTTAGCTGCATTAAAGAGTGTTTTGTTGTATTAAATAAAGGTGTCTCTAAAGTTCATAGCTCTCAAGGGGGATAACAGAAAACCTGGTTCTATTCTGTCGAATGTCTTATTGGCATCCATAAATAAAATCACCATGGGATGTTCTCGTTTTCCTGCAGCATTTATTACATGGAACATTGATCGAACATTATCTGCTCCTTGTCTGTTTTTGACGAATTAATTTGACATTCTCTATTCGCATAGTAATTATTTTAGACTTTATAGTCAGAATTCAGCATACTGAGAGGTCTATAAGAACCACATTTTTGTATCTTTTCCTTGCTTGGGTAGCAACATCATTGTCACCATCTCCAGTGAGTACGGTAACACTTGGCTATCTAGTGCTTCCTTAATCATGTTAGTGAGAGGGGTCAGTAATTTTCTACAAAATGCTGTCAAATATTCAATTGGGAATCCGTCTGGTCAAGGCACCTTATTATCTTGTAAAGATTTTGAGTACCACCGCCTTAGATATTCCAGCATCAAGAAGATCTTTTGTCTATTGTGTCAATCCGGGGAAGAGGCAGTCTTTTTTATGTCACTGTCAGCATTTTCAATATCAAAATCACTTTTATACAAAGCTTGATCATATTTTTTTAATTCTAAAGAAAATCCTTTGAATCTTCTAAGCAAAAACCATTTTCCACTTTAATGGAATGGATATTTTATCAGAATCTTTCTTTTTAATCTGCCATGCAAGTAATTTGCTTGTTTTATTGCCAATTCATAATGATAATTTGTTCTGCTTCAGCCTTAGTGGTGCATAGATTGTTGTGTTTATGTATATTCTAATGGCACCTTCATACGTATAACATAAGGTACATGTCGGTTTATATATCATTATGAGAGATATTTATATGTATAACATAATGACATGAATTGATATGTATAATGTGTATATCATAGTATATGTATATTTATATGTATATACATGCTAATTTACATGTTATTGAGCAACATAAATGTCTGATATACAGTGTGTGATTCATAATGGCATAGATATTTTATGTTGTAATGATTGTATGTAGTGTCTTGCTTTAGTATTTTACTATCAATGTTTTACTTCCAGGCCAAATTGTTACTTAATTCATTTCGGTATAACGTTAAATATATTTCCTCATTGAATACTTTTTTGTTGTTGCAAAAACTAAAACAATATTGAATGTATAGTTTTTATAAAACCAGTCGCCTGTCTTCATAGCACTAATAATAATTTGTAAGCACTCTTATATGAAATGGTATGTCTGAACTTCTGCCTGTGTCCTGACAGTAAACTGAAGAAGCTTAGTGAAGACAGTCTCACCAAACAACCAGAGGAAGTCTTTGACGTCCTCGAAAAGCTGGGTGAAGGGTAAAGTGACATTTTTATTCATTTCCTAGTGATTGTGCAGGTGTCTGAAATCTATTCTAAAAACACTTTTTGGCACTTGCATTCAGGTCCTATGGAAGTGTTTTCAAAGCAATCCATAAAGAATCAGGCCAAGTGGTGGCCATTAAGCAGGTTCCTGTGGAGTCGGACCTGCAAGAGATCATCAAGGAGATCTCCATTATGCAGCAATGTGACAGGTAATGGTGTAGAGCAATTTCTCTAGAAAACAAACACAGGCAGTATGTTAATCATTAAAGGGCATTGATGCAGCTCAGCATCAAAGGCCCTCTCCACTATTAGTATATTATTATACATTAACATTCATGTGGCCAAAAGTATACGGACACCCAGCTCTTAACAATCAAACTTCACATGTGGATCTTCCCAAGATAGTTACCACACATTGTATTGGTGAATGCTGTAGCTGCTGGAAGTAAAGAGGCTTAAAAATGTTTCAGAATGCCAGCATTATTCAACATCAGGGTCTGGTTTCATCAAGGGCTGAAACAATTCAAGTAACTCGAGAAATTAAAATACAAAAAAGCATAGAGGCAAAGGATTTGAATCGATGCTTCGTTTAGTCCATTTAACTACATCTGGTGCACTGTTTCTCCACGGACCATTATTACTGATGCACCACCCGCTGAACTAAGGTAAACACATAGGACGCTGCAGAATGAGAAATGGAGGAATGGGGAGAAAACAGTGAGGGTTGAGGAGAAGATTCAGGCCAAAGAAAACAACAGAAAGTTTACAGGTTTGGGATCATTTCAAAGTAACACACCGTACAGTGCAGTTACTGTAATATAAAATTGATTTTTATATTTTTATTTATATAGTTGTATTTGCATTTTGAAGTAATATAATACTATAATTGTTTATTTTAAGAGACCTGCATTATTTTCTCTTGTATATTTAGCATTGCTCTTTTAAAAGAAAAGTACTCTTTATCTAATACTTTTGAGTATTAATCCGATTACTCGATTATTCGATGGAATGATCGTTAGAATATACGATCACTAAAATAATCAATAGCCCTAGTCTAATCCATCCACTTCTAAATTAATGAACACAAATTCCCACAGCCATGCCATAAAATATAGCAGAAATATTTCTTTACAAATAAATAATAAATAAATATCTCCAGAAGAGTGGAGCTTATAATAATGGACTTTTCGGAAATCACATATGGGTGTGATGATGTCAATCAGGCAAGTGTTATAGTCATGTACAAAAGTTGCGTACTGGTTATGTCTTAGACTTTTGTTGCCATGTTGTTGTTTTTTGTTTATTTTTACCTTTATAACTATATGTTTTCGTTCACAATCACGTGTTCACTGGCAGGTTTTTTCTTCTATGTTTGATTTCCTTGTTTCCCCCCAGTTTGTGAAACAGCTTAGTCATGAGTTAGAAAAGCACATGATTTCAGTCTGACATTTATGAAAACTTCACTGTGAGCAAAAAAAAAAAACCTCATTGACACCAGTGGGTTTTTTTTTTATTGTAACAAAGCAACCGCATTCCCCCTACCTTGCAGCCACTTTTTAGTAATACTGCACATAAAACATTGGACAGAAAAGAAATCCTGTGTTTTTTGCCGGCAAGTTTAGAACTCCACATGCAAAATACACACACATCTCTGTCCCACTGAATATGAAATCCAGATGATTACGACGGCTCACATGTCCAGTGACACTGAACCTGCCTCCTCTCTCCATGGCCCACACTGCAGGTTATTAAAGATATTATAGGCACCAGTCTGGTCCATGATAATTAGGGGTCGACCGATAGTGGATTTTACCAATAGCTAGGGTCGATCGTACTTGCCGATTGAAAAAAGAAAAAAAAAAACGCTCTCCATGCAGCACGCTGTCTTGCATGTAAAAACAAACAGCACATGTCATCAGTGATTCGCCTCTAGTGGCTGCTCTCGTAATGGCAGCGGACCGAAAGCCGGAAAAACTACAGTTTTTCTATAGTTGCCGATAGTTCCAGCAATCTATTGGTGCTGATTAATTGGCCGACCTCCAATATAAGGCTTGTGTAAAGATTTACTCAAAAAGTGTCATTAATAATAATCAGTATATTGGTTGTCTCTCTTTCCAGTCCCTATGTAGTGAAGTACTATGGCAGTTATTTTAAAAACACAGACCTGTGGATCGTAATGGAGTACTGTGGTGCCGGCTCCGTATCCGATATTATCCGCTTGCGTAACAAAACAGTAAGTTGAATAAATGCTGGCTTTCAGGAAGAGTTGTATAGCACTTTTGTTTGAATGCCGGGGATAATTTATTTATTTTATTCCAGCTCACAGAAGAAGAGATTGCTACGATCCTTAAATCCACATTGAAAGGTCTTGAGTATTTGCACTTCATGCGAAAGATCCACAGAGACATCAAAGCTGGGAATATTCTTCTTAACACTGAAGGACACGCCAAACTGGCAGACTTCGGAGTGGCTGGACAGCTTACTGTACATTTGTTTTTCAACCAATTATACCAGATTTATGAAATATATCCGCTGTATTACAGCCATGTGGATGTGATCAATGATTTCTCACAGCTGTGTTCATTTTTTCTGCTGAAGGACACGATGGCGAAGAGGAACACTGTGATTGGCACGCCATTCTGGATGGCTCCAGAGGTGATTCAGGAGATTGGCTATAATTGCGTGGCAGATATCTGGTCTTTGGGCATCACATCTATAGAAATGGCAGAGGGCAAACCTCCTTATGCAGACATTCATCCAATGAGAGTGAGTGAAATACATTTTGATGATTTAGTCCAATAACAAAAGACTGTGAGAAACCGTATTATCTTTTTTTGTTTGTTTGTTTGTTTGTTTGCTTTTAGGCGATTTTTATGATTCCAACAAATCCGCCACCAACATTCCGGAAACCCGAGCTGTGGAGTGACGAATTTACAGACTTTGTGAAGAAATGTTTAGTGAAAAACCCAGAGCAGAGAGCCACAGCTACCCAGCTCTTACAGGTGTGTAATAAACAGTCAGACATGCTCTCGTTAAAATGAAGCACAATACATTTATTATTTCTAATTGGGTTTAAACGTTTTCCACATCTTAAATGCTGCCATGCTACAAACTATTCTGCTTTTTGCTAGCTTAATAACTACACACAGCAAAGTCTGAGACTATAACCTAAAATTGATGGCTGTAGGTCAGTGCTTGAAATTCATTTAGCTTTTTAGTGTCATTAGTAATGCAGTATAATATTTGTTTTAAAAAAAGGTAAATAATTAATTGATCATATTTTAGGTGGATCTCTGCCCTCGTCATGATTCTTCAGGAAACAATTTATTGCTTTTATTGATTTATTGATTTGAAAATAGAAATCATTAGATTTAAACAGGTAGAATTTGCTGTAGACCTGCTTGGTTGTAATGAAATCCTGCACCCACACAAGCCCTTTGTGGAAAATATTGGACACTCCTGGTTTATATAGGCCCATTTAGATGGTAGGCCTTGTTTGCGGTGGGTGTCATCGCCGCACATTTTCTTCCGAACCCTGGATCAGTCACACATCTGTCTTTTGAAGTAAATAGTATGCTTGAGATTAGTTTGTAATGTTTCCTTAATTTTGTTTGACACATCATCAGAAGCAGAGCACTAACACTTTTAGCCCAGTATCTGTGAAATAAAACAGGAAGTGGTGTGATCAGTTCACGGAATCACTTATTCTGGGCCCGCAGTGGGGAGAGTTTGCTTTCACACATCAAGTGAAAGCAAACTGTGTCCTTGCTTTATAAAATTATATCAGACAGATTGATTTAAAATGCTGTCAGATCACCAACTTTAGAACAGTGCATCATAATTACATCCCATTAACAAAATTTATTACTACAATTCAATGTCCTTACTGTGAAATGCTTGTTTTGTTTCTGAGCGAAGACGACATTAAAACCCCACAGTACTTTCGATTTACCTGTGAACATCTCTCATAAGATTCTTTAAAAGCTACTTAAAGTCTTTGAATCTTAATTTAATTATTTTTTATTTATTTATTTGGTGTGGTTTTCTAGCACCGCTTTATAACAAGTGCTAAACCGGTGGCCATTCTGAGGGACCTGATCACAGAAGCGATGGAGATGAAGGCAAAGAGACAACAAGAGCAGCAACGTGAGCTGGAAGAGGAGGATGAAAACTCTGTAGGTTTTGTGTTTTATGTAGTCCTTTCTATTTCTTGTAATACTTTCACAGTTTATACCCTGGTTCAGGTCTGTGTTTCTACCCATGTTTATGTGTCTTTCAGGAGGAGGAGGTAGAGGTGGATTCTCACACCATGGTGAAGTCTGGCTCAGAAAGCGCCGGCACCATGAGAGCAACAGGCACTATGAGCGACGGCGCTCAGACCATGATTGAGCATGGTAGCACCATGCTGGAATCAGACCTGGGCACCATGGTCATCAACAGTGATGAGGAAGATGATGATGAAGATGTGGGCTCAATGAGGAGTAGGTGTTAAACTTTCAGGAAAGATTTACAGTTTTACGTGCTGTTTATATCTTGTTATAAAATGTGCCAATTTATTATTTTTTTGGACAATAGGAAACCCAACAGTGCCGCAAGGCCAGCGCCCATCTTTTATGGATTACTTTGACAAGCAGGATTCAAACAAAGCACAACAAGAGGGCTACAATCACAACCAGCATGACCCTTACCATATGCCCAAAACAGCATTTCCCGACAACTGGAAAGTACCACAGGATGGAGACTTTGATTTTGTAAGTAAAAATAGTTTTATAATTTTTTTTTTTTTTTGTAAGAGCAATGATCTTTTTTATACAAATGAGCAGGGTTAGGGCCTTAGCAGTCCAGCAGTGGCAAGATGGTGATTTTAACTCAAGACCTTCCAGAAATCAATCTTAACCACTAACCTACCATATCCCAAAGCCTGAAACTCAACTATGATGAATATTATTTTAGCATTAACATCACCGAAACCTGAGATCCATGTTAAATTCGTATTTTTATAATTTAAACAATTTTTCTCTTGGATTTAGGCCAAGTACCAACTGATGTTCTATACACTATTTGTCTGTTTTGCAATATAAACGTTATATTGCCAAATGTTTGCGGACACCTGGTCATAAGTATGGTATTTGCATTTTGAGCATCGCATTCCACATTTAGGCCCAATTTGCCCTTATAATTGTCTCAACTCTTTTTCCACTTGATTTTGTAGTGTGTATGTAGACATTTGTGTTCATCAGCCACAAGGGTGTTAGTAAAGTCAAGTACTGATGTAGGTGAGGTGAGGAGACCTGGGGTGCAGTCAGTGTTCCAGTTGATCCCAAAGGTATTCAGTAGGGTTGAGATCAGCACTCTATAGCAGACCACTCAAGATCTTTCACTCCATCCCATGTAAAGCATATCTTCATGGAGCTCGCTTTGTACACAGGGGCATTGCCATGCTGGAACATGTTTGGGTCTCCTAGTTCAAGTGAAAATGTAATGCTACAGCATTCAAAGACGTCCTATGCAATTGTGTACCTCCAACTTTGTGTAAACAGTTTAAGGAAGAACCACATTTAGTAGGAAAGATCAGGTGTCCCAATACTTTTGTCCATATAGTGCGAGATATAATAAGTCATGGAATTCACATCGTGTTTATCTCATGTCTCATCAATGTCGTCGTGTTCAGCAGAAAAGCCTGTGGTACTTGTTTTTATGTTGTATATCTTTTAAGTTTTTTCTCAGCATTTTTTTTTACATTGATTAATGATTCCTCATCACCAATAATTACTGATATTTGCTATTATATTTGGGTTTGAGTTTTTCTGCATGCTCATCGCATGTATTTGTATGTGCAGCTGAAAAATCTCGACTTCGAGGAGCTACAGATGCGCCTCAGTGCTCTGGACCCCATGATGGAGCGCGAAATCGAGGAGCTTCGGCAGCGTTACACGGCAAAGCGGCAGCCTATTCTCGATGCCATGGATGCGAAGAAGCGCCGGCAACAAAACTTCTAGGACTGATTCCGAGAAAGAAAGCAAGTAAAATTCAGACGACAAAAAGAACTGGCAGGCCAGATTATGTCCCCAATTAGAGTCTTATATTGTTTCACTCCTGATTGCTGAGCCTCTTACTGTTTGCCCTCAGCTGCTGATTAGCCACAAGAGCATCTGGCTAAGTATTAGAATGCTGTTTTACTTTATTTCTAAGGAATCTATCTGAGGCCTGAGCCTTGGATTGCACGCCGTACAAGTACACAAGTACAGCAACGAACGAGAATATAAGTGTCAAGGCGAAGATAGAGATGGTAAAAGAAATTGTGAAGGTTTTTATTTAGCGCACTCATCTAATCGATCTCTACACTTCTTCAAATCTGAATTGAAGGGAATAGAAGACAGGAGGTGTTAATGTCCTTTTTTCTCTATAAATGACATCATGTAATACTGCAACATGGCTGCAGTCTGGAGCCATGATCTTTATCGTTATGTCTGAGTCCCACCTTGTACTGAGTTGTTTTGTGCTGTTGTTTATACCAATAGCACTTCTGTTTATCGTAAACTCCAGTGAACAATACGTTAAAGCATAATAACACACAGTAACTGGTAGATTTGTATCTGGAGCAGGAATGTTAGATTAGGTTTAAAGCATTACTGAAACATAATAAAAACCTCTGCAGAGGTGCCAACATTTCTAACAGAAGGGAGACAAGCAGCAGAAAAGATTAAAAGCCTAAAAAATGAACAGCTGCTCCATTAAATTCTTTTCAGCAAATCAGACCGCATCACCGAATTGTTTTCTATGTAGACGTTCATAACGCAGGTGCAAAGAGAAAGTAACCACTCCTAGGAGTAAATGTGTGTCTTTCATATTTTACAGTACTTTCCCTTTGGTAAATTGGCTGTTCTGCTGGGTGAAACATTTTTTTTTGCGTCTCGTCAGATTTATCGGAAAGAAAAGACCCACACCTATGCTCAGGTATCTCTAATTTAGCATTAATGTAAATCTCTGTCTAAACCAGGCATTCCAAAACTGGGTGTCATGACCCCAGATGGGGATCAATAAAAAAAATTGTGCGCTAATATATTGAAATGTTACTGGCATTCAGACGCGTCATGTTAAAATTATATGTAAGCTTCATTTTATGTTAGCGTTTGTCTTTAGAATGACGTGCTGCACTAGCGTAGTTCAGCAATAAAAATAAGCAAATATTACCCCGTGTATCTGCCTTTACAAAACATCACAAATCATACACTTTGTGTACTTTAGTGTGGTTATTGCGTACAAACAATAACAGGTTGGATTTTAAAAACGTCTAACCTACCGTAAAACTCTGGTTCAGGAATTTTCTAGATTGCTAAATCAGAATATTTTTTGGTTTAGAGATGCAGCCCATGAGCGTAATCATGATAACAACAGTAGAACGTTTTAAATGAGACACAGCTGATCACTTTGGGTAAAATCACTATATATTATACAGTCTGACCTGAAGGATGTAGGTGTTATGGCTCAGACGTCCCATCTAACGAGTTTTGCTTTTAAATCATCCATATCCGCACAACATACACACCAGGTGTACGAACAACGCCGCCACTCGCATAACCACTGCCTCATGTGTCGAGTATAAACCAGGCTCCTTTCATTTACATCTCACTATCCTAAATAAGAGCATTTCCCTATATCTTCAATTTACAAATGTAGGGCAATTAAGGCTTTTGACTCACACATTCACAGTGTCCATTTCAGGAAACATTTTAGGAACGCCTGGATAGATATCAGCGCCTCTGTAATCATGTGACTATTTGGATGAATTATGACATGATCTACGGTTGGATTTTAATGAAGAATTAAAGTAAACCAAAGACAATCAAACTAGTGGAACATCATAGAGAGCTTTCATTAGTCAGCTCAGACTTGTAGTCTTAAATGGGCTTCTTTTAGTTCATCTGGAATTGAACTGAGTGAAGGGACAAGGTTTTAACTAGACGGTGCATTTGAAGCTTGAAATGAATTGGATTTAGTGAAACAATTATTATACTTGTCATCCCTACGGTTATTAGGCTTCGGCTTATGGACCGCACCCTATCTCTGTAAATATGCATGGAGTATTTAAGTTTGATTCTTATATTGAATGTTACTTTTCTTGTATTTGTCTATTTTTTTTTTCCCACATTGATTTATTCCTATGCTCAGTAACACACTCCTGTAAAGAAGTGCGAATCACACATCCTCGGACTGGCACTTTATCTCAGGGGTTGATGAACAGTACTTTGTCCTGGTTGGTTGTTTTACAATGTCTATGGGACCAGCGTTACGTCGAGTGTCCGTTCCTGGTACTTGAGCAATACAACAAACATAATCTCAAAAAAATAGTTTTACCACATAATAATATTGTAATGAGGAGGAAACGTACACATGGAGTGATGAAGTACAGCTATGTGATGTAGAACACGGACCTTTAAAATCATTACCAGTTTTCCCCACTGAGGCCTATTGTGGACATTTTGGTAATATTGTCTGAAGATAATGTTTGGTGGATCGCTTTTTACAAGTACTTGCTTATGAATTGCATTTGATCGTGCTTAAAATGCCTTACTTCTGTCTTTGATTAGTTATATCATTTTCATTCTTTCTGACATGTATGATAAAACTCCACTCTATTCTAATTTATTGTGCAGTTTTTATATCTGTTAATAGCTGCTTTTGCATGAAAAGCTTTCTCAATTTCCCCACATACATCACAGCTCTGACTGGTGATGTTTCCTAGTTTTCATCTCCCCTGAAATTATAGATGGAATTTTGAGAAAGGTTTTTGTGCAATAGAAATGTCACACACTCCCCTGAGAGGGAAGTCTTTAATAAACGTCACTTTCTTGTCACAAATTCTTTTTCATCCTTGACTAAATTGGTTTATGTATTAATGTGTATTTTAATACTTTTAAATCTATCTATGCACACATTTAATGCAGGATGAAGTACACTGAAAAAAACCATTAGGTCACCATACTTTTCAAGCTGTATGTGGTTTTTCCTCAAACTGTTACCATAATAACCGAGGCACAAAATTGTATAGGATGGTAGCATAACATTTTCCCGTCACTTTAACTCGAGACCCAAACCTGTTTCAGCATGACAATGTCCTTCTCCACACAGCCAGCCATGAAGATATGTTGTACATGGGATGGCGTGAAAGATGTTGAGTGGCCTGCTATAGAGATCTGATCTCAACCTTATTGAGCACCTCTGGGATGAATTGGAACGCATCCCAGACCTCCTCACCTACATCAGCACCTGAGTTTACTAACACCCTTATGGCTGAATAAACACAAATCTCTACAAGCACACTCCAAAATCTGGTGGAACATCTTCCCAGAAGAGTGGAGGTTTTTATAACAGCAAATGTGGAATGAGACTAAATGTGGAATGAGATTTTTAAAAAGCACATATAAATGTTGTAGTACAGTATCCAAAAACTTTTGTCCATATAGTGTTGCTTGCATCAAAACATTTAAGACAATACAAGTTGAACAAAAAATAAATACACTGGACAATACAGGAAACAACTATATGTATAAAAACAGAACATGAACAGGGGAGGGTATGCATATAGAAAGTGTACGTGTTCAATGTAAACATGGTGAGTTCCTTTTTAAAAAAAAACCCTTTATAATGTCATCTCAAGGGGGATTTTAATTTTAAAATTTAAGTATGATAAATGTGCTGTAAAATAAAGTGCTATGGTTACTATTATATACTACTGGGGGCAATTTAGGGATTTTGCAGTTGCAGAAAAGCTGTAAATTAGTTATTGTGATGTTATATTTTGTAAATACCAATAGCATATTCACTAACAAGAAAACCTCCTGCTACATCACAATAAATGACCATGCTTTGTTTATTAAAATAGGGTTTTTTTTTTTATATCCATCTTTCCATAGATAGAGAGAGAGGGAGGTTATAAGTCAACTTTAGCTTTATTCATCTTTTTCCCACTGATATCCTATTAAAATAAAATAAATGAAAAGAAATGTAATTACCTTTTCTGTCCAAGGTGTAAAATTAATACGCTATCTATATTTTTTGTGAAGTAAACCATTATAAACATTTTCAAAGCCATCAAATATTTATTCTAATCCAAAATATTAGAAATATTGTGCAAATTGAGTATTAAAATTTGAATACAATTTGCTTCACTAGTAATTACTTTTAAGATAAAAAAAAAAAAAGAAGACATAAAAAAAAGCAGAATAGCAAGGATTGTCCTTTCTTTTTTGTTATTCAATACGTATTTTATTCAACACGCCATATCCGGTGCCAGATAGCTCGATTTTGTACTGCGCATGCTCATCATTCGTTCACGCTAGTAGTAAATTGCTGCTCATGCGCACTAGAAAGTGAGCCGACAGTGCCCATAACTCCGGTCTCCAGCGTGGACTCCTTCCGTCATACACACTACTGAAAGTTTCCACCGGAGAGGTTTCGAGCTCTCAAAGAAAATGTCTGCAGTAATCCGGAGAATTATCAACACTGCTGCTGCACCGGCTGCGATCGGACCTTACAGGTCAGAAATAAATGCAGTATTGATATTGAATATTTTGCATGCACGTGGACAGGGAATCTCCTGCATGGATCAGCACGAGGCCATTATCAGTAAGGTGTTTGTTCAGGGGGCGGGGCTTTGGACACTATAGATATACAGAACTGCACCTGTGTGGATCTTCCTTTTACTTTCCTGATAAAGATGGATCCAGTTAGAAGGCATGTCCCATATACACCTAAAGCCCCCATTAGACAGGGCATATACAGGTAGGTGGCACATTTGATGTCCTTTCAATGCTTCTTCTTTTTTTTTTTTTTTTTTTTTTTTTTTTTTTTAGATGAACAGGTGCACATGTCTCTGAAATGCAAGGACACTTTTGGATCTGGTTTTAAGATTTCACAGCACGATTCTTTAAACCAGCAGTCCTGTGTCGTGCAAAGCATTCATTTTCTGAGAACATGACAAGTTTTAAAAAAAAAAAATTATATGTAATTATGTTTTATTTTGGACACTTTTAGGGTTGTCATTTGGGGCGGCTCCGTCTCAGCCAATAGACTATCAGGAAGGCCTTGTGACTTTTGGACATTTTGTTTCTTTGTTTGTTTGTTTTTACTTCTTTTTCTTTGTAGCTTGCTATAGTTTAGTTTTTTTTTTTTTTTCAAATATGAATGTTTTTACAATATTTATTCGAAATGAATCTTCTTATTTAAGATGATCTACAAAAGCAGATAATAAATGCAATGTAGGTACAGTCAGTGGTACAGTAGTACATTCAGGCAGACGGAAACAGTAAGTCAGAAAGTAAAGAGTAATCTTGGAAGTTGCTTCTGTCACATAAGAATATATTACATAAAACTCAACATATCTTTGATTATGAAATGATGAATACTGTTTATTATTTTAGCCAGGCCGTGGTGGTGGATCGCACAATGTACATCTCTGGGCAGCTCGGAATGGACGCGGCAACAGGTCAGTTAGTCACAGGAGGTGTCCAGGCCCAGGCCAAACAGGTGAGACAAAAAAAAAAAGGGGTGGAAAAAGTACTGAATGATTGGGACACCTGACTTTTCCAGTTCATATGTGCTTCTTCCCCAAACTGTTACCACAACAGTATAGGATGTCTTTTTATGGAGTAGCATTCATTTTTTTTCTTAATTTAAACCAGGAGATCGAAACCTGTTTCATCATGTTACAGTTGTTCCTTTTGCACGAAGCTAGCGCCATAAAAATATGGCTCGCACAGGTTCAAGATTTTGAGATATTATGCTCTGACCTCAACCCTATCAAAGACCTTTGGGATGAATTGGAATGCTGACTGCACCCCAGCCCTCCACACCCTACATCAGTACCTAACACCCTTGTGGTTGAGTAAGTCTCCACAAGCACATTCCAAAATCTGGTGGAACATCTTCCCAGAAGTGTGGAGGTTATTCTAAGATTAAATAGGGACTAAATGTGAATAGGATGTTTAAAAAGCACAAGTGAATTTTATGGTCAGGTGTTCACAAACCTTTGTTCTTATAGTTTGTATGTATATATGTAAAATCAAAAATGTACATTTTGTTCTTATTTCAAAGGCCCTTATTAACATGGGGGAGATTCTGAAAGCAGCTGGGTGTGGATATGAAAATGGTAGGTCACTGATATGCCAGAGATCTACATTATTTACTATTAAATTAAAGATACTGTATAATGTATATTGTGGTTTTTTTTATGACATTTGTTATGCTTTTAATGTTAGAATTGTAATCTGGACTAAAAAATAGTGATATTCATAGACAGGGTTATGGAAGGAAATAGTCCTGTCCCTCCTGTCCCTTGTGTTAGATTCAGTATTATTCATAAATCGTGCATAATGTTGCTCTTGTGTCTTTTTGGCAGTTGTTAAGACAACCGTGCTCTTGGCAGACATGAAGGACTTCAACAATGTCAATGATGTTTATAAGCAATGTAAGTACACGACTGCCAGCTACAGAAAGTTTCTCAGAGGCTCACATGATGATGCTCTTTCTCTGCTGTAAGATTGTACCATCACTTTACCTACAGCTATGTACGTATATAGTTATTAAAATGATTCATTGTATACATGTATTCTTCCTTTTTTTTCCCTCTTTAACAGTCTTCAGCAGTAACTTCCCAGCTCGAGCTGCTTATCAAGTGGCTGCCCTGCCACGAGTAAGTGCACTGGTCTATAACAATAAAGGATAGATATATATATATATATATATATACATACAGTGGGTACGGAAAGTATTCAGACCCCCTTAAATTTTTCACTCTTTGTTATATTGCAGCCATTTGCTAAAATCATTTAAGTTCATTTCTTTTCCTCATTAATGTACACATAGCACCCCATATTGACAGAAAAACACAGAATTGTTGACATTGTTGCAGATTTATTAAAAAAGAAAAACTGAAATATCACATGGTCCTAAGTATTCAGACCCTTTGCTCAGTATTTAGTAGAAGCACCCTTTTGCTCTAATACAGCCATGAGTCTTTTTGGGAAAGATGCAACAAGTTTTTCACAACTGGATTTGGGGATCCTCTGCCATTCCTCCTTGTAGATCCTCTCCAGTTCTGTCAGGTTGGATAGTAAACGTTGGTGGACAGCCATTTTTAGGTCTCTCCAGAGATGCTCAATTAGGTTTAAGTCAGGGCTCTGGCTGGGCCATTCAAGAACAGTCACGGAGTTGTTGTGAAGCCACTCCTTCATTATTTTAGCTGTGTGCTTAGGGTCATTGTCTTGTTGGAAGGTGAACCTTCGGCCCAGTCTGAGGTCCAGAGCACTCTGGAGAAGGTTTTCGTCCAGGATATCCCTGTACTTGGCCGCATTCATCTTTCCCTCGATTGCAACCAGTCGTCGTGTGCCTGCAGCTGAAATACACCCCCACAGCATGATGCTGCCACCACCATGCTTCACTGTTGGGACTGTATTGGACAGGTGATGAGCAGTGCCTGGTTTTCTCCACACATACCGCTTAGAATTAAAGCCAAAAAGTTCTATTTTGGTCTCATCAGACCAGAGAATCTTATTTCTCTGTTTTTTAGCAAACTCCATGCGGGCTTTCATGTGTCTTGCACTGAGGAGAGGCTTCCGTCGGGCCACTCTGCCATAAAGCCCCGACTGGTGGAGGGCTGCAGTGATGGTTGACTTTCTACAACTTTCTCCCATCTCCTGACTGCATCTCTGGAGCTCAGCCACAGTGATCTTTGGGTTCTTCTTTACCTCTCTCACCAAGGCTCTTCTCCCCCGATAGCTCAGTTTGGCCGGACGGCCAGCTCTAGGAAGGGTTCTGGTCGTCCCAAACGTCTTCCATTTGAGGATTATGGAGGCCACTGTGCTCTTAGGAACCTTAAGTGCAGCAGAAATCTTTTTGTAACCTTGGCCAGATCTGTGCCTTGCCACAATTCTGTCTCTGAGCTCTTCAGGCAGTTCCTTTGTCCTCATGATTCTCATTTGCTCTGACATGCATTGTGATCTGGAAGGTCTGATATAGACAGGTGTGTGGCTTTCCTAATCAAGTCCAATCAGTTTAATCAAACACAGCTGGACTCAAATGAAGGTGTAGAACCATCTCAAGGATGATCAGAAGAAATGGAAAGCACCTGAGTTAAATATATGAGTGTCACAGCAAAGGGTCTGAATACTTAGGACCATGTGATATTTCAGTTTTTTCTTTTTTAATAAATCTGCAACAATGTCAATAATTCTGTGTTTTTCTGTCAATATGGGGAGCTGTGTGTACATTCATGAGGAAGAAGAATGAACTTAAATGATTTTAGCAAAAGGCTGCAATATAACAAAGAGTAAAAAATTTAAGGGGGTCTGAATACTTTCCGTACCCACTGTGTGTATATATATATATATATATATTTTTTTTTTTTTTTTATATATATGTATATGTATGTACTCGGTCGATTTTTTTGCTTTGTTACGCGAGCAAAAAATTGAGGTACGAGCTCGAAACGCCGCTGCTAGTTGGCGAAGCCAGAAAGCGAAGATTGTGATGAAAATTAAGATAAGCAAAGAAGAAAAAGTAAAAAAAAATTTAAAGTTTAGGGATACGTAGTGTACAGTAGTGATAGTAAAAAACAAGTTTTCCCTCCTCCGCTTATCGCCTCTAATTGTGTTCCATTCTATTTTCATTGATTAAAGGTAATATAGCAGGATCACGTGTACATGTTGAAGAGTTAAGTTACTCTCCAGCAAGAAATCCTCAACCTGTGAAAGTCCCACTAAGAACCGTCCCCCAGAATCCACCTAAAGTCACCTAAAGTACCGGCTACTGCGTAAGAGTCTATCTTTTACATTTTAGCTTGTTAGCGATTTATTTTGCCTTTGTCTATAAGGGAAACTAAGGTGTGTGTGTGTGTGTGTGTGTCTGCTTCGACCAGCAGAGAGCTGTTTCCAATCTGGGTTGGGGATCTCGTGCCTGCTTTATCAGAAACAAAGCTCTATGAGCTCTTCAGCAAGTAAGTTGTGTTGTAATCTCAAGACAACTGGCCCTCTTTCCTTAGTTAATATGGGCCACTTGGTTGTAAAGCCTTTTTTGGTTGTAATATAGATTTAGCATTTAGATTTAGCATTTATGCTCTGTTATTCTTGTAAAGCAGAGTTTAATTCTTTTACAGATTTTTTTTTTTTTTTTTATTATTATTATTATTTTTTTTTTTTTATTGAAGGATTGTGGAAGGATTTGTTGGCGAAAAAAAACATGAATCAATATCATGCTAAATTTTACAATCTGTGAGATTAAAAATGTATTTGTTGTTTGTTTTTTGTGTGTCTAGTTTTGGGACAGTCCATAGTGTAAGACTATTGTCTATTACAGCTGATTGTCCTTCAGAGTTAAGTGTTATCCCTTGTAGACCATCATCTTCCACCAAGCCTGATGTTTGTCCCAGAAACTGACTAGGATCCTCTTCAACAGGGAGCTGGTGCCATGACTCCATCTCCTACACACAGGAAGATTTGAAACAATCAAATTCTGTAACCAGGCACTGGTCACCAAATAACCAATCATTATTAATAAGAAAACATAAAACGTGATTTTTATAATCATATATATATATATATATATACGTAATACTATGTCTAAGAACTATCATGGAAATGAAATATCAAATATATGTTGTACTTTCAGCAAAGGCATAATGTGTAAAACAACAAAGTTGTGTAGAATGTGCATGCAAACAAATGTACTTGTTTACACCGAAATAAAAAATATTTTAAAACAATATTACACTGAAATTTCTTCTGCTTAGTCTATAATTCTTCATGCACAACTCTAAAACCTAATGGAGTTTGCACTGTTTGCAGACGATGCACTTCATGTGGCTAGAACAATTACTTAGCTCTGGGTTCTTGTAGCTCCATGTTGTTTTATGTAGCACCAAGGTTCTGGAGAAATGTTGTCTCCTTTCACTGTGAACTGAGTCAGCTACATATGGTTACAATGACAATAAAAGCTTCTTGACTTGTCTTGACTAATGGAAAACTTTGCCAGGAAATCCTTCTACTGGGAACAACTTTGATACAACACGCAGCATTTGCCAAGCCAACAACATTGTGGCAGATCACAAACCCCTTACACACACTCGTCACTCTCCTCCCTCCTGGGAATAGGTATCAAGCCATTCATCTCCTTAATACAAAGGAACTGAACTGGCAACTTTTGGACCCTTACGAGAAAAATAAATCAAGGACCGTGACGTCGGAGCGACGTGGGGCCGCCTTCCCGTGGGCTCACCACCTGCAGGAGGGACCGTAAGGGACCGGTGCTGAGAGGATTGGGCAGCAGTCGAAGGCGGGGGCCTTGACAGCCCGATCCCTGGACACGGAGAAGTGTCTAGGGAATCTGCTTAGACTGCTGCCCCCGCGACCCGAATTCGGATAAGCGGGAGAAGATGAATGAATGAATGAATGAACTGGCACACCCACCAACACATTCACCCACCCACCCACACCTTTGCACACCTTGTTGCTAAAACATTCAGCGATTACATGGACAATATTTATTACTAGATGGACAATTCATTTGAACTAACAAATCAAATCGATGCTGCAGTGTCACTGCGTCTCCTGTCTCATGTTGGTCTTTTTACACTAAATGTTGCCCATGTGCACTTTTATGTCATGTTAGTTTTGTGTAGTTCTATGTTTCAGGTTTTTCTTTTTTTTTTTATGGTGTCTTATGTAGCACCTTGGTCCTGGGTTAATGTTGTTTCATTTCACAGTATACTTCACTGTACATGGTTGGAATGACAAAAAGCCTACAACTACTTGAGGAAAAAAGCCAGCTCTTAGAGCTGCAAAGTGAAAAAAAATAGAGAGCATCCTGACCAACTCCATCACTGTATGGTATGAAGGTTCCACTGTGTGTGAACGCAAAGCCCTGCAAAGGGTGGTCAAAACCGCCCTACGCATCACTGGCACCCAACTACCTGCCATTGAACACCTTAGCCACAGCAGATGTCTGAGCAGAGCTCACAACATTATCAAGGACTCTTCACATCCCAGTCACAAACTGTTTAACCTCCTTTCTTCAAGAACAAGATACAGGAACATACGCACCAGAACCAGCAGATTCAGGGCCAGCTTTTTTCCATCCACCATCGCACTACTGAACTCTACACTACACTGTTAGATCACTGTATAAACATTGTATATAACTTTTGTACAATTTTACATACAATGTACATATTACATACTGTATTTTTTTTTT
>JAAIIK010000068.1:1946361-1974375 GCA_014706435.1 Silurus glanis | reverse complement strand
ATATATATATATATATATATATA
Organism: Silurus glanis; assembly: GCA_014706435.1. Classification (NCBI taxonomy): domain Eukaryota; kingdom Metazoa; phylum Chordata; class Actinopteri; order Siluriformes; family Siluridae; genus Silurus; species Silurus glanis. Next base: position 1,974,352 of record JAAIIK010000068.1, on the reverse strand, counting down.
TATATATATATATATATATATATTAGTGGATTTGTTTATTCAACTTGCACATTTCTTAAATGCCATAAACTTATAACCTTCCACTTCTGCACATTTCTTTTTCAATGCCATAGCCTTAGAACCATTTACCTGTACTTCTCAATAATGTCCACACACACATCTCTGCCCTGCTATAGCCTTTATATTTATTCACTGTACATATGTATACATATATTACATGCTGTAAATATGCTACATATTTATCTGCACTATTTGCACGATTGCTACTTTTTGCACTCCTGGTAGATGCCAAACTGCATTTTGTTGCTGTGTACCTGTACTATGCAATGACAGTTGTATTTATCTATAAATGTAAACTATAAAAATAAACACAGCATTGCGCATTATATAGCACTAACCCAAGAGCTGCACTCATATCTGTCTACAATAAAACAAATAGGATGAAAACTAACGCTAAATATGCACGATAAATGTGTTAATCGTGATATTTAGGACACACAAAATGACAGGTAAATACATTCATCTTCAGAGATCTCCGATGTGCCTTTCATAGATAAAGCACAAAGCACAAACTCTCCACACTACTAAGTGTTTTTCACATATGAAGCATGTTATGTATGATCTCAGGACCCCAGGCTCTCAGGCTTGCCTAGATAACTAGATCTGTAGATCATTTTTGCCGAGAATAAGATCTCCAGATCCCCACACTGAGGAAAGCAGCCTCCCAACATACACACAGCTAGCTATCCACGAGCTAACGTAAGCACAACTCCTGTTGCTTATTGGTTCATCTTTGTTTTCTGAACACTGCACTGCACTGCACAATCAAGCAACCAACTCAAGCTGGTTAAAGAGCAAGCCAATAAAACTATGTTTTTTTTTTTTATATATATATAAGCCTGCATGAAGTCGGCTGAGCCTGGCTATGTTCTTGGTGCTAATGTAACTAAGCTAGCTCACTATGTTTATTGACTGGTTGTGCAGCTGGCGGGAAATGACTGACAAACAACGACTACAAGATGGTTGTAAATAATAAAAAATAAAAAAAATAAAGAACTTTACGCTTTTCTTCATATCGTGGCGATTACACAAACTCACCCTGTTAGCACCTGCTCCATCTTCGCCTTCTCCAAACGTCTCCATTGTTGATTGTGGTTCTGTGACTTGTTTCTATGTGAATAACTGACATTTTCTGCGCATGCGCACATCGAAGGTCCATTCACACGTTCAAACTCAAGAAAAGACGCGCGCGCGCACACAAACTTTATCCAGGCTGGTGGAGGTGGTTAAATTATGTAGGAAATATTTGGTCAGGAAATTTTGGGTCCCATAATTCCGTCACATTAATCAATTATCACTTAAATACCACAGTCTACTTGAGCATTGACTATGTCCTGTCGCTACTTCAAAGAGGATCCATGCCACAAAGTATAACAGCTGTTTTGAGAGTTAAGTGAGGCATTACCCAGCATTTGAAAAGTGTTTAAAAATGTGCTTTAATGTCTTATTTGTTTAACTTTATTAATATATCAAATTTAAAAAGCACACCAGAGGTGGTACGTCCTGCAACAGATGAAGTTCAACCTACCGAAAGAAAATGTGCATGTATGGTGCATTTCTACACCTCCATCATTGTGTCCATACTTAACCTTCTCCATCACCATCTGGTACACTGCTGCCATTGCCAAAGACAAAGGCAGACTGCAGCATGTCATCCACTTTGCAATCTTCCACCTCTACAGGACCCTGAAGAGGGCAGCTAGGTTTGAGGCTGACCCCTCTCACCCAGGACGCAGACATTTTTTTTCGTGCGCATTACAGATGTATAGGAGGAGACTGGGATCCAAAAATGGATCCCAGTCTGGATATATATAAATTTTCTCAAGCCCAGTCTCACGGCATTTCGTGATAAGCATTTTTGGATCCCAGTCTCCTCCTATACATCTGTTAAAACTCTATCAAATGCCATACAATGGCTTCTTCAAATCGGGACAAAAGTATACATTTTTGAGTTTGGTTGATGTTTTGTAGAATTTTATGCTTTTGTACGTAAGTAAAATCAAAGCATATTTGCTTCTTTTTTCCCAATAGCATAAGAGATGCATGGGAGATTCAAACTTTTGCACATGAATTTACAATACAGTAAAGTTATTCAGTGGTAGGTATTATTGTTCTTTTTTTTTATCATGCCTTGTCATGTTTTCTGGTTTGTTCACATCTCTAAAGCACACATTTGCATTAGTGAGCGAATCAGCATTTACATTTGTAATCTCTAGCAAAGCAGAAAGCCCTGGTTGTGGACACAGGCTTGGGTAAACCCATAGATCATTCATGTGGACATGCACATTGTCTTCAGGTTTTACTAAAATACATTTAGAGATAGAAAATACACTATATGCATAAACATAATGGGGCACCTAACTTTTCCAGTCGTATGCGCAGCTTATCTGCTGGTTTACAAGGTTTGGAGTAGAAGATTTTAAGTGGCCTGCTATGGAACCATGACCTCAACCCTACTGAACAACTTTGGGATGAATTGGAACTCTGACTGCACCCCAGTCCTCCTCACCTACATCAGTAACTGACTTTAGTAATGCCCTTGTGGAGCACACTCTAAAATCTAATAAAACATTTTCCCAGAAGCGTGGAGGTTATTATAACAGCGAATGGGGACTAAATCTGGAATGGGATATTGCACAAAAGTACATTACAATCTTATGGTCAGGTGTCCACAAATGTATTGTTCAATTATTATTATGTATTTTCTAAAAATAAGTAGATTTACTTTTGCAAAGCTTAAAAAAAATAGCTTGTTTTACACATGTAGCTTTTTACTTGGCAGGTGTATTTGCATGGGCTTTTTGTGTGTGTGTGTGTGTGTGTGTGTGTGTGTGTGTGTGTGTTGTGTGTGTGTGTAACATACCTTGGTCTTCTGCTGGAGTCGGCTCAGTAACAGCATTTAGTGTGTTGTATTCAGCCGCTGAAGCCTCAGAGCTTTCAGCTGCTGCTTCTGTGCTACATTCAATATCTCGATCATTCTCTGTCTTTTCTACAGCTGTTCCGTAATAATGAGATTAAAAACATGATTTCATGATGTTTATATGCTTATTTAAAATCCATTTTCAAGGTTTATGACTAAATTTACTGAAGCATTTGTGTGTGTGTGTGTGTGTGTGTGTGTGTGTGTGTGGGTCATTATTGTATAAGTAAAAATATAGATATTGAGTCAGACTTTTTGTATGTAGCTCATTGGTTAAAATGCAGGACTTCTGATCAGATGGTTTTGAGTTCAAATCTCAGCAAGCTGCCACTGCTGAACCCCTGAGCAAAGCCTTAAAACTGAACTGTCAGTTGCTTAAAATTAAAGATTTGTAAGTTGCTCTAGATAAGGCCCTGTGCAAAATAAATAGAAATGTAGTCAATTCTATAACTGAGTTAATATTAAAAGTGTCCATCTTAACATGTGAGCACTCAGTGCAAGAAAAAGATAAAGATGATTTCATATTTTCCCCCATACTTAAATTAATAGTGAATTTAGAAGGCACAATGTTGTTCGGTATTTCCTCATTGTTTGTAATGTCAAAACATTGAGATTTTGTGTGTTTTTCACCCGGAGAGGTGACTAAAGTTAAATGCAAACAGGAAGTCAGTGAATTAGTAAAGCATGAATCAGGAAACTTCAGCAACAGGGAGTGAAAACTTGACTCCGCTCTTTTTCCAAAGTTTGTTTCCCACATTTACAATTTGCTGTATCCTTTGAATGTGTAAATGTATATAATGAATGTGTTTATGTATACACTGAAGCAAAAGAGGCATTTCAATACCACCAACAGCTTAATCATTCATAAAACATATTATGTTGTTGATGGTTACTATAGAGGACTTTGTTAGAGGTCTTTTTGTTAATGTTTAGAGGACATCAAAAGGTTCTTGCTGAAATATTAACATCTAGCTAAATCATAGAGTGATTGGCTTTTTAAAGTAAGACACATCTTAGCTGTAAAAATGTCAAAGTCTTTTTTATAGACTGTAATTAACCTGGTCAAGGTTTTTTCAGCCACACAGATTATGGCAATAGAACTACAATATTTTGCATGAAATACCATCCCTACACCACGTTTTTTTCCATGGATAAAGAAGTACTAACTCTTATAACCGTATAAAAATCAGGGAGTTTTTGAAAGAGCAAATGTGAATATCTTGAGATAAAGAAGGTACTCTTGATATTTAAATGGAAGTAGATGTCCAAATCAGGCATGATGCAAATGACATATACTTTTTATTTTATTTTATTAAATTTTTTTCTTCAAAGTGGTGCTTTTCAGAGGATGGTAATGGTTTAGTGAGTGCTTAATAAATATAAAATGATGAATGGTATATGATTAATCCATCTATCAATTATATTATGCAATATGTACATACAGGTAACTATTCATCATCCACAAAGAATAATATATAATAAAATATACTATATAATATAATGTAATAATAATATCATATATATGTATATGATATATGCTTATATTAGCCATACCTTTAGTATTATAATATTATAGAATTTATAATTATAATATATTATATAATACTATTAACTCTTTATCCAAGATAGAAAGTTGAATAATAAAATATATTAAGAATACAATAAAACACTCACCAGTTGCCCCATTGCAGTTTGGTTGGATAGGGGACGTGTCCCCTGCAGTGGTGTGTGAGCTGGGGTTGCATCCCATTCTGTCTTCCTATATAAGAAACACACCTGGACTGCAGGTGTGTGTTAAATGGGAACGAGGTATCGACCCTGAACGAGTCGGCTCTTTGAACCGGATCTTTTGAATTTTAAGACTCACATAGATGAGTCATTTTGTGTTTTTCATCCTTTTTTCACTCCTGCATTTTATTTTAATTAAAACTATCCCATATACTCCCATCTGCTATAGAAATAATTGACCAAATTATGGCAAATTCTGTCCGGTTTACAAGGAAAATGGCAACAAACTAATTGGGACCTGAAAATTCGACTCTCAGCGCTGAACTGAACCGAATGATTTGACTCATTGAACTGACTCACAGAGCCGGAATTCGCATTTCTAGAAAATAAAGCGTCCACATCAGTAGCTGGAAACACACACACGTGTATATCAGACAATAATTTTAAGTTTAGAAGTGGGTACAATGAGGTGAAATAGCTATAAACATTGTAATGAGTCGTACTGAAGGCGATGCGAGCTGCCTTTACAACAGCGACATCTTCAGGCAATTTATAGAAAATACTCAGCATTACAGGACTTTGAGTCTGATTACAACGGAGCTGTCAATCATTAATTTCAATCACTATCATTGCTACCTTTTAGTGCACAATTTACCTTTTACTATATGGTTCACAATTTACTTTGTCGTTTGTAGAAAGTAGGGGTAGGGAATAAAGATAATAGGGTTGGAGAAAGGGATTATCTCCAGGTCAAGATCTCCAAATAACACTTCATGACTCTGCCTGCCCCTCCAGCCACTGCTCATAACCTTGAGGTAACTATGGACAATGAACTGTCCTTCTTCCCACATGTCGTTAATGTGGCTCCTGTCGATGTCTTCTCTATAACATCAGAAGAATTCGACCATTTCTGTCCACACAGGCTGCCCAGGTGCTTGTTCAGTCTCTTGTCACTTCAAGACTCGACTACTGCAACTCTCTGCTGGCAGGTCTTCCCCTGAACGCTATTCGTCCACTGCAAATGATCCAAAATGCAGCTGCACGGCTTGTGTTCAATCTGCTTAAATTCTCCCACACCACCCCACTGCTGCGCTCCCTCCACTGGATTCCAGTAGCTGCACGTATCAGATTCAAAACACTGAAGCTTGCCTACAAGGCCAAAAATGGACCAGAACCATCTTACCTCAGAGACCTCATCACATCTCGCACTGCACCACGCTGTCTGAGATCCTCCAGCACTGCTCGACTGGTACCACCTTCTCTCAGAATGAGAGGTAAGTACACTTCAAGGCTCTTCTCTGTTCTGGCACCGAGGTGGTGGAATGAACTTCCCCTAGATGTCCGTACAGCAGAGTCCCTGACTATCTTCAAGCGACGATTGAAGAATTACCTTTTCCTGAAATACTTAAATTAAGCACTTTCCAAGTTTGCTTTGTAGAATTCAAGAGTTATATTTATATTAAGTTTGTAATCTTCTGTACCAGTGTAGATTTATTCATTGCTAGAGACTCAAAGCACTTTTGTACGTCGCTCTGGATAAGGGCGTCTGCTAAAGGCCGCAAATGTAAATGTAAAATGGATTAGGGGATATGGAGTGGGGGTTGGGAATACAGTAAATTGTAGGCAGTAGTTGTAGGTAATATTGTGTATGGAGTAGAGGAATGAGTAGGAGTAAGGAGTAAGAAATAGGGAGTAGGAGTAGACACTACAGACTTAAAAAAAAAAGAAGAAGCTGGACATCATGACAAAAGGTCAGCCAAAAAAGTTTAAACCAGTTACTTTTTTTTTATGAATAATTTATCCTCTAGCATTTTCTTTCGTATGGAATTTAGACACAATTTGTCTTAATTTCAAATCCAAAGAAAAAGGCTCAGAAAAATACACAAAAATGCACAGAAAACCTGGGGTTATCTTAGGAGGTTTATGGAGATGCTTTTGCTGGAGATTATGTATACGGGTGGTGCATCTGTGGCTGCAGTGCAATGAGACTTGCTGAATTGTGCTCATTGGGTTTCTTGCTTTAGTAATGGCGTTCATTCTCGCTGCATGAGATACCTGTCTATGATGCAACACTGTGTTATACTGCATTTCCCTATAATATTAGTAGTTTCTATAGCCATGGCATCATAATGATGGTATTAAGAGGTGGTTTGACTCAGATAGGACACCACTAAAGGCACACTCAGTTCATGCAGTCTCCTTAATATGTTGATACCTTTTTTTGTAATTATTTGTCAGAATTGCAAGGTGCCTTAAAGTTTAGCCTTGAGTCCATCCAAATTCTGAGACCCTATTTCTTTGACTTGCTCACTCTGTCCATACATTATTTGGTTAATTTCTGGAACTGAGGTGCATCATCTCTGAACTGCAGGGAAATGGAGTCCTTCTAGTAATGGCTCATTCACGAACAATTCGTTCATTTTGAATAAGTCTTTAAAGTGACTCAGAAGAATGAGTGATTTGTAGATTTTTTTTATTGGACTAGCATGAGCATCAAAAAATACTGTAGGTTATGTACAGAACATCTCATAATTCCTCTGGTCTGAATTATTCGTTCTTTTATCAGATGACTCCCAAAGACACTACACAATGCAATAGATCTGGGGTTTTTTGTCTGAATCTTGACATAATTTTTACAATAATTATGGGAGTCATGTGACAAAAGTATTAATGACTGACCAGAAGATATCAGAGGTGACGCTACTCATTCTGTTTATCATAATTTGTGCTAAACTGCATTGTCATATTTTCATTATTGAAACTATAATCAAAGATCATGTACAGTGGGTCAAATAAGTATTTGATACACTGCCAATTTTTCAAGTTTTCCCACTTACAAAGACCAGAGATATCTGTCATTTTCATCGTAGGTACACCTCAACTGTGAGAAATGACACATCTGTTCAAGTGGTAGAACTTGAAAAATCAGCACTGTATCAAATACTTAGTTTGGGGGATCTGCTTATTGAAAATGTAACATTTGATATTCGATTTTGAATGAGTCTTTAATGTGACTTAAAAGAACAAGTCTTCTTAAATATTGATTTTCTACTGGACACATGTGAGCAAAGCATCGCAAAATTTCTGTAGGTTATGTAGAGGAAACAGAATAGAGTAGTTTATGTCTCAACTCTTCTCGAACTCTTCTCGAATCCAGCCATTAGGGTTGCGCAAGCCAGTGCACTCAGTGTTTTCATCCAGAATTTCATACCGGATCGGTCGAGGTATCATTAGCCAACAGGGTACCGGTGGAAATTGGGCTACTGTTGGCCAGAGGAGAAGAAGGAGAGGAGGAAGACGTTTACAGAGACAGCAAGAGAAGGAGTAGTGGAGGAGAGTGGAGGTTAGGGTGGGCACTTTAAATGTAGGCACTATGACTGGTAAAAGGAAAGAGGTAGCTGATATGATGGAGTGGAGAACGGTAGATGTGGTTCTATTATGGTGTGTATTTAAAGTAAAATGGTGTAGGGGTGCTGCTGAAGGAAGAGTACAGTAAGAGTTTAGTGGAGGTGAAGAGAGTTTCTTATAGAGTGATGAAAATGAAGCTGGAGGTTGAAGGGGTGATGATAAATGTCATCAGTGCTTATGCTCCTCAAGTGTGCTGTGAGATGAAGGAGAAGGACAAATGCTGGAGTGAGTTAGATGAAGTGGTGGAGAGTGAACCTACAAAAAAAAGATGGTGATTGGGGCAGACTTCAATGGCCATGTTGGTGAAGGGAACAGAGGTGATGAGGAGGTGATGGGTAGGTATGGCCTTAAGAAAAGCAATGTGGAAGGGCAGATGGTGGTAGATTTTGCTAAAAGTGTGGAAATTGCAGTGGTGAATACTTATTTTAAGAAGAAGGAGGATAATGTAGGGTGAGTAGAGTAGTGGAAGCCAGGCTGAGAGAAGAGGTGACCATCTGTGATCAACAGTATGGTTTTATGCCGAGGAAGAGCACCACAGGCGCATTTTTGCTTTGAGAATGTTGATGGGGAAGTATAGAGAAGGTCAGAGGGAGTTGCATTGTGTGTTTGTGGATTTAGAGAAAGCGTACAACAGGGTGGAAAGAGGAGTTATGGTATTGTATGAGGAAGTCAGGTGTGTCAGAGAAGTATGTGAGAGTAGTGCAGAACATGTGCAGTAAGAATTACATACTGCTACAAAGTGGAGGTTGGACTGCATCAAGGATCGGCTCTGAGCCCTTTGCTGTTTGCAGTGGTGATGGACAGGTTGACAGATGATGTCAGAAAGAAGTCTCCATGACCTATAATGTTTGCAGATGATATTGTGATTTGTGATGAGAGTAGAGAGCAGGTTGAGAAGAGCCTGGAGGGGTGGAGGTATGCACTGAAGAGAAGGGGAATGAAAGTCAGTAGGCGTAAGACAGAGTACATGTGTGTGAATGAAAGGGAGGGCAGTGGAGTGGTGCGGTTGCAGGGAGAAGAGGTGGAGAAGGTGGAAGAGTTCAGGTACCTGAGGGTCAACAGTGCAAAGTAATGGAGAGTGTGTTAGAGAAGTGAAGAAAAGAGTGCAGGCAGGGTGGAGTGGGTGGAGAAGAGTGACAGGAGTGATTTGTGATAGAATGGTATCTGCATGAGTGAAAGGGAAAGTTTATAGGACTGTGGTGAGACCTGCGATGTTGTACGGTTTAGAGATAGTGGCATTGAGTAAAAGACAGGAGGTGGAGCTGGAGGTAGCAGAGCTGAAGATGTTGAGGTTTTAATTGGGATCAACGAGGATGGACAGGATTAGAAATGAGTTTATTAGAGGGACAGCGCATGTAGGACGTTTTGGAAACAAGGTGAGGAAGGCGAGATTGAGATGGTTTGGACATGTGCGGAGGAGGGACATGGGGTATATCTGTAGGAGAATGCTGAGGATGGAGCCACCAGGTAGGAGGAAAAGAGGAAGACCAAGGAGGAGTTTCATGGATGTGGTGAGAAAAGACATGCAGGTAGTTGAGTTGAAAGAGGCAGATGTAGAGGACAGGGTGGTATGGAGACGGATGATCCGCTGTGGCGACCCCTAATGGGAGCAGCCGAAAGAAGAAAAAGAAGAAGAAGTTTGTGTGTATATAAATACATACACATATATAGTAAGGAGTCTAACTAAATAACTCAATAAAGATTCATTCATTTTGAGATTCAAACAAGTCACTATAATGATTCGATCTTCCAATCACTACTGAGTACCAAGTGCTCTCGGTGTAAAGAACATCGAAATATATCCCAAATGCGTATTCTTTAACTTCATAGTGCATTTTATAGAGCGACTGCTTTCTTACTTATAGTGCGCAGATGGAGTGAACATCGAGTGGTTTGAAACTCGGCCTGAAGCAGGCCGCGCTCTCGCGATAACAGGTTTGCGGTTTACGCGCGCGGGGCACTCTGGGAAATCCTTTCTCTACGAGGCCATCTTGGAGTGAACCAGGCAGTAAGTTCGGCTCTACTAAAAATTTAAGAAAATAGCGCGTGTGGAGGCGCGTCCTGTGCCTGCTTTTGGTTCTGTTTCGAAAAGGAGAGTTTATTTGTCTTGTTTTGGTCCGCAGGTTGGCCGGAACGGACTGAAACGAAAATGGTAGCCGCAAAGAAAACGGTGAGTCTGGGAGGCGATGCTACTGCTGCATGGCGCCCGCTTTCACGTGGAAGTGACACGGCGAGGCCTCGGGTTTTATTTACAGACATCAAATGGACTTGTTCGCGTTGGTGTCGTGTTTAGTGGGTGAATGAGACGTGAAAATGTTTAAGCTTGTGATGTAGTTTCAGTAAAAACTGCTGATCGCTATTAAACTGCATCACAGTGTACATACAGCACCAGCACATATGCCTGGGTTCAGCATGAGACTGCCTGAGGGTCGGGTTTATTTCATTAAAAGTCTGAATTTTGGGTTCTATACATGTCAAAACATCCTGTAACATAAAAAAAAGCCAATCTATATTTATAATTCCTACGTGTCTGTGGTAGAGACTAACGTGCCTGGATTATTAATCAGATATATCTTTATATTTGTACATTACAAACGTACTTAATAATTCAGTCATTTCAGTGAATTTCTCTCTTTATATTTTTTTCTTACTGATATCAAAAATTTTATAGCACAGATTTATAACCTTGGTGTGTTTTTCGTGCTTTAAAGCCTAATCCTAACAAATCCAGAACGTTTAATTGGAAGAGTTTGGTGGGGAAAATATCCAGAGCCAGGTTGTTGATGGTTGTTGTATTGTATTGGAAAAGATCAATATTTACAATAAATGTAGATGTTTCACAGAAATGGTGAAATGCGATAGAAATCCGGGGAAGTTCAGGTTTTACCAGTGCCCTGTCCATTTATTAGTTGCTTAAATCGAAGGTATAAAATGCAACACTTTATTTCCGGTTAGAAGGAAAGAGTTAATGTATTGTGAGCAAATGATTCGATTAATTGAACTGACTCACAGCTGGAGTTTGCGTTCACAAGCAAAAAAATTAATGTACATTATCCATAATGAAGTCTTTATGGGGATGAGTGAGGTGTGGAAATTTCTTGAATTGTATAGGAAGAGGGTTGGGAATGTGTGCTTTTCAGGATGATGATGTTTGTGTGTTTTTCGCTCGACAGAAAAAGTCCTTGGAGTCAATCAACTCCAGACTGCAGCTGGTGATGAAGAGTGGGAAATATGTCCTGGGATACAAGCAGTCACAGAAGATGATCCGCCAGGGCAAAGCCAAGCTGGTCATCCTGGCCAACAACTGCCCTGCTCTGAGGTATCTACGCCTACATTCGTCAGATGAATGTATTTTTTGTAATTGTGTAGGTTTATTTGAAGAAAGCCTGCAGTAAATCCGGGGTTGCGAACCAGAAGCAAACGCATTTCTCAATAAGCTCACACGTCGTACCCTGCCTTTCCTTTAAATATACAGTATGGACTTAAATCCACCTTGTCAATCATCTGAAGACAAACATTATTCTAGCAATGAGTACACACACAACCACCTTGTATGAAATTTAAACTGAAATCTGACCAGATGTGAAGATATCAGATGAAATACTGAATTAAGTGCAAGTATATGACCACTGTTCTTCATCCAGGGTTTGGATAATGATCTCCAGACAGAATGCAGACATCAGAACCATGTTATGGAATTTATCTCTTATTTTTGCTGTAAAAGGTTATTTGATCCCTGTGATTTTTGCCGAAATTGAGGATTACATGTTCCCCAATCTACAATAATAGCTAACCACTAAAATATCCTCCAGTGTTCCATTCATGATTCTGGCATTTCAGTATTATCCGTTTTGGAGCCTCCTCTTAAAATCAAGACATGAAAAATAATTATTTTTTAGGATGTAAAAATAAGCTGTGCAGAATTAAAACTACTGTTCAGAAGATGTCCTCCTGCCCACCGGTCTGTTTCTCTCACACTCGGTTTTGTGTAGTAAAGTTTTATCAGGATATTAGTCCTGGGTATTACTTGGTTTGGGTAATGGCTTGAATGGTTGATGAATAAGTTTTTGATCTGGGTCTTGCTTCTAGCAATCCAAAAGAGTTGCGCTAACAGGACGTACATAAGCTACAGGTGGTTTTTGGCTTTGTAGCTATATTTATAGATTGTTGCATGTGCGTGAAATAAGCTGTAGAAATTTCAGTCTGGCCCCCGTCTTCAGTACAAGTCAACAGTCTGGTTGTTTTTCTTCCTCCAGGAAATCAGAAATCGAGTACTACGCCATGTTGGCCAAGACCGGTGTCCACCACTACAGTGGAAACAACATTGAGCTTGGCACAGCCTGTGGTAAATACTACAGGGTGTGCACACTGGCCATCATCGACCCCGGTACGTAAATGTCAGCTCATACACTGTAATACGAAGCACTCGTTTTCCGCAACAGCAGCATCAACTGTCTGGCAAAGGATTCATGTAGTGTATGTGCCTAAACCACTCGAGTTTTTCCAATGACCAGTGCAGTGTAGAACATTACCTTACAGCATCTACAAAGGTTTGACTTGGATTTGTTCTGCATCTTCTCTTCACAGGCGATTCAGATATCATCAGAAGCATGCCGGACCAACAGCAGGGCGAGAAGTAGAGCCATTTATAAATAAATATGGTTAAAATGGATTGATGTTTGCGTGTTTATTTGCATTATACACATATCGGGGTTTTTCATTTCTTTAATTATTCCCTTCCCTTTATCACTTCATGGCTCACTAGAATGTAAAAAGAGATTCACAGCTTGAGTGAGGATGGGTAAAGAAGTCTGGATTAACACCTCTTGCTCAGGGAACATATTTCTGTAATCCCTGGCGTTTGTCTCCTGGGTCTCTAAGTGCCTTCATCAGCAGGCTCATGTAGAAGTTCATTCCGTTTGCAATTTTTTTCCCACTTTGCATCTGTCATTCCAGCACACTCGATGGAGCTAATAACTGATTTCTCTGCAGGCATCCACATTGCAAAGATGATTGTTATACAGAGATTCTTTTATCCATGAATACAAAACCTCTGTATCCATAAGACAAAAGAGAAATAATTCCCCCATTTTTTTGTGTGGTGTTTTTTTTTTTTTTTTTTTTTAAACAAATTCAGCAAGTGTTTGAAGAATACATTCTGATGCTGCACAAAGCTCCCTGAAGGTATGTTAAGATTGTGTTGGAAAAGTGTGAAGGTTCTTCAGTGGCCTGCTATTGAGGTCTGACATCAACCCTGTTGATCACTGACTGCACCCCAGGCCTCCTCACATCAGTACCCGTCTTCCTTGTAGCTGAACGAGCACAAATCTTAATTTGGTGGGAAATCTTCCCTGAAGAGTGGAGGTTCTCATAACACTAAATGGGTATGAAATGTGGAATAGGATGTTTAAAAAGCACAAGAATTGCAGGGGCAGGCGTCTAGAAAGTTGCAAGTTTCATGCATTTTTGTTAAGTCTTGCTTTATTAAGATAATTGTTTAATTCTTTGGAGCTTTTTTTTTTTTTTTTTTTTTTAATGCATCCTCATCCTGGAAGTCCTACTTGTAAACCAAATGCTACGTAGTGAGACGTGTAAGTTCCCCATAAAACATTTTCTGTGTATGTACAATGATAAAACAGCAGCCCTTTGTCATTACTTTGAGTTTTGACTGTAACATCATAATTGAACCCTGCAGCACTACCCAGAGTATTAAATTATTTACTTTTTAAAGGTTCTGTCCCACAGATTGAAAGAAAATAGTTCACTGAAATGGTGTTTATGCCACACAGAAGGATGTTTCTCACTCGTATTAATGCAGTTTTTGGTCACGTGATTGCTTCAACGATGATGCAACCTTGGCTGGCTCTGCTGACTGGTGTAAAATAAAAAACAGCTGAGTGTAGATAGCACACAGGACATGCCTTTAGCAAGCAGGCTCTTCATGTGCCTTAAAAAAAGCTAACAGCAAGGGCAAATTGCAGCACATAGTGCAATGCAATAGAACAGTAAATGACTGATCTCTATGTGGACCAGAGTATTGGGACAATGGACTTTTGAAGCCATATGTGGTTCAGTACCTGACTTTACGAACACCTTGTTCCCAGAATAGTGGAGGTTATTATAACAATATTATAACGAATGGGGATTAAATGTGAAATGGGATGTTACATCCAAAGCTCCTGCTCCACAAACTTTTGTCCATATTGTGTATCCTGGGGAGGCATTAAAATGAGGACAAATTAGTAACGATGTGCAATGATGAAATATGAAGTCATATCGCAAAGCATCATCCAAAGTTGTAGATCGGGCCTTGTTATATTTGCTCTGACTCACGCATGATTAAAGCTGACCTAGTTGTGCACATAAAAGCAGGACAGTAAGCAAGTAAGAACATCTCTAATGCCATCTCACGTTTCGAGATCATTTCCTGTACATATCTGTTCACGGCTCTGTTCCTCGATGTAAGATAAGAGACAGAAAAGCATAACGGCCTTGTTATATTTAAGTGGACCCAAATCATATTATTGTATAGATGCAAAATAAGTCAGACATCCTGAAGGGATTGTGGGTAATCTTTGAGATGTGGGGGGTCTTCACCACTAGATCAGCTAGAGATTTATATGTGAGAGCGATGTAGTTAATAGAGAAAACTATATACTGAAACAACATATTTCTTTCTCTCTGTGTTCTCTAATGCTCAGTAAAGCACTCTATACTGGTCAGTGCTGTGCCGAATACGGAACGTATCCCGGGAACACGGGGTATGTAACCTGAGCTCAGGATTAATCCGGAGAAGCAGTGAAGATGCCAGTTGGGCAACCCTCTACACCCCGACACTGGCTCTGTGTGTGCAATCAAGTTAAGTGAAAATCCACCATCTCGACATGAGAATCCTTTAATTTTTAAGAACTGTTCAGTACAAATGTTGCAGCTGATAGAACGTCGAGTTCGAATCACCTCAATTACAGACAAAACATACAACCAACAGTAGAAACCAGTAAGAAATGCGAAATTCTTTTTTTTCCCCAAATAAACATGTTACTCGCTCGGGAATCACTCTGGTGATTGATTGGATTACGTTATGTTTGATTTCAGAAATCTAAACACATTACATCACAAAATGATTGAATCTCAATAATGAATTGCTTCATGACGAGAAAAAAAAAAAAACAGCCAGAACTGTGCCGATACAGCAAATGTGTTAACTGCAGGTTGTTCATCGCGATATTTTACCATTTTACGACCCAAAGCTCTGTATAGAATACGTAACAGGGCAAAATGGGGATTCAGCTACTGCTTTACATAGTTTCCGATCTCTGAAAGACGGGATCGATGCACTGAATGTATAAAAAAATGTAGCAACTACAGAAAAACAGTTGGTTGCTAGAGAGTTTGTTAATAAGTTTGTAAGACTTTTTGTCCCTATTTCTACACAGTATTTCTACACAAGCATAATTTCCTCCATTGCTTCCTAAAGGAACATCAAGCAAGCAGGAAATCACCGAATAAATGATGATTCGAATCCTCTCCAAAATTGAACCCATTCGAAATAATTGGTAAGTAGAAAACGCCAAATTTGAGAAATATGATACTGCGAGCACAGAGCATTGAGAACGCAGGCTTTATGGGTTGAAACATGGTACAGTATCGCACAATTCCGCACAGTCGTTGCATAGATCTTTATATAACATTAACAGATTGAGGTTCAAATCTTAAGCAATTAAGGATTAATCTAAGGGAAGACTTCAGGAGCTTATTTATTTCACTCGGATATTTAGACCCGCACGGGGCTGCGTGCTCGCAATACTACTACTATGGTACTGTGCTACATACAGTCTAACTCGTCTTCGTTATCTATCACAGCACCTACAACATGAATTATTAAGACTTAAGTGCAAAAAAAAAGACGACGTGGCGACTCGTGCATAGGATCGGTAGCCACTGGATGTGAGGGTTTTGAATCAATTCAGCAATACAGGGCTGTGTATGGAAATAGCTATAGTCTGAGATATAAAAGGAAATGGAGGTAATGTGACAATGACTAGATTACTTTCACATTTAAACTTGCTTGTATGCTTGTTTTTTTTTTCATGTAACTATATACACGATATATTTTTCTGAAATCTGAAATACACAAAGAATTCCCCCATCACTAATAAATGATTTGGAATAAATATTGCCTGCGGTTGCTATAAACTTGATGTAAACTGGTCATTTGGGATCTTTTGAAAGATTTTTTTTGTAAATGTTTATTACATATTACCCTGCCTGCCACATTCATGAGGTTCCTGGGAAAGGTGCTCGTAAGTAATTCGTGTGTTTATTACGACCTGCCTTATTTGAAACAGGTCAGGTGTTTCAGTGGCTGAGAGGTTCACAGTATTTCTTTCTTTTCTTTTTTTTAAAAGGGGGGAGGTCAGTGCTGTGCAGAATCACTGAACGCTGGAAGTGCAAATCCAAATTGGAGCCGACACGCAGCACTGGGCTGCCAGGAAAGGCTAAGAAGACTCGTGTAGGGGAGTGTGAGTCACACTAGTGCCTTCAGGGAACAAAAGGATAGAGACGACACAGACAGAGTAAAAATTGAAAGGCTCGAGTGGGGAAATAGGAAACACTGACAGAAGAAGAAAGATTTTTTTTCTTTGGAGGATATTTAGGGAGAAGATTGAAGGAGTCTGAGAGAAAAAGACATCTGTCTTAGGGTGAGATTTACTCAGGGGGCGGCTTTTTCGGTGGAATTGCGACAACCTCTTCGTAGGATGGAAGCAGCACCTGGGGGGAAACAAACAAACAAAAAAAAAAAAAAAACGTGAGCACGATTTTCATGTAGTTCTTCATGTGGGTATTTAGGGTTAGCCCTAACCCAGACACCTTACAAGGCATTGAATACATAAACCCTCCCCCTATGCCCTGTGCTGAAGCCTGGTGGTGGTAGCATCCTGGTGAGCGATACCCTTTGCCTACTGGTTGCTTCTTTGATTAATGCCATCTTTCATGTTCACTTCCAAGGACAGGTAAGTTTTATTGTTTATTATTGTCATATCTTATTGCATTTTTGTACTTTGCACACAACAGTATAGGACATCTTTGGATTCGGTATAAAAACATTTTTCGTTCACTTGATCTTAAAAAACCAAACCTGTCCTGTCCTGTGCCCATTTGATCAAAGCAAGCTCCATGAAGATATGGTTTACACGGTTTGGAGAGGAAGATCTTGAGTGGCCTGCTATAGAGCTCTGATCTCAGGTCTCCTCACCTCATCTACATCAGTACCTGACTTTACTAACACCCTTGTGGCTGATGAACACAAATGACCACAAGCACACTCCAAAATCTAGCAGAACATCTTCCCAGAAGAGTGGAGGGCACTATAAGCCAATTGGGTCTAAATGTGGAATGCGATGCCCAAAAAGCACGTACCATACTTTTGTATTTGCACAATAGAAACACTTTTTCATTATCTAATACATGTTCTTATATTTTCTTTTTTATTTGATTTTCTAATACTTTCTCATATTGTCTCACCAAATATTTAAAGTCCCTTTTATCTAATGCACAAATTGCTAACACTACAAGTTGTACTCTATCTATAACCATGTTGGTGGCACATAAAAATCTTGAATCATGTGACCCTTTCGATCGCACGTACATAAACGACATTCAACTTATCACCCATCAGCAACTTCTGTTGATTTGCATTTACGGGGTTTCATAGCAACAGGGATGAATACTCATGCAATCGCACACATTACAGTATAATTTTTGTCGAATCATGGCATCAAATCCCAGTTCAATCCATTTTATCGCAAGGGTTTGACAATACAGGATGTGGAAAGGGGGTAGGGGTGGGTAACTTATGCAAGCGTCTATAAATCTGTTATAAAAGAAGGGCTAATTTGAAGTACACATTCTAAGCGGATCCTAATTTAATCTCCAGAGTTTGTCTGAAAGGGTATTAAAGGAACCTGGACAATAAAGGCTGGTTATATAATGGGGTATGAGCCAAAGAGCGAGAAAATCCCTGCTTTTCATTGGAATTCAATAACACTCCAGAGCAGCAGTGAAACATATCTAACACAACCAACACCCATTTCCTTTACAGAGCTAATATTAAATCATGACCATCCAGTAATTCTGATGAAGCAAGAGCAGAAAGAAAAGTACTAGACATTGCTTAACACTCATGTCATACTGACTCAACACCACACATGACTCAAGGAGACACTTGATAAATCCAAAACCCTTTAAAACTGGAAACTGGGTGACTCCATATTCAGTAATTTAACACTATACTTTTTCAACAAGACAGTCAGAACCTAAAAAATTCAAGTTTGGCAGGTGCTAGGCTTCAGCATTTAATTATAATGATTTATTATTGCAGTAGTGTATTTGTATACTATTACTTACGGACTCAACACGGCACTAGTTTGTGTTTTGTGTATTTGTCCTACACTGTCTTGTGTTGTCTTTGCACTGTCTGTCTTGCACTGTCTGCACCTGGTTGCACACGATGCACTTTATGTGGCGAGGACACTTCTGTGATGTAGCTTTATGTTGTTTTATGTAGCACCAGGGTTCTGGAGGAACGTTGTTTCATTTCACTGTGTACTGCGTCCGCTATATATGGTTGAAATGACAAAAAAAAAAAGCTTCTTGACTTGATAAAAGCTTCTTGATTTGACTAGACACTATTTACACTAAAGTCTGTGAAAACCTGAACATCCCATTCCACATTCAGTGCCCATTTGCTTAATTGTCATTATTGTCATTTCAGCCATATATAGCTGAAGCAGTACACAGTGAAACGAGACGTTACTCCAGAACCCTGGTGCTACACAAAACATAGAGCTACACAACACAACAAATAGCTACATAATAGAACATAGAGCTAAGGACTAAGTAAGTTGTCCTAGCCACATAAAATGCATCGTGTGCAAGACTGTTATAATAATCTCCGCTCTTCTGGGTCGATGTTCCACTAGATTTTGGAGATTCGTGCTCATTCAGCCACAAGTGCATTAGTAAAGTCAGGTACTGAGCTGGCTGAGGTGCGGAGGTCTGAGGTGCAGTCAGCGTACACACTCACCCCCCCGAAGGTGTTCAACAGGGTTGAGGTCAGAGCTCTAAAGCAGGCCGCACAAGATCTTCCACTTCAACCAATGTAAAGCATATCTTCATCGAGATGTTTATGTGCACAGGTACATTGTCATGCTGGAACAGATTTGGGTCTCTATGTTCAAGTGAAGGGAAAATTTACTGCCTCTGCATCCAAATACATCCTATAAAATTGTCCAAAAATGTGGGAACAGTCAAGTGTCCCAATACTTTTGTGCATATAGTGTAGTTTACATTACCTTACACACCTAAGGGTTCCTTTTATTAATCAACAAAAGCTCAAAAACATCTAAATATACAGACAGTTCAGTTATTTCATTAAAAAATTTATGACGTTGGGCTCGTTCTGGTTTGAACTCCTCCAGTGTCAAAATGGAACAAAATGTGCTCCAAGTAAAGAATAGCAGGACATTGCTTGCAAAATGACTTGCAAAAAAAAAGTCCTTGACTTACGGTTGTATCATTAGTGGTGACATAAACCAAGACCTCTGTGGTGCCTCTTCCACTAACATATCTGTAGCAGTTCCACACACAGGCAATCAGGTACGCCTGGCAAATAAATAACAACATGGTATCACTTTCCAACATTATGATAACATACAAAGTATAAAAATGCCATTACAGTGGTGGACAGTAACAAATCAAATGTAAATCGTTACTGCACTTAAGTAGCTTTTTCACGTATCTGTACTTTACTCAAGTATTTCCAATTGAGGAGACTTTTACTGTGACTTCACTACATTTTAAAGTCAAATATCATACTTTATACTCTTTCGTGAATTCAGATAAAAAGTGGTCAAGCACGCAGCTCAAGTATTTTTGTATTTTTGCTCAAGTGAAAGTTAAAAAGGGAGCAGTTTTACTCTTTTCGAGTCATTTTACCAAGTGTATCTTTACTTTGTCCACCACTGATCATGGGACAATCTAGCCTTGCAATACATAGTAACAATCAACTGTGGATGTTGCTACAGCTATGAAAAGTCCATCGTACACCAGAATTGGCATGGGGTACAGAATGTGAAACACCTTCATGACCTCTCGGACATGATGTGGCAAGTACGTAACTGGAGCATTCAATTCTGCGATGTCCTGCAATACCAAAATATTTGGTATATTGGTATTAAAACATGCGTTAACACTTTACACAATGACATAGTTAGTTCATTATTTTTTCTCCTACACTCCAGTAAAAACATTCATGTAGTTTACAACTTGAACCAACGTCAGATTGCGTGCTGCTATTGTATCGATTCTACATTGTAGGCATGCACTGCACTACATCACATTAAGACTGGATTTTAAATTGTTTTTAGCTAGAAACTAAACTGCACCCATGCTGCAAAAATCTTTAAGGAAAATAAGCACAGCATAAGAATCCAGCCACACGGGACATTATTTGAAGCTGGACTTGGCTCTGGAGAGACGTTCGGTCGGCGTTTCATATTTTCCGCGTCTAATTTGCATGGAGTTTAATCCAACTCCAAATTTTCCACAGAGTGTCAGGTTCTCGCTACTCTCCGATCCCTCTGAGAGTTTCTAATGACGCCGCATTGAAAATTAATGGACGCGAAATGTCAGGTATTCAGTGTAACTGTGTACCCTTATTGTAAAATATCATGTTACGCTGGGGAGTGTACTGGAAATGGTGTCACTGGGTCTGGTGTCAAATTTCACCAATTCCACCGCATTTACCTTGAAAGCCAGGATACAGCCAATGAAGACGAGTACAGCGAACACTAGGCATATGTTGTTGGTGGACATCAAGTCCTCTTTGTATGGAAAGGTGCCAGGCTGTTTAAAACACAAGCAACCGTTTCACAATGATACTCAATACCTGGTCAGTAGAAAGAATAAATATTTAAAGACCAACAAAATGTAAAAAAAAAGTGTTCCCTACCAGTTGCTCAAGGTAGTCCTGAATGGTGTTTGGGTAAACCATGACACTTATTGCTACCAGGGTGTTGAGGGCAAAGTCAAAGATTTGGTAGCAGAAAAATGGAATAATCCAAGCAGCATGTTGCTGTAAAGAAAGGATTAATGTGGATTATTTATGTATATATTAATTATAATACACAAGGATTTGATAAAAAAAAAAAAAAAAAAAAAAAAAAAAAACACAGTAAAGGAAACTTAATGAAGAAACACAATCACGGGAACAAAAAATAAAAACAGACTAAAGTATTAAAAAAAAAAAATACAACAGTGTTTTAGTGCCACGTTAAAACGAATAAATAAAAGGATTATGCGAATAAAGTAAAAATTTCGAGAATAAAGTAAAAATATATTAATAACAATCTAAATTATGGGAATGAAGTCTAAATAATGAGAATACAGTCACAATATTTTGAGAATAAAGTCATAGCAATATGAAATTAAAGAGGTAAAAGAATTGCGAGAAACGTTTCGCATATCTGTTTCGCATACAATGGATGTGGATGATTTGGTTAAATCTTACTTTAGGTTAGGATTTAGCAAAAAGGAAATTCTTTGTCTTTTGGTGCATCAGCATGGAGATAGAATTTGCAAACGTTCACTGCAGTGGTTATTTTAGGAAACTTAATCGAAAAAGATATGTTGTTCCTCAAGAGACTATGAGGATAATGATCGAAGAAATCAACCCTGAAGGAGTTGAACACCGTCGTGCTCGACGCTTTATTCTCGTATTGCTAAGACGATATAGTTTAAATGCAAATTCTAAAAAAAAAAAAATGTACACAGGATATTTAAAACACTAAAGAAATA
Source organism: Silurus glanis (assembly GCA_014706435.1). Taxonomy (NCBI): domain Eukaryota; kingdom Metazoa; phylum Chordata; class Actinopteri; order Siluriformes; family Siluridae; genus Silurus; species Silurus glanis. The sequence continues at coordinate 1,952,379 of JAAIIK010000068.1, read as the reverse complement.
ATGTACAGGTGTAATGTACATGTAAAGGTTTAAAGGTACTATTTTGTAATAACCTCATTTACTTTTATTATTGATAATGCAGCTGTACCTTATAAGCACCGTAGGCGGCCATCCCACAAATCAGTATCATCAGCAGGGAAATTGCAGCAGCGATGCACATGTCTGTAGAGTGAAAACCAGGTTAAGATCAAATTCCTCCCAGGTCAAGAGACAGAAATCCTCATTTTGCTGTTTTAGATTTACAGGTATATAGAGTTCAGTTTAATGAATGTATATGATTATGACTGATCCTGACTCATTATTAATAAAACTAAAGTCACGTTATTTACCTTACATTTTCAAATTAAGAACAAAATATTTCACACAAAAAAAAAAAAAAAAAAAAAAAAAAAGTATACCATATACATACTACGGTGTAGAGCTAAAAACTAAATTTCCCACAAAGTTAGAGGCACACAATTGTATAGTCTCTGGATGAGGAAGCATTGAATTCTCCCTTCACTTGAACTAAAAGACACAAATCTGTTCCAGCATGACAATGCTGCTGCACACATAGCCAGCTTCATGAAGATATGCTTTATATGGGTTGGAGTTGAAGGTCTTGAATGGCCTGCTATAGAGCTCTAAACTCAACCCTATTGAATAGAGGTCGACCAATTGATCGGACAACCGATTAATCGGGCTGATTTTTGGCATTTTTTAATTAATCGCCATCGGCCAATTGTGCTGCGAATTGGGCCGATTATTAGGCAGGCGAATCTGTTCTGCGCTTGCGTGAGAGAACATACCAGCAGGTGGCAGTATTCTGTATTCCGCATATAAACTGGGAAACCAGAAGAGCTAGAACTGTAAATATATAAATGCAAACACCGTTTCCACCTGCCGCGATCATTACTAACGGATTCATGTAGTTTTTTTCATGATGTTTACTTCGTTGCAAAGACAAGAGCAAGAATGACAACAAGCGTGCTCCCTTTTTTTCCCCCCACTTGTGCTAATTTGCAGAGCTAAATAGCGAGTTTTTTTTCTCAAAGACGAGCTCCGATTCTGCTCAACATGCAGAATCGCCGAAAAACAGCTGATGCCGTCCGACTCGAACCTAAGGTGCAGAAAAAACTAAAGCCGATCGACAAATTTAAAAACCACTTAACATTCCCCGATGGCCGACTGTCAGCTCAGTGTGTCTCGGGCTTTAAGTTCTCATCATTTGTTTTTAATCTAGCCTTATATATTTTATTGGTTAAATATGATGCTGCTTTTGGAGAGAGAAAAAAAATTTTTCCAAAACCCTTGTTTGCTGAATGAGCACAAATCTCCACAAGCACACACCAAAATCTAGTGGAACATCTTACAAAAAAGTGGAGGTTTTTATAATAGCAAAAAAGGACTAAATGTGGAATGGGGTGATCAAATACCAAGCACATACCAATCTAAAAGTCAGGTGTCGACGAACTTTTGTCCATACACTGTAAATATATCATCCATATTACATCCTGTAACAGATCAGTGTTTTTTTTTTCTTAAATTTGACTGTACACTAAGAAATTCAGGAGAGAAAAAGAGAGAGGTTTTGTCATAATATTGAGGACTATTACTATATTTCCTATGCAAATAGATGGTAAAAATAAACTGCAATCATATACGACATGAGGAGTGTAGATTATACACAATCCAGACATAAAAAGGTCCAAGCCAATGGGCATCAACCTGAACTGTAAATCTGACTGCCCTAATTCAGCTGGGTTCATCAAGTTGGGTCAAAACCTGTCCCATGAAACACATATAAACTCTCAATTAACACGTAAAACCTGATTGGTTTATGGTGTATTGTATTTTTTAAGATATAAAACATCACTGATATTGTTACGTATATAATAAACGAAAGCCTATTTGGCTTGTGCTCTAAAGCACAGCTTTACACACAACATTTGTTCACATTAAAGAAAAGAGAAAGCGCATTCTTCCTAATGAGTTGCTGAACATGCAAAACCACTGAGAACATTTAGTATAACACTGTATACTTCTTAGAGGGGAAGTTGTGTAGCCCTTTGTATGAAAGTAAAATATGCTGAGATGACATTTTTTCACTTACTAGCATCATCCATGACGTCCAAATCTGTGCCAAGTTCAGCACTGGTGAGGTGGTAGTGATACTGCACCGGGTCGTTTAGGGCAGACAGCAGGATTAACAGGACCACAGCATTGATGAGCTGCGTAGGAGAGAGGCAGGTGGGTAAGCATGGTTAATCTGGTGCACAGTGATGATTATAGAATCAGTTGAGACATTACATAAAAGAGGAACCTGTCTGTTTGAACAAAAGCTAATCCTTAAGCACAGTACTATACGACCAAAAGGTTGTGGATACCTGACCATTTTGCTGTTTTGGGGGGCTTAATAAGACCAGAGACTTATTAAGGTACAGCTTGGAGTCCTGGAGTGAAATTCATTGGGTAGAGGTCAGGGCAATGTGCTGGAGATTTAATTCCTCAACTCCAACCTTGGATAACTAGATCTTCATGGACCTGATTTTGTACACTTGAACACTGACATGCTTAGGTTTCCTAGTTCCCTAAAATCTTAAAGTTATAGTATAAGAAGACACTCCAGACAATTAATTTATGGCATTTGGTGAACATAACTTACTATCATGTCATTTACACAACTGAGCAGTTGAGAGTTGGGGGCCTTGGTCAAAGGCCCAACACCACCCCCATCATGGTGCTAGGATTTTAACTAATCACATTCAACAGAAGTCCAAGATCTTAACCATTGTGCTACCACTTCCTTACAAATTCCACACTTCTAACCATGAGGTAAAAGTTAACTGAAGGATCAAATATAGGTGGTGATCAGCTGTCCACAAAATTTTGGCCAGGTAATGTATGTACAGGTTACTGCATATCTAGTAATTAAGATTCACCGGACCTCCTATATCTGCTACACTTTATTATGCTCTGAGAAACTGTGGGAGGAATGAGATGATCCTAAAATAAAATGTCTTTTTTTTCCCCATGTTTCAGCAGTTCAGACTCTGCAATAGTGCTAAAAAAATGGCACAGTACTGCCATACAGCAAAACCAAAAGCCTTTGCTGCTCAGTCCCAACCTCTGTCTCATCTGTAAGGCATTTTAATGAAAGCATCTGCAATATGAGTAAATGTCTTTTTTTCTGGTGGATTGTTGATTAGAACGTATTAGATCCTAATAAATAATCATTATACATGGATTGTATGCATGCATCATATGGATTCATACTCAAACAATGAGACAGGCTGAACTGTAGTCCTCATACAAAAGAAGCTGAACTGTTGGACAGCTCCGCCCGATTTAGTAAATCCGAGCAACGTCACGAATGCCTTCGACTCTCATTACACATGAACAGGCTTTGTACTTAATGTAAAACATACATATACATATACACATAACATATACATACACACACACACACACACACACACATTTATATACTACAATCAATTTGATTGTATTTACAAGAAACTGAAATTATACACTTTATACATGAATAAATGATATAAAGTTATACGTAAACATATTAGACATAATTGTAATTATACATATTGTAAAAATGAATTCCAATTAAGAGATTAATAACATTAATTCAAGTGCATTTATATGATTACATATACTATTTAGACCGTTTTATTTAAATTACAAAAACTACAAAACTACAGATAAATATTTTATTTCATACAAATAAAACTGGTGCATTTATACAGTATAATAAAAAATAAATGTATATTAAATAAACATAAGATTCCTGAATTTCTTGTATTAAACTATTAGTTTTTATTAAATATTTTAATTAATAATATTTAATTAATTACAGAGTAATTAATTAAGAAATAATGCAAGAAATCTAAAGTGAATCTGCATTATATCACTTCCTCATAAATTTAAGACATTAAAAGATTTTTATTAACGAAATTATTTTCTTTTAGATTATATTTAATATGCATTATGTATCTATGATTTGCTTAAGAATTTACATCGCAGTCAATGTAACAGATTAATGAGAGGATTTAACTTCATTATGGTTCCATTTAAACAAATACACGCCAAATAATTTCAATTAATGTTAGCATCATAAATCAACTCCTATAAGTTTATCCCAAATGAGCGAGCCAGTGGTGACTGTGAGAACGATAAACTCTCAGAGATGAGCTACTGTAGCTCAAAGTGCTGAAGTTAATGCTCGACGGGTCAGGACTGTTTTGGCAGCAAAAAGGGGACCAACACAATATTAGGCGCAGAGAGAGAGAGAGAGAGAGAGAGAGAGAGAGAGAGAGAGAGAGAGAGAGAGAGAGAGAGAGTATGAGGAAGAAACAGACTGACCACATAAAAAGCACATCGCTCTCAAAGAACACGTATATGTAATTACTCAACAATTATTTTATTACTCAAGATTTCACTTAACATTTACTACTATTACAATTACATTCAATCCTGGATGATCTCAGTCTTGTTTTAATTTGAAGTGCCAAAATTATTTAAATAAATAATTATATAATGTTAAAATGCATTTTAGACACCTAAATGAATTGTAAAATAATACTATATATATATATATATATATATATATATATATATATATATATATATACAGTAATATAATAATAAAAACGGTGGCTTAAATAAAACCATGCAAATATATATCTAATTTATCATTTGCAAAAAAATTATACAATTATTTATTATTTATATTAATAATTTGTATTTACATTTGATATTTATTTTTTTATTGATAATTACGAAATTACTGAGTAAAATTGAATGTATAAAATAATTAATATAACCTAAATTCACAATAAACATACACCTACAACCTATTTTTTTGATTATTGAATTTGATAAAAAAAAATAAAAAAAAAACAGGACAGTAAAGGAACTGGAGGAACTGATGCGGTTCATTCCTTGTTCAAGGTTGGTGCAGGACAGGAGAGAAGGAATGATGAAATATCCCAGGATGTACAGAGACATACAACAAGAAATAGAAATGAAAATCCCCGAGAAAAAGAATGGAGTACAAGAGATGAATATTTAATCTTTAAGGAAATAAAGATTGTGTGTGTGTGTGTGTGTGTGTGTGTGTGTGTGTGTTTAGAGCAAGAAATATATTAACATGCATGGCTACCGCTCTAAATGATATATAAATAAATGAAAAAAATAATATATATATATAAAAAAAATAATCACCGCTCGTGTGTGAGTGTGTGTGTGAGTGTGTTAGAGCAACCATTAGAGGGCAGTGAATAAACAACAGCATGCTGCTGGAATAATCTGGTTTTCTCCTAAATGAACAAAAATATGTTCTTGAGTCTGAACCTGTTTTCCACTGAACCCTGAGAACCTCCTTGGTTATGTATTGTAACGGGAGTTCGCGCACTGAAGAAAGACAGACAGACAGACAGACAGACCCAGGTCACTCACCATGTACCACACTCCGAGGATAATGGTGCCAGTCCGGACATGGCAGCAGAGGCAGCAGCTCGTGGTGTACCATCTGTCCCACGGAGAAATCATCTTCCTGCTTCACACCGAGGCTCCCACGGCTGTAATGGCGACGCTGTGCACTGCGTTCTTCACACTGGAAGCATCCAGAGCGTCGTCGTCGTGTGTTCTCAGGGCTCCGAGTGTGTGTGTGTGTGTGTGTGTGTGTGTGTGTGTGTGTGCCTCAGCATTAATTCAGCTCATCCCCTGGTCACGTGACCGGACAGCGGGGATTTGAGCGAGGATCAGGACGTGATGGCTGCTTCTCTGAGTGTGTGTGTGTGTGTGTGTGTGTGTTTGATAAAGCTTTATAATCCACCATAGAGAATATAGTGGATATTAAACTATAAATAAAAACCACAAACGAATGAGTCAATCTGTCTAAGCAATCCTTAGATATATTTGTGCATGAATAAGGACGATTCTTAATTGCAGAGTCACACACACACACACACACACACATTATATATATATATATATATATATATATATATATATATATATATATAT
>JAAIIK010000068.1:1932475-1945961 GCA_014706435.1 Silurus glanis | reverse complement strand
ATATATATATATATATATATATATATATATATATATATATATATATATATTCTTAATGAGCAGTGAAGTGAATAACACTGATTATCTCTTCATCATGGCACCTATTAGTGACATTAGGCAGCATGTCAACATTTTGTCCTCAAAGTTGATGTGTTTGAAGCAGGAAAAATGGGCAAGTGTAAAGATTTGAGCGAGTGGTCAGTATCTATCTAAAAAAAAAAAAAAAAAAGGAAAAGTGGTGAACCAGCGACAGGGTCATGGCCAGCAAATGCTCAATGAAGTGTGGTCCGATCAAACAGACGAGCTTCTGTAGCTCAAAGTGCTGAAGAAGTTAATGCTATTAATGCTCGACAGGTCAGAACTGTTTTGGCAGCAAAAAAGAGGACCAAGAATTATTGGAGAATTATTACACTTAATATGTATAAAAGTGGTAGGACATCTCAGAAAAGTCATTTTCTTTCCCTTCACAATGTCGACGCAAATCAAATGAGTAATTCTTTTTATTTAATTAGGACTTCCCTAGAATGAAGATAGCTTTCAGATTCTGTTTGCAATTCATTTCAGGTTAAACTCTACTGTAGTTTCGCACGTCATCGATTCTCTGGCCACACAGGAACAGTCACACAGAATAACAATGATCAAATGTTTTATTTCTTTAACAAATCAACATAGAAATATTGCATCGACTTCAGTAAACATGATCATTCTCCGATCTGAAAAAAAATCTGAAGACAGGTATAAATACACTGGTTTGACCACCTTTCTAATGGAAAACTAAGGCAGGTGTCTGATTCGTAACCAGAGTACCTCAGGTACGCAAAAATCTACCACAATTTACAAAAATGAATGAGGGATAAACACCCAGATAATCCACATAGAGACACAATTAAATTATATTCACAAGCCATAAAGCCTGGGGGAAAATGAAAAGAAAAGAAAGATTTAAATCCATTCTTTACGTCTACCAAAAGCAGTCTCAATTTCTCATCCATTAAAGCCTTTTATGCTTAGAGTAGTTCTTTTATGAGTAAGGAAAAAAAAAATTGTGGACCTTTGATTTTTTTTTTTTTTTTTTTTTTTTTTTTAATGATTATAAAGTTTTAAAACAGGATTCGTGCAACAATAAATGCAGCTCTGACATCAATCGACCTGGAAATGATTATTCCACAGCTCATTTCAATGTGACTTAAATCTGAGAGATGGTTAGATGCGTATATAACACAAAGAAAAGAAAATGGATTAAGGCAACAGATTCCAGATAATGATACTATTGATAATACTAGTGAAATGGAGGTAAAGCTGCTGTCACTGTTTCTCTCCATATATTGATAAAAAAAAAAAAAACACTTCCCCCTTTGTCTTATCTCGATATCAAAACAAAATGAAACAGGAATTAAACAAATCACATTTCAAGATTAGAAAAAAAAAATTATTAGAAACTATTACAAACATTAGCACAGTGCAAGTAAAGAGAATTATAGAAAAAAAGCCCTTATTAATTCTGTACATATGGCCTGGCTTTTTCTACTGAAGAGGTTGCAAGAGAACAGTTAACAAGGTAAGACAAAGCAAAGTATTTCAAAAAGGTGTGTACATCCTCTCTATGTGAAAATATAGTAGACTTAACACAGGAGGGAAGAAAAAAAAAGCACTGAGAATATTCTTAGTGTTAAAAACATCTCCATAGTAACCTGTACTCTCCTTGTTTTTGATGACAAATTACAGTAATTATACCAGTCTCTTCCTGCTGCTGATGACTTCTGATGTACTTCATGATGGCTCTGATGGCACAGTGTCTATCAGTGGTGTCTAACACTAACTGCTACACTGTAAAATACTCCTGAATGCAATTCAGCAGTAAAAAAAAAGTTCCAAGAGGAAAAAGAATTCATAATGAAAAAAGAAAGAAAAAATAAACAACCCTCCTCGAAACTCAAAAGTTCCCCCATGATATTAACCAACTTTTTCAAATTCTATTAACATTGCAAAACGTAGCAGTCGGACAACAATATAATCTTTCACTGCACTAAAAGCGTGCATGATATCAAGTACGTTAATCAATCCTTTACAAGACATCAGTCTAGCATAGTGCATAAGTTGTTCTCCATTTGCTGTAATTGTGGTGTTTTTGTTTGTTTGTTTTTTTCTGGCCAACTTGGCCCAACTCGCTTTAGATGTTCTATAAATAGCACAGAAGACTGAATCGGTATAAAATTCTGTACTCTGAAATTATTGCATAAACTTTTTTTCTTTTGACAATCCTTTGCATAAGAAATCGAGGGTATTCAGGTTTCTCTCCTGGCCTTTTTCTTTTGCTTCTGCAGTTCCAAATTCTGGTCAGATTTCTCTGTGAAAACAAGATGTATTGTAGTTAATAATCTGTTTTTAAAACAAATAGAAATTCATACCTGCCAACCCTAAAATAGAAACAAGTCGTAATCACATGCAAAGGTGGGCAAAGTGTCTAAAGAGAACATTTCACAGTCAAAATGAGATTTTATTAATAATTGTTCTTGTCGCATTCTCGGACTACTCACTTTGTCCTGATTGCGGAGCGAGGATCTGTTTGGTCGACTCCTCCACTGGCACATGAGGCCGGGGTTTGACAGATCCACATTCTGCTGGTACAGATGAATTTTCGATGTTCACCTGTACACAAACCCAACCTTAACACTCGTGCCAAAATTGAACAGAAAAGAAAGAAGACTTTAGATTTATTTTAGGATTCATATACAGTGCCTGTTCAAGGTCCAGTCTCTTCTAGTGTTCCTAAAATGAAATCTACTCGGGTCTTGCTAATTTGCTCATTTTAGTTTTGATAAACTACTTTTCCTGAGGAGATCCATGCACGCGTCTGCTCCCGCATACATCTATGCTGTAAAGTTTATACATCATGGTTCTCTTTTGCTTAATTATGTACTGTTATTTGTTAAATTATTACCATGGCTAGACCATGTCTCGAGTTAGGTGTTCTTTTTAACGGCCAAGTTCTCATACCTGTGAGCCAGCAGTTTCATCCTCCGGCTTCTTCTTCTTTTTCTTCTTTCTCTTGGACTTACCACTCCCAGAAGGATCTCCTTTATCCTTGTCATCATCAGATTCCTGCAACTGACACACATACAGTACACAAGGTTACACAACAAGTAGAACTCACTTATCAGGCCATTTTGTATGTCAGCCAAAAAGGAGGATACCTAATTTAAATTTCAGAACTTTCCACCCTGAGAGAGAAGCATAAAAGCCAGCAAAAAACAACAACAAAGATAATGTATATAGGATGGACTGCTATATCTAATGAACTACTTACTTTAACAAACCAATCCTACACCCAGCAAAGCTGTAACTTAATAGGTAATTAAATAGATGAATATGTAATATACAGAAGCACAATATGGTGGAAACAATGCACTGAAAGTGCAAAAAAGAGTTAAGTATCTGGCTGCAATATATTAGGATGACATTTTTTTACTAAAATAAATCGTTTCTTCATCATTCTTGTAATTACATTTGGCTCAATATCAGCAAGGTCAAACATGTCTTTTGTTTATGTTGTATTATTTTTTTTATTTACGACTATGCCAATAAACAGACCAAATCCAAAATGGCTCGACCTAGATTATAATAACTGTGTATTAACCGTGTATACACTACTATGTAGTGCATTCTTGTATAATCTATAAACCGTATGTTGTTCTTTCACAAACGGATATCAGCAAGTTGGAGGAACACAATTGTCTAGGATGTCTCTGGATGCAGAAGCATTGCATTTTCTCATTAGTTGAACTAGGAGACCCAAACCTGGTCCTTGCATGACAATTTGCCTGTGCACAAAGCCAGCTCCATGAACATATGGCTAACGTGTGTTAGAGTGGAAGATCTTGAGCGGCCTGCTATAGAGCTCTGACCTCGACCCTCCTCAATACCCCAGAGGTGGACAGTGAAGATTATTAAAACTGCAAATGGGCACTAAATGTGGAATGAGCTTTTCAAAAAGCACATATGAATCTCATGATCAAGTGTCCACAAAATTGTTAGCACTGCTGGACCATTAGAGGAGTTCTGATCACAACTATTGAGAGTATTCTTCAACTGACCCTGGTTACCTGGGAAATAGATGTCTCTTGAGCTGCTGGCTTTTCTGGCTTGGGTTCATCATAGTTCCCCCACAGCTCAGTTGGAGCATTCCAGTCAGAACTTGGATCTACGGCTCCAACACCATCTGAAATAGTAATTTGCCTTGTAAATATAGTGTATAAGACTTTTATTGGAAGCTAATCAAAATGTGTTTGTAATTCTCATCACAATTATCAGTCTTACTGAATCCAGACCACTCATCAGCGATGGGATGACCGTTCCCCAATTCTGCAGAAGAAGACTGACTCACTGGAACACCAGCTGCTGCAAAAGATGAGGGGAGAGAAAAAAGTGGTTGAGAACAGGCTATAGAAGGTGCGTTCACTTGCCGATTGCAGTGTATTTATTTAATTTAGGGCTTAACGTTGAAATTCAAAAGTATTATAGCATCCTGCAATTTCTTACTGAATATAACCTCTTATCATTAAATATTTTTTTTATGTTGTATTTGTTCTTTAGTGTCAGCCTTGATCATTTGATGCATTACAAATCTAATCGCGTCTCATGCTGCATTTGACCATAATCTATATTCAGCAGTGAAGCACCTCACTGTGGAGACTTAATATAGCTTTCCATACTGCACAATATTCTCAAAAAAAAAAAAAGAAAAAGAAAAAAAGCCTCCGATCAATATTGAAAATATTGGAATAATACACCATATGGACAAAAGTTTGTGGACACCTGATGAGAAGATTGGTATGTGCATTTTTAACATCCCATTCTACATTTATTCCTTATTTACCATTATAATAACCGCCACTCTTCTGTTCCAGAGATTTGTGCTCAAACAGCCATAAGAGTGTTTAGCCACAGAGCTTTATAGCAGGTCCTTCAAGATCTCCCACTCCAACTTATGTACATCATATTTGCATGGAGATAGTTTTGCACACAGGCACATAGTCTAAATGCATCCAAAGACATCCTCTGCAATTGTGTGCCTCCAATTTTGTGGTATCAGTTTGGTACACATATGGCTTTAAATGTCAGGTGTCCCAAGACTTTTGTACATATAGTGTAGAACACACTAAATCGTTAATACACAGAGTTCAACAGTTAATATTATCTGCATACCTGATTGGTTTAATCTAGGCATGGAGAAGTTCATTCGGTTCATTTCTGGCTTGCTTCGTCCATCCATGTTGGCCCATGAGCCTGCTCAAAACAGAAAAATCTGTTACATTTGTGTGTTTTGTTGATATAGAATTTATGTTCTCTTTATGCTGCTTAATAATCATGTGATGAAGGAATTATTAAAAACAGGTAACCTGATGAATCTCCACAGATCAGCCATAACATTAAAACCACCAGCATAATATTGTGTATAACCAAAACAACTCAAGACATGCACTCCACAAGACCTCTGAATGTGTGCTGTGGTATCTGGCACCAAGACCCTTAAACCTTTGGCTTTTGTCAAAACAGCTCAGATCCACACATTTGCCCATTTATTCCTGCTTTCAACACATCAACTATGAGAAATAACTGTTTCTTAATATGTTTTACCCATTGACTGGCATCATTGCAACAAGATATTTAAAGTTATTTAATTCACCATGGAGTGGTTAATGTTATGACTCATCAGTGTAGAAGATTTTATTGAGAAGAAAATAAATAAACATTTTAGACAGTTTACCTTGAGTCTGTTCCTACAAATCTAATCAATTAGTCTAATCAGTATCTACTGGATACCATGATAATTCCATATTAATCCTACAAACATTCAACCTCTTCAAAATAATGCACCAACAAGGATCATAAATGGACACGGACAAACAGAGAACCTTTTTTTTTTTTTAAAAGAGAAAATGGGCAATAAGCCCTTGACATCTACAGAGAGAAGATCTCTCTGACAAACAGCAAAAAAAAAAAAAATCTATTTGTCCCTGCTGTAACCGTGACTGCCAAGCAGACAGACAGATGCAAGGACCAACTTAAAAAAAAACTTTTTACCACCGAGTGGCTGAAGAGAAAACCAATATGAGAAAATGGAGAAAATATTTTATCTAATACTATGGGTAATAAACATAACCCTGTAAAACATGGCACCCTTATTTATCAGTCTCCTTGGTATTCAATTCCCCCATCCTATTGCTGCACCATAGACCAGAAGATCAATTAATACCGTCTGATTCTTGAGCCCAGGCGAATGTCTCTGAAGTCCTATGTCCAGAAGTCTTAATGGCAGCAGACGATTTATTGCGGTCTGATGGATTCACCTGGGGTGGATGCTTCACGGACATATCAGTCCGCCCTCCAGTGTTCACAGAGCTCACGTTATTCCAGGTGGAAAGCACTACAGATGGAGTCATTTATTAGATATGCTTAAGGGGGATCATTAGCAACAAACTTTAGAAATTTAGCAGGGGGAAAAGAAAGAAATCATTATTTACCTGGGGATATACTGGCATCAGTTTTGGCAGCCTTTAAATTCTGAGATTCTACCAAGAAATCAAAAATACATTTGATACGTTTTTTGATACATTTTTAAGGTCACGATGATTCAATCTAAATCCTCAAACCGCATACCTTTATTCTTCTTGGTGTTTACTGGAGCTGCAGGCTGCTGCTCTGCCTGCTGACCAGCATGCTGACCACTACCAGGACTTCCTGACTCATCGTTGGAGCCCTTCTCCTTCTTGCGCTGCTGTCGTTTCTCTCGGTTGCTGATTTTAGTCTCCCAAGCGCCTATTGAAGAGTTGTATAACAACAATCCCTCATCCATAAGTTTGAGCCCATTTCCTTTTTCAACAGTGATTTGTGTAGTACAAGTAATGTCATGTTACTAAGGGATTGTCATAATGCTGATGGGGCTTTCTGTCAAACTCACATTTTCGAAACGCAACTTTTTTCGGTCTATCCGACACAAACTGTTTCATCTGAACACTGACACTCATGGATCTTAAATGCACGGTTACAGCTTGTAGGCTATAAGTTTACCGGTACACTATAAATAGAAAACCAAAAACAAGACTGAACACAATTTATTTTCTGACAACTCTCTCTCACTGTTTACTTTGCTTTCAAAGTCCTTTATAGATTTTCTTTATTTACCCTGAATGTGTTGAGTAGATCTCAGCATTATGAGTCAGCGTTAAATGGTATGTAAAACACATTTAACAACAAATGCATTTCAGGAATCTTGTTCATTTATTACACATAGCCAAAAACATGTATTGACTTTACACACACCATCACTGGATCACCTTCAGGTGCTTTTCTCAATACGAGTATGTAAATATACCGCGCATATCCAATGGTCCATTTGTAAACTGTACACTTGTAAATAACATCTGTACATTCATTTAAACAATAGTTTAACTCCCTATATATTGCATTATTTCATTGTCTGGTTTACAATTCTGTTACATTATGTCTGTACTTTCTCCTGCACTGGAAGCTCCTGATGCCAAGTCAAATTCCTTGTGTGTGTAAGCATACTTGGTAATAAAGCCATTTCTGATTCTGATATGGCCTACGTTGGACCACAAGGTTATTTAAAACTTGGTACCACTTTTCTAATACCCAATGTATACTGAGACATGAAGAAAATCAAAGTGAAATCAACAGCATGAGGAACAAAAGTATGAGTAGATTCCTTAGTGGGGCAAAAAAAAATATATTAATGATAACGTAATTTGACTACAGACCCGTTGATCGAAATGAAAGCATTGAGCAAACGCTCTATGTTTAAAGTTCACAAGCTCTTATTTAACCTTTGATATGTCATTTTATCTCCAAGCCCATGAATCAATAAATGATTGCCTGAAAAAACGCCATGAAACAATCTTCACGGCTTCAAATACAACTATGGCCTCGTGTCTTATCTTTTTTCACTGAGCTTGTGCAACCGTCAAAGTGTGGTTTAGATCACTACTCGGTTTCGCACCTTCGTCAGGCTCCTTTCCGTCAGTAGAGGAAACAGCTTGGGTTGGTTTCACCTCAGGTTTTGGTTTCTTCTTACTTTTCTTGGCCTATATAAAAAGATATATATATTATTACCTCCAAGAAAAAGGTCTTTAAAAGCGTTCACCACTTTACAGGATTTTTACTCAACAGTTACTACAATTAGTGAAAGATTTAAGTTATATGTTCATTAAATTATCCTCTGCATCCTGTAGATAACAGAAACACAATACTTTGTGCTGTTATAGAGGGAAAAAAAGGGGATGGTAGTGATTTTCCAGTAACGCAATGTCCTCAGGGGTTATACATTAAAATGCATTACTGACAACAGATCAATCTGTCATATAATGTCGAACAAACACTGAGAGAAGTTAGTTCCTGTTATTACTCGGTCATTTTGACTATTTCCTCTTTTTAGTTAAAGCGACTAACAAAAAAAACCGTCATTTACAAAAAAAAAAAAAAAAAAAAAGAACTTTCTCTCATAGATGAAAACTCTCTCTCATAGTGTCTGGTGGAAATGGTTATATAACATGCTTTTATTGTTAGCCTTTGGATATGTATTGTCTAACACAAGAAACCCTGTAAATGAGATGTTACTATTGTTAAGCTTGCAATGATAAAAACCTGTGGTTTATATAAACTTCAGCCAAGACTACCATCATAGCTGCAGTTATCAAATACTCCCTGACCAATCAGAGTTGAGAAACCAAAAATTCCTTCTAAACGCTTTTTGATAACAGACTGAAAATTTTTCTACATTTCGAATGCAAGCCGGGATGAAACAGGACATTTTAATGGTGATGTTTTCACATGAGAAGCAACTGGCTCTCTGATGTGTAATTGAAATGATTTTTATACTAAATCTAATCAGTTTGCTACAATTGCTACGAGTTTTGCCTTCAAAAAACCATCAATAAGCAGTGGATAAATTTAATAATGATGGAATGGAATTTTGGTGTCACCCAGATAAAAATGGTTCTCTTTTCACTCTGCTTCCTTTCAAGGTTTCTTCCTCATGAGGTCTCAAGGAGTTTTTCCTTACCACAGACACACTCATTGAAAATTAATTTATAGGGGCTAATTGTGAATTATAATTGTGTGACATGAACTTGTGTTTGCAATCTATTTCTGTAAATTTGCTTCGGGACAACATCTGTTGTGAAACATGATCTCTATGAAAATAAAATGAAATGAATTGAAATTATGAAACAAATTTAGCGTTTACTTTTTCATCTTTAGCGTTGACCGGTGCTTGTGGTTGAGGTGAAGACTGAGGTGACGTTTGAGAAGGGGGTTGAGGAGGAGGTTGAGGCTGACGAGGTTGACGCTGAGGTGGTCTTGCTGCTGCTGGAGCTGCTGCAGCTGCTGGAGCAGGTGGTGGTGCTGAAGCTTGTTTAGGGACCTCCTTGACAGCTTTGACTTGTTCTCGAGGTTCAGGGACCGTCCCGCCATTCGACTGGTTCTTCTGTTGAAGCGAAGCGTCAATTTACACATATAGAACGCTTTCTAGCTCATGTTTTTTCACATCTGGAAACACTCGAGCTGCATTTAGGGATTTCATATTTCTTTTGGTTTCCCTCTCCTTTTCAGTGTGAAACAATTTTTTGGTGTAAACTTTTTTTTTTTTTAAATATAATCGCATACTCTTATTTATATCTCGATACAATATCGCGATACGATATTTATTTCTAATTACAGAGATAGGGCAGCCAGCCAGCTATGCTATCTCCCGTACACCACACTATGAGACTGTGAAGCATTGTTGATTACTATTGACCCATGTTTAGGAAAAATACCCTTCAATTTGCTTTTCATGGTCTCTAAAATATATTTTTTTAAAACGAAGACACGTGTTTAAAAATACTACTACGTGTATATGCAAATTAGCCACTGGGTATGCTGGGGAGATTAGCCGGCTAGCAAGAGAGCTATAGCCAATCTGTCAAAACTGTAGTTCTTTCCAATAGTAAGTTAGCATGCTAGTTTGCTAGCCTAGCTCGGATTGAAGGAGGTCGTTTATGCCAGTAGAGCTGAAACGCTCCACGTGAATAAGGGAAAAACGTGTTAAATATAAATGGTGCTCACCTTTTCCGCGGATTTCTTCTTGGTTTTCTTCTTTGGCTCGTCGGCTTTGGGCGCTTTCACCGGCGGGGCCTTTACGACCTCGGCGGGGACGCTCTTACTCCGAGCGACGCCGTGCTTTCTGCGCCAAGATCCTCCACAGGCCGCGACCAACACCAGCAGGAGAACCAGGCCGATCAGGGCTGTGGTGGGAATCACCCAGGCCGCGTAAAGCTCGGGCTTCAACCCCAAATCTACCCCCAACTCATCGCGGAGAAAGTGCAGCCCAGAAGACACGAGCTGACGGAGACGATCCGATATCTGATCGGCCTGCTTCAACACTACGTCTCCCCAGCTCGATGCCATCTTACCACGTACACACACTCACTCTGTCTCTTTCTCTTTCTCCCAATCGCGCGCGCGCTCTCTCTCTCTCTCTCTCACTCACACACACACACACACACACACACACACACATATGCTGCTCTGATTGCTCTGTTTCAGATTCACACTCGAGCAGCACCAGAGGACGGAAACACTGAACCACAAACTGAGAAACACAATTCAAGATAAAGCACAGAAGGATAATAAAATAATAATAATCTTTGCTAGTTATTACTTGCTAATATACTTACGAAATAGACACATTTCTTATGGACATATTTAGTGATTATAGGCATAAATGTATTAATATTTAAGTACTTAATAAAAACAAACCTCTCCTTTTTTTCTAACTTCTTAAATTCGTATAATTTCTAATAAAAAATTAACTTAAATTTCATAAGAAACAAATCTTATTGGTTTCAACTATCTCATTATCTACATATAATATTTGACCCCATATAAAGTCTTAATTGTTTATTAAACAGTATGATTTTGCTACAGCATTGATTAAGTCTTGTATCAGAAGGTGTCGGTAAGGAATAACACACGACAGGGAAGGCTGTAATAGGAAACTCATCAACGTTTAGGGTGGTGTGATGAATCTGGTGCAAAAGCTGAGTCGCTGTGGCCATCCCAGAGCGGCTTATTTTCTCTGTAATAGGACAAGTCAAAGTGTGTGAACTTCTACAACAGTGACAAGGATTCTAATGTACAATTTTTGTCACCTTACACTTTTTAACCATTTATAGTTCTATTTATTACTATGGAACACCGCAGTACTTGAGTGAAATTTTGGTCTCTTACGATGCACCAGAGCTTTCTTCTTCAAAGCCTCACAGTTAGAGAACAGTCTTCCAATTAGTGTTTGGGTCTCAGACACATCCTCAGTATTTAAGGCTTTAACTGCCATGAATAGTTCTCTTTCATCATCTCGTGTTCGAGATCCACCTATGGGAAGGGCATCCGTACCTGACCTCTGCAGAAGCATCCAATTGCACCAAGTCTGGCTTGACAGACAGGAGCGCGTGCCCAATGGCAGGTAAGGCAACGCCCCTTACCCGAGTGCATAAGGCACCTGCACGCACTACCTCTCCTCAGTTAACATTTGCTTCTCGCGACTTCTGCAATCCTTCCTCACAGCTTCCTGGTTCTTGGACTGCACTTTTTTTTGTCTTCAGGAGGACATATCGTCTGATCAGCCTCCGCCGGACGTGCCCGTCCTCAGCCAGGTTAGCTTCGCGAGCCGCCCACGCTTGCATTCCTTTTTTCTTTTTTCTTCATGGCGCTTTCTAAAGCTACACCGGTGGACAACCTATCGCGGGCCTGCCCGACCGCGTGCGGCGCACTCATCGCCGCGAGGGATTCCCATCCCTTCTGTGTTGTCTGCATGGGTCTCAAGCATGCGCAAGAAGCCATTGACCTCCCGGAGAACTGTAGCCATTGCCTGGCGCTCCCGAAAAAGCTCCTGCGTCGCAGACTCAAAACGGCCGCTTCGCAGTGTGTCGATTTTGAGCTCTCCGACTCGGAGCGGGAAAAAGGCGAAGCCGCTGCGCACCCGGGGGCCTCCCGCGGTGCGACTTCCTCTGATTGGGCCGACTTGTGTCCTTCCCCGTTCGAGGATTTACTACCGGTCGACAACCGTCTCCCCGAAGGACCGACAGGTTCCGGGGATGAGATCGAGGCGGACCTTCTCGACGGCTCGGATGACGAGGATGCCATCCCGTTCTCCGCGGCCCCTCAGGCTCCCTCCGCCCCATCTCAATCGGTTTTGCTGGAGCTTTGTGAACGCGCTGCCGCGCGGCTCAGCATCAAATGGCCGGCTCTCCTGAATGCTTCGGATCAGGAGAGAGACGTATATGACGGCAAGCTTCTGGGACCTCCTTCCGGCCCGAGAAAGCAGCTTCTTCCCGTCCTCCCTGCGTGTGCGAAACACATGAGATATTGCTGGGGAGATCCGCTCGACCTGAAACACGGTCTTGCTGGGCTGGAAGTTAAAGATATGGCGAGTCTCGGCATGGGCGATCCCCCCGTTATCGAGCCTTCCATCGCCAGACACCTCAACCCATCTCAGAGCGGGCTGCTCGCCCCACCCAAGCCCGTCCTCCCGGGTAAAATGGATCGCTTCTCCGCATCGATTCATCAGGCATCGTATAAAGCCTCAGCTCTCGCTATTCGAGCTCTTAATGTCTCCTCGCTGTTGGCCGCGTATCAGGCCGAACTCCTGCTCGATTTGGGTCAACAACTGGAGAAAGGGTCACCATCGCCCGATCTCTGGAAGGAGGTCGTCTCGGTCAATGACCTTGTTCTCCGTAATGCCCGTCAGGCTGTCCAAGCGAGCGGGCGTTCTATGGCTTTATCGGTGGTCGGAGAACGTGCACTGTGGCTCAATCTATCCGGTCTCCCTGATAGTGAGAAACGTCGCATCGCAGGTGCGCCGGTTGAACCTGGCCAAGCTCTTTTTGGCCCGGCTTTGGCCCTGATGCAGCAACGATGCAATGATTAAAAGAAGGAGGACGAGGCGTTCAAATTGTGTCTTCCTAGGAAGCCGGCGCAGCATCAGACACCATCTGTGCGGCCATCTAACACTTCTGCTGCGGGACGTCATCCCCACTACACTGGCAGAAATTACAGACCCCGCGGGAAACCACCGGCTCAGCAGAGCGGGCCACCTCCCCCGCCTGCTAAGCCCTGGGGTAAGATGTCCTTCGCTGCAGCCGGGTTGGGAGGAAACCCCCCAACCCCGCCCCTTCTGGTCCTAAACGAAGGCGGCCGACCTGATGCTCGGCCACAGGGGGTTTTCGTTCCGCGTTCATGGGCGACCAGCCCTCCGGACGCTTGTTCTTCCCTCCAAGTTTGCCCATCCAAAAGACGGAGGTTCTCCTTCACCGAGGTCAGGCGAGGGTCACTCTCTGTTCCGCACAGGCTTCACTGTTCCCCGTGTCGTCCAGAGTGCGTGTGGTAGAGCGGCCTTACGGGTTCGCCTTCTACCCAAATGATGGCA
>JAAIIK010000068.1:1886064-1910697 GCA_014706435.1 Silurus glanis | reverse complement strand
TATCTATCTATCTATCTATCTATCTATCTATCTATCTATCTATCTATACATCTATCTATCTAATATTAATATGATGTGAGGTCCAGTTAACAGCTAAAACAGGTAGAAGTAATAACTACTTTTTACTTAAGTACATGTCAGAGCCAAGACTTCTTTACTTTCACTTAAGTAAAAAGGTATAGTCAGTACTTCAACTTTTACCCAAGTATTTTAAAACATGAGTATCTGTACTTCTACTTAAGTAAAGGATGTGTGTACTTTTGCCACCTCTGCATCATAAACAGTGTTGGGCAACGTTACTTTTAAAAGTAATGCATTACAATATTGAGTTACTCCCCAAAAAAGTAACTAATTACGTTACTTAGTTACTTTTTATGGAAAGTAATGCGTTATATTACTTTTGCGTTACTTTTGCGTTACTTGTATCTCTTTCACGCCTTACAGGTGTAACAGGTGTAATATAGATAATTGCCATTAAGAAATAAGTTATATTAGGGCAAAAGACATGTCTTAAACATTTAAAATATTTAATAACTTCTTAGAGAACAATAAGATGATCGACTAACTTTTGACCACAAGGCTGAACACTTTCCAGTCGCACTTCTGTACACTGCTTTTCAATCTGCACACCGGTGATGTGGAGGGAGAACATACCTTTCGCCGTCATCACGTAAAACTCCGTGCAATTCCGTAAATATGACCTCGTCCTCGTCTACATCATTCTCTGCTTCATCATCAGCTTGAAACATTCTGAACGCTTTTACAAAGTTCGCGCTATTATCAGTGACCGTGGCAGTTTATCTTCCCACAAAGAGCAAATGAGCTGTGAATTTGCTCTCTATCTCCGCTGCGATGGCATCGTACATGTAAAAACTTTTATTCTGAGCAGTCTATAGATCTGCAGTGGTGGAAAGTCGGCAAAAGTTTTCTATATTTCTGTCTCCATTTCCATATATTCAACATTATACACACACACACACACACGCGCACGCACACACGCGCGCCACGCACACACACGCACGCACGCACGCACACATCTGTAGTGCTGTGCTTTGCATGCAGATGTTTTTTTTTTTTTTTTGAAGTGGTATTTTTTGCAGTTGACAAGAGCTTTTCACCAACACATAATCTACACTTAACCATTATTCCTTTCTCCTTTTCCTCGACTATTTCAAAATTCTACGTGACTACGTTCATTTTAATTCAGTATTTATTTTTTTTATGCAAAATAATTTAACTGAAAAGTAACTCGCATTACTTTTTTAAAAAAGTAACTCAGATATTAGTGTGTAAATGTATAAAGTAACGCGCTACTTTACTCGTTACTCCAGAAAAGTAATATTATTACGTAACGCACGTTACTTGTAACGCGTTACCCCCCATATGATCATAAATATGGATGATGTTCCTCTGATGTTTGACCTGCCGCTCACTCGGACTGTCTACAGGAAATGCGAATTATTCGTCACGCTGAAAACAACCGGGCATGAAAAAACGCACTTCACCTGTGTTCTGAGCTGCACGGCATCGGGAGAAAAGCTTCACCGATGGTGATTTTTAAACGCACGACGATGCCAAAAGAAAAACTTGTTTGTGAAATTGTTGTGAAAGGAAGGAGGAAGAGAGTGAACAATGACTTTCTTGGTAGGCTACTGTTTAGATACAAGCCGTGTAACAGGCACTGTCTTTCATTAAAGCCTGTGTAAAGTTAATTAGTTTTAATGTAGGCACCTGCGGCTTATAGACAGGTGCGGCTTATTTATGTTCAAAATAAACATCTTTGTAAAATTCAGTGAGTCCGGAAATTACGGTAGTTTGTTCTATATAAACAAAATGAACATAAATGTGTAAGCTGAAACCGCAATAAAACCCAACACATCAGATTTTCTACAAATCTATATTTATTGTTTTGTACCAATTCACTGGAACAGTACCATAAATAGAATATGCTTTTGCAATAAGCATGTCCTGTAGAACAAACTGTAAAACTAACAAGGAAATGATTTTGTGTTGTAAACATTTACAGGTGATTTGGTACTCATAATGCCAGGACATTACATTATATTATTTTTAATGTAGCATCGATAAGCATCATCCACCTGCTTTAAGCAGCATACTGAGCTGGTTAAAACACACTAACATGGCAGGAAACATCCTAATAAATATAATACAACCGAATAAAAATATAACAACTGTTTGAATACTGCAGCTCTGAGCATTAATCACCCATTCATACATTTTGCATCAGATTTGAAACAATTAAATAAAATTTTTCTAAAGTCAAAAAGTCAATAAACATACATAACAATTTGATTAGGATTCCTGGTGAAATTGTAACATATTCTGTAAAATACTTTTGTCAGGTGGATTCTTTTTTAGTATAAAAGTTTGACTCTTTTAAAAATCTGCATCGAGAGTGAATTCAAAGTCTGTTGTATTTGACATCACTCCGAATCGTTGGTATTCGGCCACACGCTTCTCAAAGAAGTTGGTTTTCCCTTCAAGTGAGATGAACTCCATAAAATCGAATGGGTTCTCCGCCTCATAGACCTTTTTGAGAAACAAATCAGAATAGGAAGTTGAAACCAGTTCTTTAAATGAACTAGCTATGTGAAATACACTATATGGACAAAAGTTTGTGGACACCCGACCATTGGATTGGAATGTGCTTTTTCAATATTCCATTCCATATTTAGTCTTACTATATAATAACTATAAACTATAAATATAATATATAATAACCTAAACTCGTCTGGAAAGATGTCGCACTAGATTGTGGAGTGTGCTTGTGGAGTTCCAGCCACAAAGGGTGCTCAGTAGGGTTGAGGTCAGAGCTCTTTAGCAGGACACTCAAGATTTTCCACTCCAACCCTTGTAACTGGAACAGGTTTGGGTCTCCTGGTTCAGTTAATGCAAAAATGTAATGCTACTGCATCCAAAGGCATCCTGTACGATTGTGTGGTTCAAACTTTTAGAGGAGGAACCACATACGATTGGAAAAGGAAGGTGTCCCAATACTTTTGTCAATATACTGTGCATCTGGGACTACACAAATAGAAGAAAGAATATAAACAAATAATACAAACTTTAGGTATTCCTAAGTCTGTTAACAGGCGGTCAGCCACAAACTCGATGTATTTGTTCATCAAGGAGCTGTTAATCCCAATGAGGTCGACTGGCAATGCGTCAGTCAGGAACTCCTGTAAGAAGAAAAAACCAAGCAGTTTTTTTTACATCATTTTTGTCCCTTTTTTAAAAACAAGAAATAAATTGCACTAACAATAACCCGTCTATTTAGATTATACGAACCTGTTCAATGCCAACTGCATTAACGATGATGTCCTTCACTCTGTCGGCAGATGGCTTTTTCACCAAGTGGCTGTACATAAGGCAGGCGAAATTACAGTGCAAGCCCTGCGAATGAAAGATTTTATTGTCTGAACTGCGTAGCAAGAAACTGTTTCGGAATATATTTTGGCTGGACAAATTTATACTGACCTCATCTCTGCTGATAAGCTCATTGGAGTAAGTGAGTCCAGGCATCAGACCTCTTTTCTTCAGCCAGTAGATGGCAGCAAATGACCCTGAGAAAAAGATTCCCTCGACTGCTGCAAAAGCTACTAGTCTCTCCCCTGTGAAAAGCAAACATCTCAGGTTATACTTTAAAAATGATTATTTCATACATGCTAACAATGGACATGATGAATAAACAATAGCAAATATATACAGCTAATTCAACACAATTATAGCATTGTCTGAATACTTGATTCTGATATGCTGAAGGATGTGTATACAGTTTGTTGAACACATGAGTAGTTCCTGTCAGTTCAATCCTCGCTCTAAATTTCTTTTCTTTTATTGTATTAATTTAATAGGGACAATGCTTATTGATCAACAGTAGGATACTGTAAATAAGCCAAAGTTAGCCCCAATGGCTTATATGTATCTGTTGCCCCTTGCCAGATTTAAAAAAGTAAGTAAGTTTTCATACATAATCCCACAATAACACTACTATAGATAATTATGGAAGTATAAACAAAATAATAAATAAATAAACCGCTCACATGATTACAATATGATTTGCTTTTAATCTATATTTAAATGTTGAATAATTTGTTCTACTATTTAATTTAATGGGTAAAGTATTCCAATAGTTAATGAGTCCAACTGAAAAGACCGTCCACAGTCTCCTCTAGTAATTGCTCTTGTTGCTCTGCCATTATTATCCTTATAAAATGTTACACATTAGCATAATAGGGAGTTACATAACCATTTAAAAATTTTAAATAATAAAATAAAGCCAGCTTCAATCAAATGTTGAATTTTATCAAAACTCAATAAATGATTTTTTTTAACTTTGTTGCAATAATGATGACTATCAATCCTCTGATCACATATTTGAAGTGTCTGTTTGTAAAGAGATTCCGTTGATTTTAAAACTGTTGTGCTCGCTTGGGACCAATTAGTAAAACAATATGTAATAAGAGAAAAAAAAAAAAATTTATAGAGTGCATTAAAAAACGTTTTGCTTCCATCGTTAAAAATGGTCTAATATGCCTGAAGTTAACCAAATTAAATGTAATAATATTCGCTACCTTTCTTGGCATGCTTTTAAAATCTCAGTAAAGCATCTAAAAGTACTCCTAAATATTTTAAATCAGAAACTTCCGTGAGCTTTTCTCCTTTAAAATACATCAGGATGAGACATCACTGTCGGTTTTTGTGAAAGAAATATGTATTGATATAATTTTCATATATTCAAATGTAGATTTGAATCACTTAAACAATTTGAATCATTGACAAATGCCTCAGATAGTTCGCTGCTTGTTGTTTGTTTTTAGCATGCACATATTATTAAAAAAATTAAACTAGAGCACTTTTGTACGTCGCTCTGGGCAAGCTTGTCTGCTAAATGCAACAAATGTAAATGTATCATCAGCATACAGTTGAATAATAATAGAAGGACAGATTAGCGGCAAGTCATTAATACACTGGCTAAACAAGATAGGGTTCAGAATTGACCCTTGAGGAACTTGACTATTACCAAGACACACTTTGCCTCCTATTTGCTAGGAAAGAAGTTATTCATTTAATTTTTGGAAAGCTTTGGAAAGAGTACCTTACGGTTCACAGTTTCAAACAACTTTAAAATAAAAAAACACTGCTCCTATTACTCCACCATTATCAAGTTTAGATTTCATGTTCACGAAGATAACAATGAGCAGTTTCAGTTGAATGATTAGATCGAAATCCAAATTGCATTGAGTGCAAAGGGTTATGTCCCTCATTTAAGTAAGTAATCAGATGTTTTGCTACCTATTTCTTAGCCACTTTGGCAACTGTAGCCAATATACTAATCGGTCTAAAGTTTCCTACATTTGTTTGGTCACCACTCTTAAAAATCTGTGTCATTATGGCTGGCTTCTAAACATCTGGGTAAATACTTTGCGTTATTGAGAGATTAAGCAAATGGTTGATACGGCAAGCTTATGTTTTTGATTTATCCATTCTTTCTTTTCACATTTTTATTTACAGCATTATCATAATGGGCTGTACATAAACTTATTGGGAGAAAACCTGTAGTTCTATGTGAAATCAGACATTGAGCACCCCCATATAATCAAAATGGCCTGATCCTCGTTTCACAGCACCTCTGAGATTTTATTTTTCGTTATTTTACTGATATGGTTAATACACAATATGAATTTGCCGAACTGGATAATGTGTACAGATTTCTAGACAAATTCTAGACCCAGAATTCTATCAAACTGCTTGACATACTGTATATATAAAATTAGACCTGAAACTCTGTCTCCTGGGAAAAGTTCATATTCACAAAGCCAGAGCTAGTAATTGTAAACCCAAATTATTCTGTTCTGATTTTAAATCCCTCTTTACCTCCTTTAAGTACATGTCAGAATCTTTATACTATTTTTGCACCCATAATGTCTGTATGCCCCCTCTCTGTTCCTCGGTTCTTTTATATATATATATATATATATATATATCTGTTTTGTTAAAAACTAAAAACTT
Source organism: Silurus glanis (assembly GCA_014706435.1). Lineage (NCBI taxonomy): Eukaryota > Metazoa > Chordata > Actinopteri > Siluriformes > Siluridae > Silurus > Silurus glanis. Next base: position 1,904,664 of record JAAIIK010000068.1, on the reverse strand, counting down.
AGACCTGAAACAGCAAACTGCCTGTGAATGTAAATATAGCTTTAACTTCTCAATGCTGGAAATGACCATGATATAACCAGGATAATCCAGAGCTGGGTGTGAGGCATTACACTTTACATTTTACATTTTAATCCACTCCGCTTCACATCGGGCCGCTATTAGGTCTTCCGAGTCGTGCATTAAAATCGTATAAAGCACAGCTGGGCGTAGATTATCCCTTACTTATTAATTTTTTTTTACCTTGTTATGTCCATTCATCCATTAGTCCACACACAATAGGAGACTCAATGCGTATCTGAACAAGAAGTTAAAGAAAATGTGTAACTTGCCAAAAGTAGATTTTGTATCAGAGATCCACTGTAGAGCCCACTCAGCTTTTCTTTTTACACAGGGCAAGGTTTCAATGGCATTAAATAAATAGTCCCTGGAAAGACAGACATTAAATGTGCAATTAATACTAATAATCAGTAATCAGTAACAGTATCAATGTAAAAGTCTATTATTCAATATTTTATATCAGAGATGCACAAACTAGGGCCCGTGAGCCAAATTTTTCCCGTCGTGACCTTTGATATGGCGTGCTACGTTATATATGAGAAGAGGAAAAAAAGTCTGTCTGTCTGTCTATCTATCTATCTATCTATCTATCTATCTATCTATCTATCTATCTATCTATCTAATCATACATTAGAGTAACCATTGCCACTTCAATTTTAATATAACGTCCAGTATGACGCAACATTTAATTATGGCCCACGGCCCTTGATCAAGTTTGATCTTTGGCACCTCATGAGAAACAAATGTATACATCTCTGATTTATATAAAGAATACAAAAATACCACAAACAAATACTCAAAGACTCATTAATAACACAACAGTAAGTTACTGAACACAAAACTGTCTATCATCTAAATATAAAATTATCAGTCAAACTACCAGCCACATCTATTAATCACATCTATTAGTTGCATGCTGTAATTTTTTTTTTTTTTTTTTGCAAAAGAACGTACATAGAATGTACAAAAGAATAACTAAAATGATATAGAGAAAAAAAACCCTGATATAAGCTACTATACAAAACCTATAACAATATAACTTTTTTTCCATATTCATAGTCTTTATCATGTTTCTCAGTAAACCACATAATGTTAAGCAGTTGTGAAAAACAGTTAACCTCAATGAGCTCTGAACTGTAAAAGCTTGCACCTGCAACCGCCAGCATTTAGACCTTTACTGTGCAGAAGTAGCTGTGAACAATAATAATAATAAAAATTATATTTATTATTATTATTATTACCCTGCAACCAGTAGTGGCTCCTCACCTCTCCTGTAGATCCCTGATGTATGTATTAATCAGCAAGCTGTACATCTCCGAGTGCACATTTTCAATGAGGATCTGGAAGCCATAGAAGGAGCGAGCCTCTGGAACCTGTACCTCCTGACTGAACCTCTGCACCTGCACAAGGAGACAAACCATCACACCAAGTTCAGAACGATATCATATTGACAAGAAAAGACATGTCAGATTAAATCTATTAACATGGTTTACCCTCATATTATATCATATCATATCATATCAGGGAAACTGATACTGATAACTAATAGAAAATCTGACCTTTTTTTTTTTTTACATAACATCTAATAACATATTGCTGTCTGAATGGTCAGAAGTTGCTGATTAAAGCTCTGAGTGAAGTACTTTGAATGCATCACACAATCCTAGAGTTAACATCATACAATTATACACTAGAATACTATAATAAATAAATTTTATATAAACACACTTAGAATAACACGGACTGCCGAACGCCTACATACAAAGAGAAGTGTACCAAGTTCTCATTGACAATGCCATCACTCGCTGCAAAAAAAGCCAAGACATGAGATATAAAGTGTCTCTCTTCAGGTTTCAGTCTTTCCCAGTGGGCCAGATCCTTTGATAAATCCACCTGCAATAAACATTTAGAAGAACATAACATCATAACATGCTGCTTATGGTTTGTATTTTTTTTTTTTTAGTTTTTTTAGGACAAATCACCAAGTACATTGCACAAACCAAACTAACAACACAGCATGTCACACAGGACTGTTTTGCCTTGACAGTCAGACTTTTTAGTACTCCATTATAACATGTTATATATGACAAATTCAAACATTACCTCTTCAACAGTCCAGAACGAGGCCTGGGCTTGTTTGTACATCTTCCACATGTCTGGATACTGAATGGGAAAGATTACAAATCGCCTTTTGTTCTGGCGGAGAAGTGGCTCATCGTCACTGCTCTCTGGCTCCGGTTCTTTATATCCATTCTGCGTAAAGGAAAAGAAAACACTGCTTTCTTTAGATGCAACAACTTGCTAATACAAGGCTGAAAACTGCAGGAGGTGAAGGCAGATCAGAGTAAAGAGGTTTGGTGGAGGTTTAAACCATAACGATGTGTCAGGACAATCTTAACTTCCAAAACAGAAAATGTGTTCCATCGCTTCACCGTAACCATAGCAACCATCCAATCATCCAACTAATGGCAATGTCTGAAATGTATTTATGCTTTTTCTGACAAAGAAATTCGACGCAAGGCTACCAACTTCGCCCGTAAATGTTTTATGTGCAGACAGAGTGCTGTGCTGAACTGTAGATAATGTGGATACATGTTACATGGAGGTCTTACAAATACATGAATATTGTAAGTGGTGTCTGAGAATATATTTTTAAACCCTACAGCACAGTTGGGCCAAAAAGATAAGAAGAACAAAGAATTTGTAAAGATCTATAACTTGAAAGACTTCGAGACTGAAGCTAGTTTCTTTTACACCATTTTAATGTGACTTTTACACTATAACGGGTTATACTAAAGGACAAGGTCAGACTCTCCTCTCCAACAGATACAACGAGGTTTCTTTCTCTAAACATCTCAGAGAGTTTTTTTCTTGCAACTGTCACCACTGGCTTAGTCATTAGGGATAAGGATTTACTTTTACATTATTACATTTACGGCAAATTTTAGAGCCCTTTATCCATAGCGACAGCCTTCGAACTCCACGTTTCCTGTGGAGATGCTCTGACCCAATTGTCTCGCCATCACAATTTGGACCTTGTCCAACTCCCTCAAATCCTTACGCTCGCCCATTTTTCCTGTTTCTAACACATCAATTTTGAGGACAAAATGTTCACTTGCTGCCTAATACATCCCACACACTAACAGGTGCCATGATGAAGAGATAATCAGTGCAATTCACTTCACTGCTCATAAAGTTTATATATATATATATATATATATATAAATAAAATCTTATAATGTTGTAATGTTAATGTAATACCTGGTTTAGTGTGTGTGTTTGTGTGTGTGTGTTATAATATATATATTAATTGGGCAATTACTTTTTTCGATTAATCAGATAAAAAATAAATTCATTAGATGTTTTGCTAATTATATATATATATATATAATTTATGTAGAATTTTTCTTCTTCTTTCGGCTTCTCCCATTAGGAGTCGCCACAGCGGATCATCCGTCTCCATACCCCTCTGTCCTCTACATCTGCCTCTTTCAAACCGACTACCTGCATGTCTTCCCTCACCACATCCATAAACCTCCTCCTTGGTCTTCCTCTTTTCCTCCTTCCTGGTGGCTCCATCCTCAGCATTCTCCTACCAATATACCCCATGTCCCTCCTCTGCACATGTCCAAACCATCTCAATCTCGCCTCCCTCACCTTGTCTCCAAAACGTCCTACATGCGCTGTCCCTCTAATAAACTCATTTCTAATCCTTCCAAAATCCTGTTAAACAACCTGGTTAAAAACTCCACTGCCATCTCTCCTAAACATCCCCATGCTTCTACCAGTATGTCATCTGGTCCAACCGACTTTCCACTCTTCATCCTCCTAATCGCTGCTCTCACTTCCTCCTTACTAATCCTATCCACTTCCTGCTTCACCTTTTCCACACCATCCACCCTCTTTCTCTCTCATTTTCCTCGTTCATCAGCTGCTCAAAATACTCCCTCCACCTTCTCAACACACTCTCCTCACTAGTCAACACATTTCCATCTCCATCCTTTTTTTGCTCTAACTTGCAGCACATCCTTCCCAGCTCGGTCCCTCTGCCTGGCCAATCGGTATAAATCCTTTACTCCTTCTTTAGTGTCCAACCTCTCATACAGCTCCTCATATGCCTTTTCCTTGGCTTTCGCCACATCCCTCTTTACCTGCTGCCGCATCTCCTTGTACTCCTGCCTACTTTTCTCATCACCCTGTCGATCCCACTTCTGTTTTGCCAACCTCTTTCTCCTTATGCTCTCCTGCATCTCCTCATTCCACCACCACGTCTCTTTGTCTTCCTTTCTCTTTCCAGATGTCACACCAAGTACCTCTAGCTATCTCTCTTATCACTTCTGCAGTAGTTGCCCAATCATCCCGCACCTCTTCACCACTACAGAGCCCCTGTCTGACCTCTTCCCTGAACCTCACACTACACTCTTCCTCCTTCAGTTTCCACCATCTTATTCTTCTTTCAGTCTTCACTCTCCTCCTCTTCTTCTTCTTCACCTCCAAAACCATCCTACAAACCACCATCCGATGCTGTCTAGCTACACTGTCCCCTGCCAACATCTTACAGTCTCCAATCTCCTTCAGGTTGCATCTCCTACATAGAACATAGTCCACCTGTGTGCACCTTCCTCCACTCTTATACATCACCCTATGATCCTCCTTCTTCTTAAAATACGCATTCACCACTGCCATCTCCATCCTTTTAGCAAAATCTACCACCATCTGCCCTTCCACATTCCTCTCCTTAAAGCCATACCTACCCATCACCTCCTCATCTCCTCTGTTCCCTTCACCTACATGCCCATTGAAATCTGCCCCATTCACTAATCGTTCTTTCCTACGTACACCATCTACCACTTCATCTAATTCACTCCAGAATTTTTCCTTCTCCTCCATCTCACAACCCACTTGTGGAGCATAGGCACTGATGACATTTATCATCATCCCTTCAACTTCCAGCTTCACGTTCATCACCCTATCAGAAACTCTCTTCACCTCCACTACACTCTTACTGTACTCTTCCTTCAGAATCACCCCTACACCATTTCTCTTTCCATCCACACCATGATAGAACAGTTTAAACCCCCTTCCAATGTTCCTGGCCTTACTCCCTTTCCACTTGGTCTCCTGAACACACAACATATCTACCTTTCTCCTCTCCATCATATCAGCTATCTCTCTCCCTTTACCCATCATAGTACCAACCCGAACCTCCACTCTCCTACACTTCTCGCATGCATCTATGCATTTTTATAGTATGTAGATCATTCTGACTTGGTCATTTTATAAGTAGCTAGCATGCTGAAAAAATGTGTGCACCCCTGATACATACATACATACACACACACACACACACACACACACACACACACACACACACACACACGCGTGTATATATAAACACTGCAGTCTATAAATGTATATCATTGTTGTATCTGCAGTATTATGAAAATGGTCAGAGGTTAGATTCCAGTTACACAACCCCTTCATTGCTGTGTTTCTTTGTTATGAACGCTTATAAAACAGAAACTTGCTCTGTGTTGTTTTAACCCTTTACACGATCAGCAGGTTTTATAATATACCTGATATTCTTTGGAGTCGGGTCGCGGTGTCATCAGATCTGCATCCATCCCGAAAACATGTTTTTCTGGTTAAAAGCTGCAGTTCTGTCCGGATGATATTCTTGTAACCCAATATCGACTCAACACGTGATGCCATCCGCGTGCGCCGTCACCGTCTCACTACGTCTGCGCGGCGCATGCGCGCCCTTTGTGCGCGACGCTGCACGTGGGTGTTTTCGCGACCTGATATGGCCGTCTTGTGGTGTTAAAAGTGTGACGTGTTCCACAGAAACATATTAAAAATGTATTCTCATATCGACTTCATATTCTGGTTAATTCCAATTAAATTTCTACTTGTACATCAAAACTTAAAGCAGTTCTTCATGCAGCATTACGTGGTGGCACAACATTAAAGCACACAATTGTATAGAATAGCTTAGTACATTGTTAAATCACCCTTCTCGGCAACCAAGAGGCACAAACCTCAATAAATACACGGTGTGAAACGGTTTCTTGTGATAGAACACAATGTAGAACCTTTGTAACGAGGCAGAACACCGACTAAACCCCAGACCTCTTCAACTGACATCAGCGCCTGATTCCACTAATGCTCTTGTAAATGATCACAAATTCAGGTCAGGGCTCTGTAGCAGGACACTCAAGATCTTCCAATCCAAAACCATGTAAAGCATAATCTTCCTGAAGCTGGCTTTTAGCACATTGGGAAAATGTAAAATTCTGCATCAGAAGACATCCTATCATATATAATTGTGCATCTCCAACTTTGTGCGAACCTTTTGGGGAAGAACTGCATAATTCTGGAAAGGTCAGATGCCCCAATACCTTTGTCCATACACTGTAAATGACTTATATAATGAGAATATAAGACAGTAATAAATGAGTAATAAAGCTTCCAAATGATTAGCTTGGCTTTAGTAAGGCATGACCATGATCACTGGCTGATCAGACTAGAACAGAACTGCAAGGTGAACTTCCATTTGCTCTCAATCTTTGGATCCAAAATAGAGAACCATTACTAAAATGTAATATTCATTTTGGGGTAATACTGCTGATCATGCACTGGAATGAAGGAAAAACAGCTAAGAAATGTGGATAATAATATAAATGAGTGAGAAGATAATTTGTAAAAGACAGGGACTGCTCAGTGCGAACCAACAGTCACCAAAATACAACACCGTTATTACTTTTTAGCTGTGCAATAACATTACCTGTGTGCAATATCACATGAATCATGTGCAATATTATGTGCAATATTACCTGCAATACCACCTTGAAATATTACCTGAAATGCGTACTTTTTTTTTTTCTTCCCTTATTTGTATTTATACATTGTACTGTGTATATACTGTATATTATAGTATGTGTATATTCTTTTTATATATTTGCATTTATTTTTATTTCTTTGTTTTGCTGCTGTAACATAGAAATTTCCCCACTGTGGGACGAATAAAGGTTTATCTCATCTCTCATCTCATCTAAAACATGCATGCCAAAAATACAATCTAAAATAATAGTTGATTGTAGGGCCTGGATGTTCAAAGTTCATAAAAAAAAAATCATTAAAGCTGAAATCAAATTCATCTTTGCATTGCTATTTTCCACATTTAAACTTGGTTACGTGTTTCATTTGATAACATAAGAGAGAGAAACACCACATTTTCAGACAAGGAAATGTATTATTTAAGGTTAGTAGTTTCACAACTTTGTAGTCAAAAGCAGGCCATGGTCCATGGTTATTTCCTTAGACAAAATATTTAACATTTCTAACAGGGTAATTTCATTTCCCACTGTGGAAAATTTGGGCATTTTAAGTATTATTTTGGGAACATAAATTGGCAAAAGATTTGACTTGACAAAAAATAAAATGAAATAAAAATCAACTGGTGTAATTTTGCACTATTTATATAAAAAGTCCCAAAAAAGTGTGGTGAGAGACACTGCTTGGAAAAGCACAATGAACATTTTATTTTATTTGAATATTATGATCAAATTTTAAATAGCAATTTATAATAAAATGCATTAATCTAGTAGCATGTATAGAAATTCATACTAAGTAATTTGCTTGGAATTACCTTTCCCAGTCCCAGAGTTTCCTTTAATGTCAAACATATTTAATATATACGGTATTTACACAAGGAAAAAGGGCAGGTATTCTATCAATAACCTTCTAAGAGTCTTATGAGGTCACAAACTTGATCATGGCACACACCCGAGGAACTTTTTTCAAATACGGTACCAATACTGGGGCACGGTGCCACACCCATTTGTAGTGGAAATTGAACAAAAATGAGTTTTTAGTTGCACTCCACAGCTCTATAAGCCCACAGTCAAGGATAAGGGGTGAGCACTAATACGACAAACCAATATGGAAATTTTACTGTGTCCGTCTACACACAGGGCTGTGACACACTGGATTCTATCTTCTAAAATAGCTTCTTCAAATCACATTTGATTTTAATATACACGAGTGCATAATGGTGCAACAGACAACTCATTTACAAGACTGTCAGCAGGTAATCAGTAAATAATTAAATTAATTAAACACTTATGTAAACGATTATTTTTTTTGTCTGATAAAGAAACCCAGACATGGGATTCCATCTCCACAGCGATCCATTTTGTTGCATATGTTATTACTAAATATCAGGCTTTATGACTCTTCCATTTTGGCTGACAAGAAATAAAAAAATGCGCATTTCGACCAATAAATTGTGAGAACCTAAGACAAAAACAATTATTTTGTGATCCCAAAATGCCACTGGTCATTGTGTGTGTTATATTAGTAGCTAAGCATTAAGTGTTCAGTTTATGGCTGTTGGTTTATTCACTGTAAAAGCCATTCAAATGCCCGGGTTAGGAAGTGAAGCCAAGAGTTTCCAACTACGAGCCATACGGGACTAATGCCAAGTTCTTCATGGTGATGTCAATTGAGATTCCGGCCTCCTGCATCTCAAACCTGTGGGGCACAAGATGCAAGTTTAGATGACGACAACCTACAATAATAATCTACATGGTGGAAAAAGAAAATACTTTTTAACATGCAGTTCATTACCATGAGCTTTCAGAAATGGAGTAATACATAGGTGGTTTTTCAGAGTCTCTGATGACCGCTGTCTCTTCGTGACCACAAGCCCCCATGTTTTTAAAGATGAGCCAGTCTCCCACAGAGAGCTCAGGAAGCAGACAGTGCTCTACCACCTGGTCCAAAGCATCACATGACGGACCCCACAGACTGCTGGAGAACACCGGCTCATGTGCTGAGAGTGACATCTGCACACACATGAACACAAAAAGCTCAAATGACTATCATGGGGAAAGAAAAGAAGAAAAAATTCTTTTTGGATAATTTTCAATGTGTGTACTGTTTGTAAGGGGTGCGTGTCAGATTCATTACCTTGTGCACTGTGGGCGATGGAATGACGTTTCCCAACAGCTTGCCAACAAAAGATCCAAATACGCCATCACTCAAATAGTACAAAAACTTGGGGTCATCGCTAGGAGTCAGATCTGTAAAAGGCCAAATTGACAAAGAAAAAAAAAAAAAAAAAAAAAAAAAAAAAAGAAAATGAATGTGAGACGCAAGGATCTGCAAAAACTAGATAACACAGATGAGCTGCTTGTACGCTACGAAGCTGCATTTTTTTATTGATTATTTGACTGTTCCATATTTTATTGATAAGTTAGAAACTACTCGGAACTCTATGTTAGTATCTGACTTTTGTGGTATGTATATCAATTCTCCTATAAAGTTACTAATCCCCTTATCACTGAAAACAGTCAGGAACAGCACTGAGATCGAGCTGGAGTAACAAGTTTAAGACACCAAATCAACTCAGCTCAAAATCAACAGTTGTCAGTGTACCACTATGATCACTTACTGTATCAAATTCCCCACTCCTTTATAAATTTCTATTCAATATATGCATTTTATACACATAGCCAAAAGTATATGGACACCCAAGCAATCACACCATATGTATTCGTTGAACATCCTGCTCTAGACTCAGTCGCTCCATCGCATTGTGGTCAGTCAGTCAAGGCTATGCTGTTTTTTTCTCTCCAACCATAACACTTTCATAAAGCTCTCTTTGTGCATAGAGGCTTTGTCATGATGGAACAGGTGAAGAGCTCTTTGTTTCATTGATGTCAAATCTTAAATATACAGCATTCAGAGATAGATATAGCATACATTAGATATTCTATACAAGTGTGTTTTTACTTCCCTACTTTTGCCTAGATAATGTAGCCTGACAGAAAACTGCACATTGGATATTTGTATTTCTCTACTGTAAGAGAGCAACATCGCCAGCTGATTGACTTTGTAATGAAGTTTTAATAACTTCGAACCCTGAATCGGTACTTAAATAGCACATTGAAACAGGGAGTTTATTACATCCTATAGTTTAACATTATGGTCTTAATGGAAAATCCAGCAAACTATCTAATATAACCTTATCAAACTCATCATGGCTTCTTTAATCGGAGACCAGTTAATAAATTGCAAAGAGTTTCCAAATGTAATTAAATATTTTATAACTCTGTTTAGCTAAACCGTAACAAAACTAAAATAATTAAAAAAACATTTTTTGAGTACAAATGCGTAATCAGCCGTGAAGATAAAAGGAGCTACCCTTAGCACAGGCAATGTTGCCAGGTTATATAATGTCGGTACTGGTGCCAAGGAACCCACCTTCAGACTCACCATGGAGATCTCTGGCTACCAGCTTCTTGCCAATGACATTTACGATCAGGGTGAAAGAGGAAGACACATAAAAGGTTCCTGGCTCAGCAATAACTCGCACTCCAGACATGACAGGAAAATAGACCTCCAGCAAAGGCCTAATAGCAGCATGGGTCTGTTTGAGGGAGTAAAAAAATATATACTTTCATTGTTTTATATCTGGCAATGTTAAATCATAATAGAAAACAAAGCTATACATCTATCTAAATTATATATTTACACATTATGACCAGTGAAGTGAAGTGGGAGGGGTATATTAGGCAAGTGAACATTTTGTCCTCAAAGTTAATGTGTACGAAGCAGGAAAAATGGGCAAGTGTAAGGAATTGAATTTGACAAGGGCCAAATTGTGACGGTTAGACAACTGGGCCAGAGCATCAAAAGTGGTGCAAGGAAGGAACAGCAATGAACTAGGGACAGGGTCATGGGTGGCCAAGACTCATTGAGGCACGTGGCAAGCAAAGGCTGGGCCGTGTGATCCAATCCAACAGATGAGCTTCTGTAGCTCAAATAGCTTAAGAAGTTAATGCTCGGCAGGTCAGGGCTGAAAAAAGGGGAACAACATATATATAGAAATATATATCACCTGTTTCAACTGATACTCAGAGCCACTGAATCCACTCCCAATATCCAAAATCTCCATATTAAATCCAAGCTCTTCCTATAAAACAGATTAGACATCAGAGTTAGGGTAAACCATTCTAATGTCTGTAAGTATTACTTAAGTTAATTGATTAGTCAACTCACCCCCATATCAAACACACAGCGGGCATCAGACAGGGCATGGGCATACACTTGAGGGTCTTTGCATGACGCTGGAATCTGGAGCCTATAGAAGTATAAAGGACTGAGTGATTGAAGTAAAACTGGGTTTATATTATAGATGTTACGCTTGCATGAAATACGACTTACACTACTCCAGCCACATCCACACCCAGCTCTTTGGCAGCTTCTAAAAGATGCCTGCAACCTTTCAGCGAGCAGCCAAACACCATGCTGGCCTCCTCCACCTGAGCCTCGGTACACAACTGCAGGAGCAGCCTGTGAAGACAGAGGAAGTGTTATACAGAATACTGAACATGGAACAGAGAACGAGGCAAGCATGTTAAGTGGAACACTGACTTGGCGTTTGAGTGAGAGCGGGCGATCTTGCCGAGCTCGGCTTCGTTATCGCACACAAGGTATCTGACGCCGTTTTTGGCTGCGTGTTTGATGTGTGACTGCTGCTTGCAAACACCAGACAGGATGATGTTCTCAGGAGAGACGTCATGGTTGAGTACCATCGAGACTTCAGCCTGAAAGAAACGATACAATTAGACCAAAATAACTCCATGCAAAAAGTGGTGTGGAAAAGTACAGCAAGAACGTCACCTTATTTGCACACACAAAACCGACTCCCAGGGCAGCCAGGATCTCGATGACAGCAGGGCTGCTGTTACATTTGACTGGGTAGAACGGTCGAACTAGGGGTAGGGTGCTCTGCCAGAGAACATGCTGCTGCAGTAGTGCGCCGAGGTCAGCCACAACAAATGCATTTTTTTCAGCCTGTGAACCAAAAAATTAAAAAAATAAACAAAAAGATTGAGAAAGCAGTAATATGAGCGAATTAAACATTGCTGACTCAGCAGTTAAAAGATTTCGGCTGGTGTTTAGTAGATTGTAATCACAAATCCTTCAACCTGACCTGATCAAATGTTGTCCTGGACTGTATCCCTTTTCAGCTTTGTATAAAAAAAAAAGAAAAGAAATCTGCCAAATGACTACAATGCAAAGGCTAAAGCAAACCACACCATACTGCATTCCATTTATTAAACTAAACAGAAGAGCTAGGGCTGTACCAAAATCTATAATCCCATACGATTCTCTGTGCTGTATCGTCATGCTGAAGAACATTTTCCCCTGAGCAATTATGACATTCAAATTAAAGCAGACTAAACTGTGCTCAAAAAAAAAAAAAAAAAGACCACAACACAACTAACCTGATAAACATGCTTATGGCATTTAAGCAATTTTAACAGCAGGCAAAGATGGCCAACCTCACGAGGCCAGGTAGCTGTGAATTGCACACACAAACAAAAAAAATCCCAAGCATTGAACAATGAAGCGAGAGTGCAAAAAAATCTTCAGTGTAAAAGACGCCCGCACTTCCAGGGTCTACAACATCAAACAATAACATCTTAAACATAAAACTTAGGACAATGTATACCACATTAGCCACAAGGAACATCAACCAAGTGTGAGCAAGCGATCGACAGATAAACCTAGCTGATTGACAACAGTGACTCTTATACTCATACTGTACTTGACAATCAGGCTTTCAAAACCCAACCCTTCTCTCTCTCTCTCACTCTTTTCCATTACTCAATCCAAGGTAACAAGTGCACCAAGTGAACACAACCTAAAAGTTAATGCAATAAGAATCAACACCACCAACACGAATGAGCATGGTCTCTTCTTAAACCGTGGAGTGGAAAGAAAGAACAAATAAATAAAAAATAAGGGCCCTGCTTAACGTCATGTAGGTTATAAAATAATAACGACAACCCACCCAAACATACAGCACAGCAGGGCAGCGACACGCGTTTCCAGGCGTTTATGAAACAGCATAACCCGATAGATCCACTCACCAAAGCTTGTTCGTAAATGTGGTTGTCAATGACATCTTCGAGGGTCGTTCCTCCGTCAAGCAGTTCAACTATGTAGTTCGGTTCATCAGTAAATCCTTTCATCTCAACCGTAGTCCGCAGATCCGACAATCATAGAGAGAGTACTGAGCCTTTGGGTCCTGTTACTATGCAACAAACTGCGAAGGAAACAAAATATTTAGGTCATTAAAACATTTACGGAAAAAATATTGCGCTGATTATTTGAATACCGGTGTTCTGATCACCGGTTAGACATGGATGTACTATTTATGCTGACTTTGTGCAGGAGAGATAGATAATATTTGAAATGAGCAGCCTTGAATGACTCTTCACAGACACACAAAAACTCTCTCATTCCTGGGGATGTTCATATAAGCAAATGTGTGTAAACATGCTGAAATAAATTCAGCTGTTGGTAAAAAAAAAAATAAAAAATCTAATCAAATTAAAAAAAAAAAAAACAGTCAAATGATATTTCTTTACTTTGAGTATGTTTTGTTATCACATAAAATGAGGTGGTGAGTGTAGATGTAAATGCTACTTCATGTTTAATATGAATTAAGCATCCTTTTGTGTGTGTAAAAAAATAAAAATAAAAAAATAAATAAATAAAAAAATGTTTTGCAGAATTACTTCGTTATTATACCAATCAGGCATAACATTATGAGCACCTGCCTAATATTGTGTCGGTCCCCCTTTTGCTGCCAAAACAGTTCTGATCCATCAAGCATTAATAGCATTAACTTCTTCAGCAGTTTGAGCTACAGAAGCTCGTCTGTTGGATCGGACGGACCACACGAGCCAGCCTTCGTACCCCATGTGCATCAATGAGCCTCAGCCACCCATGACCCTGTCACCGGTTCGCCACTGTTCCTTCCTCGGGTCACAACATCCCACAAGAGCTGCAGTTTTGGAGATGATCTGACCCAGTCGTCTAGACATCACAATTTGGCCCTCGTCAAACTCACGCAAATCCTCACGCTTGCCCATTTTTCTTGCTTCTAACTTTGAAGATGAAATGTTTACTTGCTGCCTAATTTATTCCACCCACTAACAAGTGCCATGATGAAGAGATAATCAATCAGTGTTATTCACTTCACTCAATGTAATGCTATGTCTGATCGGTGTAGCTTGATACTCACATGGAGAAGCTGGGAGATGGATTTCTCCCACTATCAGCTAGGATCCCAAGGCGGCTCCGCGTTGAAGTCGAATTGCTCGCGGTAGAGTGCCTTTCCTAGGCCTTCTGGGTAGCGCTTATACACTTGTACAGAAAGAGGGGAGCCCTGTAAAGCACACAAACAGATCATTGTGAAAAATTACTTAATTAATATTCTGATTATTGTATTCACCAACATCCCACATAGGTACACAAACAGATTAAGAAAAAAAAGAAAGCCTCCCTCATCTCATACACACACACACACACACACACACACACACACACACATATATATATATATAAAAACAAGTTTGAGATCCGGGCTTGGGTTTTGTGTTAAAACAACTACGCATTTGCTGGTCATGACAAAACCTAGAAGCCGGCATGTGTCATTGATACACACCACATGCTCGATGTTGTGGTGGCTAAGAATAACCCTCAAGCATACACCAGACAAAAGCTTATGTCCTTTGAGTCTTCCTAAATCCAAGCCACAAATGTGGATCTGATCTCCACCCAGGTGCATCATGACATTTTGTTTGTCTCGGATAAATCTTGCTCATTTTAAATCCCAGGTGTCAGATTACCATTACTGGATGACTGCGGACTTCCTGAAACACACTAACGAGGACAGGAATTTTTCGGAAATTGTGGACTGGGCCGATCGCAAGCATGATAAAAAAATATTTGCAAATAACGGGCACCCTTATGTAACGTGACGCCGCCCCTGAACAAGGTTGTAGATTTACCAATAAAATAAGTTGACAGAAACCGTGATAAGATATCAGTATCAGACTGTCAGCATATCCAAGAGAAGATTACAGCCAGCCTGGGATCACATTCGAAATGTTTTGAAGCGTCTCAAAAAAAGTTTCACTGTAGAAACAAACTAACCAAATCATCCATATATTTTTTTTAATTGTGTCGTAAAAACAGGAAATGAGGACAAGACCATGGTACACAAAACGCGCTGTTAGAAAATATTGCGAAACACATGGGTACACTTTGTACACTACGTGATGTGCAACTCCTGATTGTAGTTCCCCTGAGAAAGATAAAGAAAAGGGCAAAACAACAACAAACACACATTTTAATGATCTGGGAAGCTACAAAGTCATAGTTTTTAAATGGGAACCATTATGGGTCTGTAACAAACCAGGGAATCTTTATTGTCATTATTCTTGATTATTAGGAGTGCCAAATGTTTATAATAATAATAATAATAATAATAATAATAATTGGTGCTACATGACGCATTAAAATGATTTAAGGAAACAGTATAAGTGATTATGGAAATTGTTTTCAATAAGCCCAGGTGACACTAAAATGTTTCCAATAGGAAGTTTTACTTTTTCCTTGTCTGACTCAACAGTTTAAGAAAAAAGACAATACAATAAATAAAAATCACAATATGTTAGTGAGTGTATTTGAACACAAGTAAGTGTAATGATAATTTACATGCTCAGTTTATAATTTATAACATTACTTTTTATAATAAATATAATAAAATGCAATAAATAATATGTTCATGAGAACAGCATTTGAACAGTGTAAAGGTGGTTTACTAGGTGTAAAGATCATCAACACGAACTGGTAATTACTATTACATCACTTTTAATTATAAATACACCAAAATAAACAAATCAATCACATTATTACACGTGAGTGTATTTGAACAGTGGTAGGTGTAATGATCGGTTAAATGGTCTGCTATTATATTTCTGCTTATTATAAATAGACTAAAACTTTAATATGAACGTGTTTAAGCACTATTTATTCCCAATTTTAAAGTGTTTATGTCATAAGCTTATTTGTTTCACTGAAAGCACCCAGCTCACTGACACATAGTGTTACCCGGATGGAGTCCAATGAATTAAGTGTAAAGACGCGGTTCAACACACAGGCGTGTATCACGTTTATATTTGTACTTGATTCAAAAACCGAAAACGTGTCGAAACACGAAAACAGACATTTTGCCGACGATAAAAACAAATCATAATATCCCGCAAATCGCCGACAACCCACAGCTTCCAAGAACAAGCACAACAGCGGCCGCCATGTTGTTAGAACTCAGACGTGTTGGATGGAATCGGGTGAAGAGGTAAAGGGAGAGAAGAAGGCTTTACTTACGTGAAATAACGGCTTGAAGGTTTTGGAAGATCGTCTCCTCTTTTTCGGCGGAATTTTTAAAGAGTAGTGGGGACAACAGGGTAAGAAAGAAAAGCGGCCGTTGTTGCCATATAACCGCGAATGGACCGTTTGAGACGCGCGCGCACACAAGCTTCAGCTTCCTCTCGACCACACACTAGAAATGGTTGCCTCAGAAAGGAGATCAATGAGGTAGTGGAAGAGCGAGTGGGCGTGGCTTAACGATACAAACCAATAAGCCACCGAGCTGAAGTTGAAACGTAACACGATTGAATGGAGTCCCTGTCAATGTGGTTTCTCATCAGCCAATCATTTAGGCAGTTCATGTTTGAAGAAGCGGCTGTGTTCTGACGTCACTACACAATAAGAAATCAACTCTCCCGATTGTGCTGAGCGTTTCGATATGTCACATGTGTACGCTGCTGTGGGGTTGCGTTTCCAGTTATGTGATTGGTTAACAAGCATGTGACGTCATGGGACCTTAGCACAGACTAGGGCCGTGTCCACACTAATACGTTTAAAAACGCAGATTTCGCATCATTTACATTTACATTTACATTTGCGGCATTTAGCAGGTTTCGCATCACAGTGTGGACTGAAAACGGAGGCTGTCGAAAACGATTACGCATTTTTAGTCAAGTGTTTTGCAATGCAAACTCAATTAGTATCACTGTAACAAACGTGATCATTTTTTAAAATCATTTTGTTTAATATATGTGCATATTTGTTAAATACACCTAATATAAAGTGGATTTGATGATGATATTATACTATTAGTATTACCATTAGCTAGCAGTAGAAGCATCATCTGAGCACTAACTAGTGTTTTACATCTAAAAGCTACAATCCTAAGAAGGCAAGTAAGGGAGACTTATTTTTTCTATAAAGATGTCGCTGTCTATCTAGCAGTCTGGATATAAACTCAAAAGGAAACAACTTCCATAGATCATTTCTTTTTGAGAATCGATACAGTATGGGCAAACAAAATAAAAAAAAATTTCTTGCACCTCTAGCGCAGACGATTATATTTCCCAGGTAGAAGAATGCTGAGGATGGAGCCACCAGGTAGGAGGAAAAGAGGAAGGCCATGGAGGAGGTTCATGGATGTGGTGAGGGAAGACATGCAGGTAGTTGGTGTGAAAGAGGCAGATGTAGAGGACAGGGTGGTATGGAGACGGATGATCCGCTGTGGCGACCCCTAATGGGAGCAGCCGAAAGAAGAAGAAGAGGAGTTTATAGTTTAACATGTACAATATTTCTATCAATAAACCAATTTATGCAAATGTCCATATAAACCATTTTACTGCTTTGTACATGCACTATACTTCCACTGTAAAGTGTCAACCATTTGTAGTCTTTTATGGTCTTTGAGAGTACTTTGCCATGTCTCTTGTAAAACTTGCCAAAGGTGTTTTTTGCTAGTTAGATTTTTTTGGCCAAAATATATTTTAAATATATGTTAAATACAGTGGTGGGCCTTCTCTGCTGGCCTAAACACTATCAGAAGCACTGACCTACATTTAAAACCTAATTTCTAATATCTGTTTCATGAAATTGTATTAATTTATTCCCAACACTTTATTCTCTTCATTTCGTAGCGTTTCTCTTGGCTGCACTGCTTCCAGTACGTGTATGTGGATGTTAGATTTTTTTGTCCAATCAGATTTTAGCCTGTATGTGCTGCCATGTCAATCTAATCTGCCCAGGGCCTTCAAAGTCTGTACTGCTGGTCCTTTTACATTGTCTACTTAAAAAAAATAGCTCTGTTTCTTTAACCAATCAGATTTCATATTCGCTTCACAGGGCCAGCTATCGGGCCCAGAATAGCGTTAGCATTTTTCCATCCTCTGATTGGTTGGTCAGAGGGAACTTGTTACAGCCAATTTCAACTGGCAAAACACGTGTGTAGCTCTGCATACATGAATACATCTGAGTTAGACCTATTTACGCCTACGGAGGAAGAGAAATTGATTTGGTCTCGGACATTCTTAAAAATAAATTTTCAACAAAAGTTTTGTTTTAATTAAGTGGGTGGAGGATGGAAAACGCTTAATTCTGCCAACTGAACATATTCAAGATTTTGATGATGAACATTTAGTGGGTACGGAGGAAAATGACTTTTTTATTTGGTGCAGTGGCGCCAAGGCACCAAGGAGTCTAAACAGAGGTGGCCGGTCTATGAGGCCTCCATCATCAAGATAGCAGGTGTTTTTTTTTATTTTTTATTATTATTATTATTATTATTATTATTATTATTATTATTATTATTAT
>JAAIIK010000068.1:1870250-1885664 GCA_014706435.1 Silurus glanis | reverse complement strand
GTTATAAATATATAAATATATACAAATGTTAATAAAACATTAAATTAATTAATATAATTTTAAAGAAATGACAACAGTACAAGTTGCACTTCATACAACATCTACATGCAAACTTTACTGTATATTTAAATCTCTTCATTTTGTGGTAATGAAGAAAAGCCACAGTTACATCTTAATATCTTGAGTTTATCTTAGATAAACTAATTTCATTACAACAATTGTACTGTACTATTACTAACATATATCCATTTGCTGTATTCATTTTAGCCCGTGGAATCAAATGCAGATGTCATTAATGTAAGTTATGCATTTTTAACTATTGTATTTATTTATTTATTTATTTATTTATTTATTTATTTATTTTACATTCAAATATTTGTACACACCAGGATTCAGGAACATTTCTAGCTCACTAGTGATTTGAACATGACTGTTGGTAGATGAGGAATTGTTCACCTATAATTGATGTTTCCCATTAAATTGAACCTTTTTGTTGAATCAATTCCATTAAAATATGGGTCACATGACTTACAAGCAGTAATCTTTAGATTGTTGTGCAACACTATGATATTCTGATATTTATTCAAAGATTTTATTTTGCTCAATGTCATGTGTATTGTTTTTAATGTATCAGTATTCTCCTTTACTGGCTCCAAAGGCTCCATCCATGGCTTCTCTATCTGGTGCTGCTAAAGTAAGTATTTTGCTTCCACTTTGTAAAATAGATGATGCCGTTGAACTAGTGTAATTCCTTTGTTTATTCTTAATCAAGTGTATAGGTTTGGAGTTAAGCTCTTCCTTCTTTCAATTAGTTTACCAGTAATAGTCTGTCTGTAGCAACATTGTTGACTGTAATTGTATGTATGTATGTATGTATGTATGTATGTATGTATTTATTTATTTATTTATTTTTCCCAGTGATGCTGAATGTGTAAGTACTGTTTGCTGAGGATTTAGGTCTTTACATACATACTCAAATGTGTTTTTTGAAAATAATGTATATTGAAAATCTCTTTTTTATGTGATTACAACCACAGGTAGAGTTAGCACATGGGACGGGAATAAAAACTCAGTGGACTTCTGCCCTGCAGGCCCGAACAGCCACTTCAATGGTGCATGTTTTTTTTAATGGCCGCCTTCCCAATGGAGATTCTGATCCACAGCAATTTGAAAGGTAAACAGTTTCGAAAGTCAGGTCAAATTATTAGATAATAAAGTGTTTTAAAAAGGCAAATTAATTTCTTCCATTACTGTCCAAAAGATACCCATAAAAATAATATCCTAATAGCATATCTATATTTTTATAGTTCCAATGTTAAGATGAACAAAACTTTTTGGAAATCCAAAACTAGTCAGAAGACAAGTTTAATTTATATAGCGCCTTTCCCAAGCTCAAGGACGCTTTACAAGGTACAATATTTCAATATATCAAGACAGATGAAATATAATACATACATAAACATATTCGTCGGACATTTGCCCAGGACGAAGGATCACATGCAGCTGCATGAGTTAATAGCAGAGACAACATAGACATAAAAACATACAGGACAAGAGATAGAACACTACATAGTACATGAAACATACACCACATTTCAGAAAAATTAAGGACTCCTAACACATATGCATTGACTGATAGTGGAGGTTGAAAAGGTGGGTCTTAAGCCTTGATTTAAATTCAGTCAAAGTGGTGATGGTTCTGAGTGCAATGGGTAAGGAGTTCCATAGTATTGGAGCAATGACAGAAAAGGATCTGCCACCCGCAGAGGATAGACGGTATCTAGGAACACAAAGAAGTTCAGAATTTGAAGACCGGAGTGATCGTGAAGGAACATAGGATGAGAGAAGATGGGAAAGATAGGGGGGGGAAAGAGCATTTAGTGCCTTATAAGTGAGCAGTATGATTTTATATTTTATGCGAGATGAGACTGGCAGCCAGTGAAGATCAAATAATATTGGGGTAATGTGGGCAGATTTTTTTATTGGAGGTTAACATTCTGGCAGCCGAGTTTTGTATGTACTGTAAACGTGAGATTGAGTGAGCTGATAGACCAGAGAAGAGTGAATTGCAGTAGTCGAGACGGGACGTAATCAGAGCATGCACTAATGTTTCGGCATCATTTCTGCAGATGAAAGGTCGCAGTTTGACAATGCGTTGTAAATGAAAAAAAGATGTTTTGGAGAGGCTGCGAATATGGGCATCAAAGGATAGTGAGGGGTCGAGTATGATACCTAAATTTCTAACAGTAGCTGAGGGGAAAATCGTAGTAGCATCCAGATCAAGACTAAAGTCCACAGAGTTGTTTTTTATTAGAGATGTGGGACCAGTTATCAGAATGTCGGTTTTACCCAGATTCAGGCTAAGAAAATTTGAGTGTAGCCATTGTTTTAACTCGCTAACACAAGAGGAGAGGGAGGATTTTACATTAACAGAATCTGGTTGACAAGCAGTATATAACTGAATATCATCAGCATAACAATGATAACTAAAACCATGTCTACGAATGATGTTGCCAAGCGGCTGAATGTACAGAATGAATAGTAGTGGGTCAAGAACAGAGCCCTGTGGGACACCCTGTTTAAGTAAGACAGTAGGAGATTTGGAATTGTGTATGGAGATGTGATATTGCCTGCCAGTGAGATAAGAGGAAAACCAGGATAGTGCAGAGCCTGATATGCCTAATTCCGCTAATCGTGAAAGTAAAATCTTATGACAGACAGTATCAAAGGCAGAGCTGAGGTCTAATAACAGAAGTATAGAAAGACTACCTGAGTCTCCAATTAATAAAAGATCATTAACAACCTTTACTAGCGCAGTCTCCGTGCTATGCTGCTGGCGGAAGCCAGATTGAAAAATATCAAAGAGGTTGTTACCAGCTAGGAATGACTGCAGCTGAGAGGCCACAGCCTTTTCCATGATCTTCGATACAAATGGCAGGTTGGAAATAGGGCGGTAGTTGGATAAGTCTGCCGGGTCCAGATTAGTCTTTTTGAGTATGGGAGTAACAGCAGCAGTCTTAAGTGACACAGGTACAGTAGAGGAGATAAATGACATATTAATAAGGTGGGAGATGGGGCAGAAATCGCCGATGTACAGTCTTTTAGCAGGAAAGTAGGTGCAGGATCAAGAGTGCATGATGAGGAGTTAGATTTTTGTATTAGCTCAGTGATTAAAGAGGAATTGGTTAAGGCTAGGGTTGTCATAGAATTAATAGTTTGAGATTTCATATGCTCATCGGTAGTTGGTTCCTCACCAAATGTCGCATACAAAGTGTCTAGCTTACCCTGGAAATGGTTCAGGAAAGAGAAGCACATAACCATGGATTCAGAGTTACTAAGGCTGTGCTTTGGTGCTTGAGTCAGTTTATTAATTGTGCTAAATAATATTTTGGGCCTATTGCTTGCTTTGTTAATGATGCTGGAGATATGGGAAGAGCGGGCTGTATTTAAGGCCAGTTTGTATTGCTGAAGGCATTCAGCGTATATAAGAAAATGGCCAGTTGAACCAGTTTTCCTGAAGAGACGTTCATGTTGTCTACATTTTACCTTCAAACCTCGAAGCTCTGCATTGAACCACGGGGAGGAATGGGACATAGGGACAGACCTAATCTTAGTTGGGGCAAACTCATCCAACAATTTTTCAACAGTACAGCAATACTTGTCATAGATCATAGATGGGCAGGTTAAATTTAGCACATCAGAAAGAGCAGAGGAGGCAACAGAATCACAAAAGGAGCTAGTGTCAACAGTATTTAAATGACGATAACGTATGGTTAGATTTTTGATGTGGTTGACTGGACAGATAGATGTAAAATCAAAGGAGATGAGTCTATGGTCAGAAAGAGGGGTAGCTAAACTATCAACAGAGATATTATTCAGACCAGATGTACAAACAAGATCAAGCGTGTGACCATGAGTATGAGTTGGAAAATTAACATGCTGGATGAGGTCAAAACAGTCAAAGACAACATTTAGCTGAGTAGCAGTGGAGCAAGCAGTATCAACATGAATGTTGAAATCACCAAGAAGAATAACTTGGGACGACACAGCACATGCTTGGGTTAGTAGTTCACTGAGTTCTGAGAAAAAGTCACTTTGTTGTTTAGGTGGTCTGTAAATTAATATAAGTACAACGGGATGTTTGATACCAAACTTCATAACCATGTACTCAAATGTCGTGGTATTGTGAAAAACCAGTTTAGAGACAGTTAAAGATGCACGAAAAATGACAGCAAGACCACCCCCTTTACCAGTTGTACGTGGTTCTGACATATGTCGATATCCAATAGGGGTAAGCAGATTCAGCTGGATAAAATCATCTGGTACCTGCCAAGTCTCTGTGAGAAATAACATATCATATTTATTGTCAACTATTAGCTCATTCATATAGGTGCCTTTGTCTGAGATAGATCGACAATTTAGAAGGGCAGATAACTCGCAAAAAAACTCTCCAACACGCCGAAAGGCAAAAGATAACATCCAGCCGTATGGAAATTCCTCAGATCGGGAAGTAATCCAAACAATAATTCCGAAACGTGAGTTAACACAGCAGGCAAACGAAACAAAACAAAACAAGACAAAACAATAACCCAGCATGGAGCGGCAGCTAGATGCGCACAGCGTTCCCAAACCGGACCCACTGAATTTGACAAAGATTTTTATTTTTAACATAAATAAGCCGCACCTGTCTATAAGCCGCACGGCTAAATGTCTACACGGAAACTAATGAACTTTACACAGGCTTTACCGAAAGACACTAAATGCAATATGTTGCGCTTCTATTAGGAGCATAGCGGTATTTTGGGAAAGTATCTTGGCCTGCCACTGCATTCTTCCGGTATTACTGTTCAAGACTGAGGATTATGTCCTTATTATTTTCTGATGCTCATTTCTAAGTTTCTTTGACTAACCCATAACGCTGTTGCCAAGAAAAATTAAAAAGCACGAGTTTTGGAAACCTGTCTGTGCTTATATGATTTCTGTTGCAACTGGAGTTAGCGAGCTATCCCTTAACCCAGACTCAACGCGCTACAACGGCTTGTATCTAAACAGTAGCCGACCAAGTAAGTCATTGTTCACTGTCTTCCTCCTTCCTTTCACAAATACAGTGGTACCTTGACCTACGAGTGAATTAATGTATGAGTTTTCCGAGGTACGAGCGGTCACTCGGTCGATTTTTTTGCTTTGTTACGCGAGCAAAAAATTGAGGTACGAGCTCGAGACGCCGCTGCTAGATGGCGAAGCGAAGCCAGAAAGCGAAGATTGTGACGAAAATTAAGATAAGCAAAGAAGAAAAAGTACAAATTTTAAAGTTTAGGGATATGTAGTGTACAGGAGTGATAGTAAAAAACGAGTTTTCCCTCCGCCTCCGCTTCGTCTCTACCCCCCTCCACACACACACACACACACACACACACACACACACACACACACACCCCACCGGCGTTTTCGTTAGCTCAAGTCGTCTCATCTCCAAGTAAAAATACACTGAATAAAACCTTATTATATCTTTACATTCTCGTTCTATTATGTTTTTATACAAGATTTGTTATTTAGAAATGTATTTTCCAATTTAATAACATGAAACATAAAAACGGGGTGTGCCATTTTAAGTATTTTCAATATGGAAAACTGCCATTTTAAGTATTTTCAATATGGAAAACTGCCATTTTAAGTATTTTCAATATGGAAAACTGATTTGATGTGCGAGCAAATTGAGATACGAGCTCGTCCACAGAACGAATTAAACTCGTAGGTCAAGGTACCACTGTATTTCTCTGGAGAGTTTATCTTTTGTCATCGTCGTGCGCCACCGGTGGAAGTTTTTCTCCCGAAGCCGTGCAGCTCAGAACACAGGTGAAGTGCGTTTTTTCGTTTCCGTTCGGAAATTTCATTGGTCTAATGTTATGTCGCTCAGTTTTTTGGCTTGAAGTTTGTGAAACCGGGAAAAACCCAGGAAAAATCCATAAATAAGCCGCTTCGTTGTTTAAGCCACGGGGTTCAAAACGTGGGAAAAAAGTAGCGGCTTATAGTCCGAAAAATACGGTAATAATCTTTCTTTTCATAATTTTGTGAATTCGAACTTGCTACTCTGTTGACCTACTGTTTATCACATAGATGCATATATATATATATATATATATATATATATATATATATATATATATATATGAGTGTGAATGCACTGATACCACACAGCATATGAACAGTGCTGCATCCAAACAAAGAAACACAGACAACAGAACAACAGAGAGCAGAATGGAGTTATTTGAGATTATATGTACATGTACGTAATTACTGATGTGCAGGAGCTGTAGCAAAGCAGGCTGAATGGAATACATTCTAACTGGTATAATTAAGTATAAGAATAACTGAAGGAAATATCTGTTTGCTTGATAAAGTCAGCTAACATGGTTCATATTCTTCTTATTATTATTTGTTTTTGTTCCCAGTATTTTTATTTTTTTTTTATAACAAATGCTATGAAAATGCAGATATCAGTATTGGCAAGTACAAAAAAAAAAATAAAAGTATTGGACTCGTTCTGGAAAAAAGGGATTGATGTATCCCTACATATGACATATACTTATTTGGTTTCGGACACAGAGTTGTTGAAAGGAAAATTTGCTGCAAAATATTCAGTTAATAGGATAGTTTACCCAGAAAAGAAAAAATTGTCATCATTTACTCAACCGTATGTCATTCGAAACCTGCAAGACTTTAAATCAAATACACAAATAAAGATACTTTAATAAAATCTAAGAGATTTCTGTCCCTCAATCACTTTATATGACAAACAGATTTAATTTTGGCTTTTATTTTTTATTTGAACCCAATACTCAGTCATACTTCAAGCATACTTGAGCTTCTATTTGCCATTACTGATGTGTGCATTGATTAATGTTTATATGTTGGTATGTGGTGAACCACCACTTTAAAATATAGCTGTGATTTTTGTCTATTACAGTGGCAGTGATGAAGTTTCCCAGTGTGTCCAGAGGAGCTTTGGGGATTGCCTTTGAATTTTTATATTTAATTTACTTTTTTAAAAGAATTCACTATATATATATCAACTTTATATATATATATATATATAGAGAGAGAGAGAGAGAGGTTCCTTGCTTGATTTGTGAAATGTGTTGTATGTACATGTTTTAGATTTAAAATAAAGATTTTCTTAATAGTTCATGTGAATGTATTTTCTTGGATTAAAATATGTGGAGGACAAACTACATTTTTAAATTATTTTTTTTTTTTTTTGTGTATGTTTTGAAATACATTTCAAAATATCTTTTTTTATCGTATGGGTTGCAATCCAGTTCATTCCAGAGCAGTTCAAGTCAAGGAGCTTTTTCATTTCAACCATATGCAGGTGTATCTCAATAAATTTAAATATCATTAAAAAGTTGATTTCTTTTAGTAATTCAATACAAAAAGTGAAACTTGTATATTATATAGATTCATCGCCAACAGACTGATATATTTCAAGTGTTTATTTCTTTGAATATTTAAGATCATGGCTTACAACTCGCAGTGTCGCACTCTAATCAGCTAATTAAATCCAAACACCTGCAAAGGTTTCCTGAGCCTTTAAATGGTGTCTCAGTCTGGTTCAGGATACACAATCATAGGGGAAGACTGCTGACTTGACAGTTGTCCAGAAGACGATCATTGACACCCTGCACATGCAGGGTAAGACACAAAAGGTCTTCGCTAAAGAAGCTGGCTGTTCACAGAGAGCTGTATCCAAGCACATTAATGGAAAGTTGAATGGAAGGAAAAATGTGGTAGAAAAAGGTGAAACGAAGCCCATTCAAGAATTTGGGGAGATTCACAAAGAGTGGACTGCAGCTGGGGTCAATGTTTAAAGAGCCACTACACACAGACGTATCCACGGGCTACAACTGACGCATTCCTTGTGTCAAGCCACTCCTGAACCAGAGACAACATCAGAGGTGTCTTACCTGGGCAAAGGTAAGAAGTCGTCTCTAACCTTTTCTCTCTCTATACCCACTCCATTGGTAAAGTCATATCCTCACATGGGTTTTCTTATCACTGCTATGCAGATGACACTCAACTAATCTTTTCTTTCCCTCCATCAGATACCACAGCTACCACTCGGATCTCGGCATGCTTGACAGACATCTTCATGCATGAGCGCTCACCAACTAAAACAAAACAGAACTGCTGGTCATCCCAGGTGATTCATCTCCAGGTCAAGATCTCCAAATAACACTTCATGACTCTCTGCTCTCCCCTTCAGCCACTGCTCGTAACCTTGGGGTAACTATGGACAATGAACTGTCCTTCTCACATGTCGCTAATGTGGCTCGCTCCTGTCGAATTCTTCTCTACAACATCCGAAGGATTCGACCATTTCTGTCCACACAGGCGCTTGTTCAGTCTCGTCATTTCAAGACTCTACTACTGCAACTCTCTGCTGGCAGGTCTTCCCCTGAACGCTATTCTCCACTGCAAATGATCCAAAACGCAGCTGCACGGCTTGTGTTCAATCTGCCCAAGTTCTCCCACACAACCCCACTGCTGTGCTCCCTTCACTGGCTTCCAGTAGCTGCACTTATCAGATTTAAAACACTGATGCTTGCCTACAAGGACAAAAATGGACTAGCGCCAGCTTACGTCAGTGACCTCGTCACATCTCGCACTGCACCACCCTGTCCGAGATCCTCCAGCACTGCTCAACTGGTACCACGCTGTCCAAGATCCTCCAGCACTGCTTGACTGGTACCACCTTCTCTCAGAATGAGAGGTAAGTACACTTCAAGGCTCTTCTCTGTTCTGGCACCGAGGTGGTGGAATGAACTTCCCCTAGATGTCTGTCCAGCTGAGTCACTGACTATTTTCAAGCAACAACTGAAGACCTACCTCTTCCTGAAATACTTAAATTAGCACTTTCCAAGTTTGTAGAATTCAAGGGTTATATTTATATTAAGTTTGTAATCTGGCGTACCAGTGTAGATTTATTCATTACTAAAGACTCAAAGCACTTTTGTATGTCGCTCTGGCTAAGGCCGCAAATGTAACCTTCTCGACTCCAAAACAACTCGAAACCTAATTAAGCTTCCACCTCAATGTTTGACTATGGGTGTGAGGCAGTCTACAAACATCTCTCCTGTTCAGTCAGCTGTTAGACAAGGTCACATTTACTCTTCAGTCCACAAAACTTTTCAATCACTGTACAATTCGTGTTTTTGCCTTTTATAGTTTGTTGCATATAAACAAAAGTAACAGTCATGTGTCTCAAACCATACTATTCTGGATGTTTTCCAACATTAAACTTCTTCAAGCATCTCATGACATGAAGTCTTAAAAGCACATGAACTTAATTTGAGAAAGTCGGACAATAAAAGCGAGTGCATTTATTTTTGAACACAGTTATGGTGTAAATAGAAGTGATGCTGCAAGAGTTGAAAGTTAACCTGCTGTTGATCAGTTTCAGGATGCTTTTCCAATAACAATTGTTTTAAAAAGTTAATCAGATCTTCCCAAGGCTCAAAACACCAACCTCTCAATAGGTCTTTCTGCTTGTAGAAAGACTGCTTTCTAGCAGCCACCCCACCATTTTGCATGAGATTTTTAAATAAATCAGTAGATTCTGAATGTCACCAAAATAAAAAGGCATCAGCAAAATGTCCTGCACTGCATTTGAGTGGCTGATTGAAAGAGCAGGCTTGCAACAGAATTGGTTAAACTCTGAACAAGGAAGCACTCAAAGCATTTTGCAGCAAAAAAAAAAATTAAGTACAGTCAGGTCACAATAGAAAAAAGGATTACAAGAGAGAATTTTTTAAAATGAAGTTTTAATACTGCATATTGAAAGCTCAGTTTTCAGCACCTTTGATTGGAAAGATGTTATGCCTAGAAAAAAAATAAATAAAAGTGAGGATTTATACATAATCCAGCAACAGTGAAAGTGTTAAACAGTTATGCACAGTGAGTCCAGGCTTGCAGTCTGGCATTAAGCATTTCAGCTGCAAACAATTCGGTACATTTACTTGTAGAGTAATAAAATCAACATGCCTTCCCATCGAAGCAGGTCTTGCGACATGGAGTCTCAGAAGGCAAGCACACTTCAGTGGAGCACATAAAGTAAATCTATTGAAAGAAATTAGAGCATCATTTAACCAAATTGTAGTTCACAAAAGAAACCTTCAAAGTGATACTCTACCTCCTCATTGATGTATTTTTGAGTAGTCACGTTCATGAACTGGAAGGCAGTCACCACAAAGCGGCGCTGGTAAGGAGTCTGTGGCAGGTCCAGCACACGAAGGACTGAAGATTGTGCAGAGGAGAGATCAGGATCGGGACACCTGTTTGAAGAAAAAAAAAAAATTGACAGTTGGCCCACCCCAAGTGAGACACTTAGTAGTGGCATTTGATTTTTGGATATTGACAGCCAAGTAATTTAACCTGATTTCAGCACCATTTCATGTACAAGCAATTACACAAACCCTCCAAACAGATTTTGCACAATAAGTATGCAAGTGTTTTTTTTTTTCTTTTAATACTTGTCCAGAGTTACCACTTTCCCGGTTTCTATTACAACTGAACTGAAAAAAAATAAATAAATAAAAGAATATGGCAAACACTTAAATAGGTGCATCTAGTAAATCAAGTTAGAATTCACTCATCACTGCCAAGAGTCATGTTACAATTTAATTATGTGAAGTTTCAACATGTCCACTTTCAGCACTTTAACATGGTCCATTGGTCTTACATTCAAGGACTTCTTGTCTTGCTTGAGCAAATACTAAACCATACCAAATTTGATAAAATTATGAATTCCTTGTCGCTTACATTACAAAGATCTGTCCCCCACCCAGACAAACTTACCCTTCATAGAGCAGAACCAAGGCATTTGTACCAGAGCGAGTGTATGCCACACAGTAGTTTACTAAAAGTGTGGCGTCAGGTTTAGGAGAATTTAGTCGCACCTCCAGGTACAATGGTTTACCCAGGAGAACCTTCAGGGGCAGATGACCATGTGCAGAAAATGAGGAGAAGGTCTCATCTGAATGGAAGAGAAGGGGGGGGGAACCAAAAAAAAAAAAAAAAAAAAAATCACTACACAAGCAGTTTGTCCTTCATGAACCAAGTTCTTGAGCAAACAAAAATGTATTAAGCATTGCAAGAAAACCATACCATCTGCAATCCTGAGCTGAACACCATATAGCCCACCAGAACTCACAGAGGCTGGGACATTTGGGTTCACCACCATATAGCCAGCAGTGGCCCTCATCGTTGGACTGATCTTTGAATAACGACATTCGACCATCAGCCTATAAAGACATAAAACTTTAAAACTAAAGCAAAGACACAACACCTGAAATTTTAAGCTTCTAAAGCACAAACATGTCTTGCCTGACTGGATGGTCTCTAGTGATGACACCGTATTTCAGGTTAAGGGCTCTGATGGCCGTCCGTACTTCAGCCATGTAAATGGTTGTGTCGCCAACATTCTGATTGTTGGGGGGGAAAAAAGAAACTCAAATTGGCCCTTGTTTTTGCCTCAGTCAGATACAATTCAATAGGACTCACGTAAGTCTTTGCTCCACATTCAGTCACTGAGAACTTGAAGGTAGCAAAATCCTTGGTGGAGTAGACAGGTTTACAGGGGTTCTTGTTCACCACAATCAAACTTGTGGGATTCACAGGAATTGTCGTGATATTAGAATAAATAGTAAACACAAACTGCCCATCAGCTGTGCATTCTATATAACAGACAAGGAGGAATGGGGAAATGGGGGAAGAGAAAAATGTAACACCAGGATAAAAATCACTTCTGAAAGTCACTTGGATCAGTGCACAGCAACCTACGGTCCATTGGGTAGTAACAGGAGGAATCAGTCACGTTCATGCAGCATCCTTTGTTCCTGCACTCCGCTGCTGTCGTTTCAGAAGAACCACAGGGCAGCCTTTGACTAGTAGGAATGTCACAACCTATATAGTCAAGACAGATTAGTCTTCAGTTTGCACACATACCGACAACAAAACAGGCACTGTACACAGCTACAATTCAGGTTTTGTAAGCATCCTATGCAAATATACTTGACAAAAATACCACATGCTTGCATTAGGAGACTTAAGACATGGACATTGACACAGACATTGCAGAATATGGTGTAATTAAGTTATGCCCAGTTACAAGGACAATCATGCTTACAATTACCAGCAAGTAAATAAAGCCAAGCTACAGCTAGAATGAAGCCACCTGTGGATTTGCTGGACACCTGTAATGTCGCTCACCTCCTTTTGTATACTCCTGAGATAGCTTTCGATATGGTGTCAAGGCAGGCATCGGAGCAGGTGGACAGTCATCTTGGTCATTTGAACGCGACACCCGGAGTTTTTGCAATGCCATGCCAGAGTTGGAGTCACAGGACACTGTGGCAACCTCGGCAGGTCCCATGTTATTGCCATACAGCAGTCGTAGGGTATATCTGCCATCCTGGAGACATTAGTAAATATGAGAACATTGGAATAAAGAACACTTAAAAGAATGCATGCAATAGGAGTAAAAATTTACACTTCATACCTCAGTTTTATTAACACTTGAAATTCAGTTTACTTTAAAACCATAAAAAAAAAAAAGCTTGTTTAAATAAAATGTTATAAATATTAAAATAGAATAAATCAAATTAAAACAATAAATTGGCACAAATTAAATTGATGAAAATTAAGTGGAAACATAAAATTAAGTAGTTTATTTTTGTTAGATCCAAACTGGGTAATAAAGATTTGTATGTTTTACATTTAATATTCTAAAAACATGTTCTACTTATTGCAACATACTTTAACAAAATGTCATTTCCTTCAGCCTCAATTCATTCACTCCCTTGTTATCCATATCTCTAGCATTAGCAATGACCAGGAAGTGGCAGCAATTTCACACATATGCAACACACTACAAATCGTATTTCCAGTACAGACCAAGGAGCCACGGCAACATTGTGCTAACTCGTTTCTTTTTTATACCCCTGGCATTTCTGTGCATGTTTAAGTTTAAAAAAAAAAAAAGGAAAAAAAAAAAAATTAAGGAATTGCAAGGTAGAGACTAAACACATTTGCAGTCAACCACTTACAGACCTGAGAAGTTCATTTTACATTTTAACCATGTTTCACACAAAGGACTACACCAAACCAACAGCCCTGTTCCAACACGTCTTGGTAAAAATACATGTACCCTAGCATGCAAAACACCCACCTCAACAGTGACATGACAGCCAGAGAAGCGCACATGGAGAACATTGTTGCCTTGTTCATTTGTCAGGGAGTAGCCACAGTCTTTTGTTACCTCGAGAATAGATGAGCCTGACAAAAAGATCAGAAAAACAAAATTAGACTCTTTATTAAGAACCTTCCCCCACCACCAAGTATGCCCTCCCCTCTATAGTTATACATACCCAAAACCTTCACTTCCATAAGAGGATGTGAGGGATAAATTATTTTGAAAGCCTCTTTGCCACACAAGACAACATATTTCTCAGGCTGTCTGAGCTCCTGACGTGGGTCTAGAAATTGCACAGACACAGTTCCTTCACTGAAGTCTTCATTGTTTTGGTTAGCATAAGCAGAGGACTCCTGAAACACTTGCACCAAAAACAACTCCAGGCAACATAACAAAATCACTACTACTTTCCCTGCCATGGTCCAACCACTCTAACACCATGCAAGAACTGAACACCTGCCGGCCAACCATGTATTTAAGAAAGCTAGGCAAACAGTAGTGATTGGTTCCACCTGTCACTAATTAGGCCCAATCCTTACCTGATGAGGATGATGCTTATGTATCTTCTCAACTGATTCACATGTTCACTGTGAGGTGCTCTGGCATGTTTTAGTATTTTTTTGCTCCCAACCACAGTTGTAAAGAGTACCTTTACAACTCTGAAAATCATACTTAATCAAAAGTATAGATACATCACTGTGAAACTTACTTCATTACAAGTTAAAAGTCAGCAATTCAAATATGAGTTGACTTAACTAAAAGTCGTAGAGTATCTGATTCGAACAGTATTTGAATCATATTGAATGTAGGCTCAAAGATGCCTTTTTTTGAAAAGCCAAAAGCCAAAATATTTTCCTAAAATATTTCTCCATCCTCCAAATTGAACACCTCAGCCAAGAACAACACCTTAGCCTAGAAACTTCAACATGCCAGAATGAAACAAAGATCAAACAAGTCGGTCAAAAAATTCAATGGACAAATAAAATTTATGTAAATAATTTAAGAAAAAGTAAAATCATATTTTCATAGCTGATGCACCTCTCAGTCTCAGAGACGGCAATTTTTTAATTTAACTTCAACAAAAGCTAGTTCTCAAGTTTTTGGAATTAATTCCAGCTCTTTTTGGACTGAAAATGAGGCCGGCACTGCTAAAATTACATCTTTAACCGAGATGCAAAATGAAACTGGTAAATCGTTGTCAATTAAAATATAGTAAAGTAAAATGTACATATATTGAATCATAAATATAGTTGAGTGGAGAGAAAAAGTCGCTGATATCTTTGATACTCAGTAGTAGAGTACATTTACTCAATTACTTTACATCACTGCACCCAAAACACACCACCAACACAAACATCCTGAGTTGGAATTGATGTTGAAGCATAAATGAACATTATGTTGATTTTGGGTGAATAATAAAAATGAACCCAACCTCTGCAGCAAATTAATAAAATATTAACTATTAATTGACTCGTGCAAAAATGTAACGTTTCAGAATATTACTTACAATATTTATTTAGGATTGAATTTCCTGACCAATGATCTATGGGAAATGGAAACTAAATGTGGAATAGGATCTATATATTTATATGCACAACTACTAACGACATATTAATCACGTTAATCATTGTGTATCTTTTTTATGAAAACCATTTTATGACAGTTTCTCATAAAATAAGGCACTTTTATTCCTATCTGTCTGTCTGTCTGTCTGTCTGTCTGTGCTTGCTCAGTGTTGTCCTCCAGTCCTCTGTGTGGCGCTGTGAAAGCTTACGTTGTTTCAAACCTGCATTGTGGTGTTTGGGTGAAAGAGGAAGATGAAGTGAACGAGTGATTCTTTTTTGAACAATATTTCATTTTAAATTTCTATATGATATTTTATTATTATTTTAAAATAACATTTCAGCAAATCTCATCATTATTCCTTCATCGAGCGGAAATCCGGTGAGTTGGAGAGTGTTGGAGCTGCTGGTGTTCAGCTGATGTTACTGCTCTCTTACTTCATTTCAGCACTCAGAGCTCTCAGGGGCAGTTTTGGGGTCGTGCTGGGGTAGTTCTCCTCTGCACACTGCACTATGGGTAAACTTAAAGTAAGGCTATGGTTTGGAAATGAGTCTCTCTCTCTCTCTCTCTCTCTCTCTCTCTCTCTCTCTCTCTCTCTCTCT
>JAAIIK010000068.1:1838592-1860165 GCA_014706435.1 Silurus glanis | reverse complement strand
TCGCAAGGTTCAAGGGGGCCGAATACTTTCGCAAGGCACTGTATATAAGTCTACATTCATTTGCTTGTTCGAACACAGTTTCTTCGGTTTATTAACAACTTATTATCTGCGGCTTGAATGAAAAACTTGCATGAATAATCATGTATGTGTAAACAGGGACACGGCTCTGGAGGAGGTGTGCTTCAAGCTGTGTGTGTGCAATGCTGTACGGGACGCTCTGGAAAGTCATGTGTTGAGTGTCCGCTTCCACCAGCTAATGCTCAAACCCAGCAAACGCAACATCAGCTTCCTGCTAGAGGTACAGGAGTGAAAACATGATTTTGAACTGACATGAGCAAAAAAATATTCTTTTTTTTTCGTTTTCTTTTTCTCTTTTAAAGCTTTTCTCGTGTATTTTTATAGGTATGTACAAGGTCACTAGATAAAGATTATACTTCAGAGACTTCCAAACGGAAAATGGCTCTCTTTCTCAAG
The DNA here is from genome assembly GCA_014706435.1 of Silurus glanis. Lineage (NCBI taxonomy): Eukaryota > Metazoa > Chordata > Actinopteri > Siluriformes > Siluridae > Silurus > Silurus glanis. Next base: position 1,859,691 of record JAAIIK010000068.1, on the reverse strand, counting down.
TGAGTACTCGTATTGGAGATACGTCATGCCGAGTTTTCTTGATTAGTGCAAGATATATTAATGTTTCATGTGGTCTGACTAAGAATATTTATACACAGGAATCTGTGTGAGAGGCTAGAGGAGGTTCCTCTGGCCTACATGGTTTCATCTCATAAGCTCTTCATGGAACTGCTTTCCGATGAAGAGAAGAAAACCTTGCTGGATCAGATGAGGAGAAGATCAGCCACAGTCAACCTCAGTGCCAAGCCGTTGCCTTCTTTCTACGACATCCCAGGTGTGGGATGTCATACTACTTATGTTATGTTGAGAAAGTTTTTATATACAAAATCTTCTAACAATATGCTGTTTTTAGCCTCTGCTATTGTGAATATCGGTCGACTGGAACAGCAGCTCATTCTCTCACTGGATGCACGGCAGATTAGACAGATCCTCATTGAGCTTCATGGCATGGCTGAACGCTCCTATTGGAGAGTAAATAGCAAGGTCAGAACTATTTAAGGTCTTTATAGGACATTTTGCCTTAATATACATTTGACATAACATATACAGTGCATTCGGAAGGTATTCATACCCCCTTCACTTTTTTAAATTTTGTTATTTTGCAGCCTGATACTACAATCATTCAGACTGGATATTTTTTATCAATCTACTTTCAGACAAAGCGAATAATAAAGGTCGACCGATTTTAGCTAGATTGGATCGTACTTTCTGATAACCGATTAATCGCCTGATAGGTAGTTTACTCGATAAAAAAAAAAACCACTGTCTAAAAAAAGAAAGTACAGATCTTTATTACAAAAAAAATACTGAATCATGAAAATTGGCTAAATGAACTAAATAATAATATATTAATTAATAAATATAATTATATCATTAATAAATCATGAATAAAAAATATATAATAAAGCGCTCTCGATCTCGCATGTAAAAACAGTGATTTGGTGTCAGTGATTCGCCTCTAGAGGGCGCTCTCGTAATGACAGCAAAATATATAGTCCTGCTATTCTTATCAAACACATATGAACCAGAACTTGTCTCAGAACAAAGGTCCCTGGTGTAGAGCATTTTAGGTGGTTATTTGGTTCCTGTTGCATAAAATGTTATCATCCGACTGTTATTGTTTTTTTATCAGAACAAATTTGTATGTAATTAGTCCTAGCTTTTGCAAGACTTTTGACTAAATATATGCTGCCCTGTTTCTCCTGCTTATTTTGACTCTAGTGGGAAGTTCCTACAGACTACTTAAATGTCATCCTCGCCATTAAGGACAACCTCACTCGGGACCTCTTATACATTCTCCTGGCTAAAGGGCTTCATTGTGTTAATATAAAGGTATGTATAGAGATCAGTATGTAATGATCTCTAACATCAGTTTAAAATCATTGTAATAGTGAAAGTGATTGCATCATTGAACACACTTGTCGTAGGACTTTGTTCATGCAAGGCAGCTTTTTTCTGCTTGCCTGGAGCTGGTGACCGAATTCTCACCGAAGTTGCGGCAGGTTATGTTGAACGAGATGTTGTTGCTGGAGGTGCGAGCACACGAGGCCGAGGGTGGGATGGAAAGACCTCCTCCGGACCTGGTGAGCAGGGTGCGAGGCTACCTTGAGATGAGGATCCACGGTAAGAGAAGAGGGTTTTTTTCTTCATGTGGTATTCATCTCCAATCTAATGTGGTTGCACTATACGTATTAGTTCATATTATTTGATGATATAGTATGTGATGTGAATTTCATAACTTCTTTCAGATATTCCACTCAGGCAGGTTATTGGGGAAGAGTGTGTGGCGTTCATGTTAAACTGGAGGGAGAATGAGTATCTCACATTACAGGTGCCTCAGTCGTTGGTGAACAGCAACCCTTATATTAAGGTGAGGATATGTCATGTATTTGTTTAATGATTTGGAGGTAAACTTTGCTAGTACCGTAATTTCCGGACTATTAAGCGCACTCAAATATAAGCCTGAAATAAGCACTGAATTTTACAAAGATTTTTATTTTGAAGCCGCAGGTGCCTACATTGAAACAAATGAACTTTACACAGGCTTTAATGAAAGACAGTGTCTGTTACACGGCTTGTATCTAAACAGTAGCCTACCAAGAAAGTCATTGTTCACTGTCTTCCTCCTTCCTTTCACAACAGTTTCTCTCGGGAGTTTATCTTTTGGCATCGCCGTGCGTTTAAAAATCACCATCGGTGAAGCTTTTCTCCCGATGCCGTGCAGCTCAGAACACAGGTGAAGTGCGTTTTTTTCATGCCCGGTTGTTTTCAGCGTGACGTCGCCTTTCCTGTTGACAGTACGAGTGAGAGGCAGGTCAAACGTCAGAGGAACCTCATCCATATTTATGATATGGTGCGGCCCAATTCAGTGGGAGCGCGATTTAATATAAAGAGTTTCATTGGTTCACCTGAACCCGTTCGGCAATTTTACTGGTCTAATGTTATGGGGCTCAGTTTTTTGGCTTGAAGCTTATGAAACCGGGAAAAACCCAGGAAAAATCCATAAATTAACCGCTTTATTGTTTAAACCGCGGGGTTCAAATAGTGGGAAAAAAGTAGCGGCTTATAGTCCGGAAAATACGGTATTATATTTTGCTTATAATCATTTGATCAGTCTTGTGTTAATGGTTATATTTTATTTCTGTCTCATTTGATCATTTCCCTGTTGTTTGTTGCATGTAGCTGGGGCAGCTTCTGGCTTCCACCTGTAAGGAGCTCCCAGGTCCAAAAGAAAGTCGGCGCACAGCTAAAGAACTGTGGGAAGCAGTGGTCCAGATTTGCAGCGTGTCCAGCCAGCACAAGCGGACCAACGATGGACGAGTCAGCCTCATCAAACATAGAGATTCTTCACTCGGCATCCTACCCAGGTGAGACATGCAGTCAACAAGGCCTGATTATCTTTTAGGATATTTGTACTCCAATCTCATTTTCAATAAACTCTTTGCTGTTGTGCATTCGGTAAGCCTGTAGGTTCTGAATAGTGTGTTCTGAGATGCCTTTTTGCTCACTTAGTTTATAAAGATTTAGAGATATTTCATTATCCTTGAAGCTCCTGTATCTACATGAGCTCTTTTATCTGCACAAGTTTGTGCCGTCACATTATTGCTTGATTGGCTGATTCCATGGAGGAACAGGTTTACTGGTGTGCCTAAACTAGTGAAAAATGTTGTGCAGTATATTGTGTTATTGAGATCAGGAAGGAACAATAAGCCCTGAAGTACCTTCAGGAAATGGTTCTATTTGTATGTAAGTAAAACTTGGGTGAGGATTGGTGTTTGGGGAAAAATGTCCTGTTTAGAAAATAGTACTGAATCTTTTTCTTTTGCTCTCCGTTTCCCTCAATTGACCTCAGGAGTAAATTCATCACATTCGTCAAAAAGCTGCGGGTGAGTTTGTGTAGCTTTTGCATGTATGTTATAGGATTTTCACACACACACACACACACACACACATGGTCTCTCTGAATACTTGCTTCTTATATATACAGTATATAAAGTATTCAGACCCCCTTAAATTTTTCACTCTTTGTTATATTGCAGCCATTTGCTAAAATCATTTAAGTTCATTTTTCTTCCTCATTAATGTACACATAGCACCCCATATTGACAGAAAAACACAGAATTGTTGACATTGTTGCAGATTTATTAAAAAAGAAAAACTGAAATATCACATGGTCCTAAGTATTCAGACCCTTTGCTGTGACACTCATATATTTAACTCAGGTGCTATCCATTTCTTCTGATCATCCTTGAGATGGTTCTACACCGTCATTTGACAAAGAGTGAAAATTTAAGGGGGTCTGAATACTTTCTGTGCTCATATATAATATCTATACAATATTATAATATATAGGTCAAAGATGAATATGGTGTACGGTAGAAGAAATTGTGAGCACTCAAATGAGAAATATAATAAAAAAAAAATGGCACATGGAGTTAACACCAATAACGACACTTAGACACCAAATAACACCATCTTTTCTTTCAGGAGCCATTGGTGCTGACCACACTAATCTCTTTATTTGTGAGACTGCATTGTATCGTAAGGGTACGTTTCAACAAATCATCAAATTCCTTCAGATCGAATATACTTGACCACTGTACCTAAACTGAAACATTAACCCTATTGTAATGAACTCCTTTATTAGGATGACATTGTGAATGAAGTGACAGCAGAACATCTGTCTATATGGCCTTCCTCTCTGGCAAAGTAAGAGTTCCTTTTCTTCTGGTTAGTTCAATACGCTTGAAAAGTAATGTGTGTAAAGGATTGGGTAATAGTATTGACAGTCAGTTAATTCAGGTCCTGGTTAATGTTGAAACAGAGGCATGCTGCCCTGCCTTGGTTATTCCTTTAGCTTTGTTACAAAGAAGCTTCAGGTTTGATTATGAAGATGATGATCATCCTAATCATTATCGTGTGATGTACCTCTTTCAGTATACAGTCTGTTGATGTGGAGGCTGTAGCAGTAACAGTGAAGGAGCTCGTAACTTATGCTCTCACCCTCAACCCCAACAACCATTCCTGGCTCATCACCCAAGCCGACATATACTTTGGCAAGTGTTGCTGTTTAAAACTCATTTGGGGATCCATTTCTCATTCCAATGTTGGTTTCCACACTGAGCGGTACTACAGAAGTCCTGAATCTTTTTTTTTTTTACTTTTAATATATATATGCTTTTCATTTTACTAACTTCATTTATAATTATATTTATATCAGAATATGATCTGACCTATTATAAATATTTTCGATTTTTTTCTTTATTTTTGAGTCCGAAATGATGAAAAAAGTCTTGTTTATTCTTAACTGTTAAAGGCACTGAAAGCAAATAAACTGAGATTTAATAAATATTTAAAATATATGAATTTATTGTAATAATTACAGCTTTATCATTATAGCAAATAGATGATACTTGATAGTTTAATACCACAGTGATGCTTACGTACTGCACAAAGCATTCAAGTGTGAAATAATTATTACAGGAAACAGCATTGGAGTTGAGCTCACACCACAATTCAATTTATATACATACAATACATCAAATTTATCACAAGTTACACTATATGGACAAAGGTTTGTAAACACCTGACCATAGGATTTGTATGTGCTTTTTGACCATCCCATTCCACATTTAGTCCCTATTCTTCTGGACAGATGTTCCACTAGATTTTGGAGTGTGATTGTGGAGATTTGTGCTCATACAGGTACAAGAGTGTTAGTAAAGTCAGGTACTGATGTAGGTAAAGAGAAAGCCAAGGGTGCAGTCAGAGTTCCAATTCATCTCAAAGGTGTTCAATAAGGTTGAGATCAGATCTCTATAGCAGGCCACTCAAGATCTACCACTCCAACCCATGTACACCATATCTCCATGGAGTTGGCTTTGTGCACAGAGCCATTGTCATGCTGGAACAGTGTTTGGGTCTTCTAGTTCAAGCAAAGAGAAACATGCTACCGCATCCAAAGACATCCTATACAGTTGTGTGCCTCCAGGTTTGTGGTAACAGTTTGGAGAAGAACCACATATGGTTGGAAAAGTCAGGTGTCTACAAAATTTTTCCAAATAGTCTATGTTTACCCACAATTCAATGCAGAAACTAATTTGATCTATTCAGCAGAATAGTAGATTCCAAAAGGTGTGTTTTTGGTTCTAGAGGGACTGGAACAACTTTATGATTGAGGAAAATATTTCATTTCAATCTCAATCTTTGTATTAATGTGGACTAGGCTCAATTAAAAAAAAAAATACTAAAGCATTTACATGCAAAATATCTCTAATCACTAGTAACTCACATGTCTATAACTCTAATCTTTTGGCTCTCTCCTGTCTAATTCTCTCCAAGCAGTGACGAACCAGCACTCAGCTGCTGTGCACTACTACCTACAGGCAGGCACTGTGTGCTCGGATTTCTTCACCAAACCTGTCCCTCCTGACGTCTACACTGACCAGGTACAACCTGATGATCATGATGTCACCTACTGCTTATACCATTATTGTGTTCTTCATTAGATTATGTAATGAAACACATTGTGGGATGCTGCTATAGAAAAGTAATTAACACAGAGGGGTGTGATGATGCCCTGTTAAATGTGGGGTTACTGTTACTAGAGGTCAAAAAGCCATACATTTAAACTGAAAGAAATAGTAACACTTTTAGTAACAAAAGAAAAAGCTGAAATGAATAATAATAATAAAAAAATATATAAAAAAAACACTTTAAATTACCAGCTCATGAGATCAGTGATTCACCTCTAGAGGCTGCTCTTGTACTGTATAATGCAACCTGGGATGTCCAGAAAGCACATCTTATGGTCAAATGTCCAGAAACTTTTGTTTATCTATATATATAAAGCTCAAATACCACTGACTGACTGACTCACTCACTCATCACGAAATCTCAAAAACCACTGAACGGATTGCAATGAAATTTGGAACATACCTTCCTCTTGGGTCTTAGGTGCTCACTAAGAAAGGGTTTTGAAAAATTCGCCCTGGATCGCGGCTAAACGCGATTTCTCACGCATTGTAAACTCTTCGAAATAACAGTACGGATCCTAATGAAACTTACTACATTGTTTCTTATTACATGTTAGATGCACGATAAAAATTATTTTCAAAGTAGTTTGCCCTGTATCGGTACTACAAAGGGGTAGTACGTTATTTGTTGACGTTACGTTCTGATCTCTGATCATCCAGTCCTGCTCAGTGCTTACTGCTTATTGCCATATTGCTTAGCGTTCTGCCTTCCGTAGCGAAGCACGGGTACTTTCAGCTAGTATAGTGTATAAAGCTGGGAATTAGCTGGATTTACTGCTCTAATTATAGCTGTTATTATTACTATCATTTTTTAAAAAGCTTTGTAACACATATTTTGACAGGTCCTGAAGAGAATGATTAAGTGTTGCTCTTTGCTAAACTGCCACACTCAGGTAAGGTAGTGCACCCAATAGTACTTGATTAAAGATGTGTATAAACAGGAAGCATGTATGTAACACTATGGTTGTTTATGTAGGTCGCTGTTCTCTGCCAGTTTCTGAGGGAAGTCGATTATATGACTGCATTCAAAGCTCTCCAGGAGCAGAACAGGTATAAAGGCAAACAAAAAAGCTTTGTGTTATCATGCTATCCAGTATGTGCGTAATATAATTTTTTATTTTTTATTTGTGTTAAGTCATGATTCCATGGATTCATTTTACGATTACATCTGGGACGTGACCATTCTGGAGTATTTGACCCGTATCCTTTCAGAAACTTGTTTGGGTGTTTAATTGTTTTATGAGAACCGAGTGTCCGTGTCCTCACAAAAACAAAATGTGGTTTCAGTGTTGATTCATTTCTGAAGCCTTAACCCTACACCATTGTAGATATTCATAACAAACGTGGGGAGATTGAGAAAAGACAAGTTGCTGTAAGTATTTTATAAATGCATATCAACGAGCAGTGCAAAATGAGGCCCTTAGTTAAATCTGTTTTTTTACATTATTATACAGTAGACTTGATGTGGCAGTTTTTATTTTCACTAGTTTTTTTTTTTCCTCAGAAATACCAACATTTTTGTAAAGTATGTATGTATGTATGTATGAATGTATATGTGTGTGTATATATATATATATATATATTACACACACACACACAAAGTAATTGTTTTAGTATATCTTCTCAAAGGACAATACTATAGAAATGAAACTTGGATATATTTTAGAATAGTCAATGTGCTTTATTGATTTACTGTCTTCTTAAAATAACATACAGCCATTATTATCAAAATAGCTGGCAACAAAAGTGAGTACATCCTAAGTGAACATGTCCAAAACTGTGTGCAAGCTATCAATATTTTGTGTGAACACCCTTGTTATCCAGCACTGCCTTAATCCTCCTGGGCATGGAATTCACCAGAGCTGCACAGGTTGTTACTGGAATCCTCTTTTACTCCTCTATAATGGTATCATGGAGCTGCTGGATGTTAGACACAGGGCGCTCATCCACCTTTTCCTTGAGGATGCCGCACAGGTGCTCAATAGGGTTCAGGTCTGTAGACATGACCACTCCACCACCTTCACCTTCCTCAGCAAGGCAAGTGTCATCTTGGTGGTGTGTTTGGGGTTGTTTTCATGTTGGAAAACTGCCGTTCGGCCCAGTTTCTGAAGGGAAACTGTCGGAAGTTTCTGACTTGTTGCAGTGTGCGGAGTATGGTCTGAGCACTTACAAGTGTACCTTCTGCTTCTGCAACCTGTAAAGCAATGTTGCATGCGTCTGTTTTTTTGGAGCAGCTTCTGCACCTGACGCACAGCACAAGGACTCAACTTCTTTTATAGACCCTTGTGAGGTCTTTTCCGAGTGAAACCCGTCTTGGAAAACCTCTGTATGACCCTGACCACTGTACCCTAACTCAGTTTCAGGGTGTTACTGATCTTCTCGGCCAACAATTCTAATTCTCAAATCCTGAGAGAGTTCTTTGCCATGAGGTGCCATGTTGAACATCCAGTGGTCAGTATGAGAGAATTGGACTCAAAGCACCTAATTTTAACTGCTCTAATACAAGATACACAAATTTGTATGGTCCTGTCAAGCAGACAAAAACATGAACATGATAAATAGGACATGTGGCTTTACATGGTTACACGACGTACAGCTGTTATCACTGAGGGCGTACTCACTCACTTTTTTGCCAGTTATTAAGACAATAATAGCTGTATGTTGAGTTATTTTAAGAGGACAGTAAATCCGCTATACAGGCTACACATTGAATACTCTAAAATATATCCAAGTTTCATTTCTATAGTATTGTCCCTTAAGAAAATATTCTAAAATGGTTCCTGAAACATGAGGGGTGTACTTACTTTTGTGAGATACTGTGTATATATAATTGCTGATTTATGATTTAAACAGATTAAGGCTATCGGCCAGACAGAGCTCAACTCCAGTAACCCAGAGGAAGTTTTGCAGCTCGCTGCTCAGAAGAGAAAGAAGAACTTTCTTCAGGCCATGGCCAAACTTTACTTTTAAAGCAAATTCACAAAAAAATACTTTTTTTTTTTTTTTTTACAACAAAAATAAATACATTCTGTAACAAACCAGTACATTCTTCAGTAGATTTCTTTTACAAATATATACACTATTGATCTATGATCAAAATATATCCATATTCACACATAAAAAAAAAAAAAAAAAAATTATATATAACACACACACACACACACTAAAAGCCTGTTGCTTTATAAAGCTAAACTCCACAGTGCCAAGAAACACCAGGACAAGCACTACATCAAAAACATTGTGATAATGGATCCTGTTCAACTAATTTCAAATCTTCAGTTGCTAATTTTGACTTTTGGGTAACAATTATAAATTACGAATAACGAAGATGTTAAAATAGGTTCATTCTGGACAAGTTCATCAAAAACTGCACATAACTTAATAATAATAATAAAAAAAAAATAATCCAGTTCACAGATGTTCTCTGACAAACTTTCAAATGATATCACACACTATATACAGAAACGTATTGAGACACCTGACTTTTCTAGCTGTATATGGATCTTCCCCAAACTATTACCACAGATTTAGAGGCACACAATTACAAGGGATCTTTCGGATGTGGCAGCATTAAATATTCCCTTCACTTAAACTAGGAGACCCAACCGTGTTTCAGCTTGACACAAGCTCCATGAAAATATACTTTACATGAATTGGAGTGAAAGATCTTAAGTGGCCTGCAATAGGGCTCTGATCTCAACCTTACTTAACACCTTTGGGATGTTTCCAGTGAAATTTCCACAAGTACACTACAAAAACTAGTGCAACATCTTCCCAGAAGAGTGGAGGACCAATCTTTATGGTCAGGTGTCCACAAACTTTTGGCCATATAATGCATTTTAAGACTTTTTTTTTTTTTTTTTTTTTTTACAGTATCATTACAATTGACTAGTAGGTACATAAAATGGAATATTGCACATTACATTAATTATGTGGAAATTAATGGTAATGCAAAGATGGACAATAATTGTTAAATCTTCCAGGGCTACACTGTTTTCAAAACAAATTTTTGTTTTTACAATTTTTTCTTTTTTTTTTTTTTTTAAACACAGTCATACAGATAAAATCCCTGAGGATGTGCTCTGTGTATATCTATAGTAAAATTTTATTTTTATTTTTTATTTTTTTAGGTGAAATGGAATGCAGATAGAACAAACGTCAACCTTCCTGTTCACATTATACCATATATTAATCTCCCAGTCACTATGTAATGAAGGCTGGTTCAGCTTGGGTTACAGTAGCTTTAAGCTGTAGGGAAGAGAGAAGCGATGGCCGATCGCAGCACTGATCGCTCAGTGTGTGCTGGATTTCTCCACGCTGCTCGGTGGTGTGGGGGGAAACACGCCATATGCCTGTAGAGTGCGTTTTTGCTGCGCTTCATGCTGTCAAAACAAACGAAGGACAGTTGAGCGATTGGTGCAATACATTCTATAATCGTGTCGTATTAGTCTGGGCGATTAACCGATATATTTATACACCATTATAAATTTTCAATTGTATAACAATAATACACTTTTCTAATATCGTGTTTAATTGCCATATCTTTAGAAAAATTTGTAAAACATTTTTCCAAAAATATTAATTATAAATGTATTATTTATTGTGTATTTAATAATATAGTATTTATTGTTAATTATGTAAACTTTTTTTTATTATTACAAACTAACTGGAAGCAGATTAGATTTGATAGACTGATACAAATTTGTACTTTAAGCTTAATCCTTTGTTAAAATTTGTGGCAATTTAAATATTGTATTTAAATTATCTAAAAAAAATTCTAAAATAATAATAGACTTTTTGTAGACATCGCATACTTGATGCATATGTATTGTAGCTATAATCAGATATTTTCCTCAACGATTTGTGTTAAATAATAATTTTATTAATTATTAAATAAATCACAACTCCACAAATTTCTACCAGAACACGAGCAGAATGAAAATACTTGTTAGACCAGTGCTAGGGTAGAAAAAAAAAATCCTGTGAAAATAACTTTTGTCTTTATTTTCTTTTCATTTTATAACTCACCAGCATGGAGATGTAGTCGATGTGGGTCTGAATATTGTGTTGGTCCTCAGAAGAGACTTTAGTGAAGTTTTTCAACTTTGCGCTCTCGTAGCCCATCATGGTCTCTACAAACGGAGCCATCCAGTTCACACAGCTCTCGATGGCCTCCCAGCTCAAACCTGCCACAGGAACAAACGTTATAAATTCTTACTTAAGTATTTTTCTAGAACTAAACTTACTTGTAAATGTGACCATGTTGCCATGTGATTTAAACATGCATCACAGATAAATCTTAATGAACATTTGCTAAAGAAACTGCAATGAGAAAGTATGACAGGAAATGATATTTTTGGAAAGAATCTGGATCAGTTTCTGTCTTTAAAAAAAACTGACTACAGTTTCAAAAACTCATAGATTCATGGGGAAAGTCCCGAACTCCCAGCACCCTGTGGAGCTGATTGACTTAGAGGACCACCTGGGTTACAATTTGTGTAACATTAGAAATTTCACTGATTCATAAAAATGCAAATGATCCTAAAATTCAGACGTTTTTCTTACCCGATACTTTCTGTACGACTTCGAAAGATTTAAAGTGGCAAAAGGCAGCTGCAGCAAGCACTCCATATTTAAACTCCAGCGAGTTGATATCGAGGATGCACAAATCTAAAAGCTGAGAGAAAAACAAAAATGTCTAAAAACCTAGTAAAAGTATATAGATGTATATACTAGGAGTTGCATCTTGGCAAACATTTCACATAATAATAGACCATTTACTCACACACACACACACACATATATATACATTGGCGATCAAAATTAGAGAACAATGTATAAACAACTGAACAATTCTGAAATAATATCATCTTCACTGCTCAACAGTTGAGGGAGTTTTTGTCCTGTCTATACCATGCTACCAGAACACCTTTTCCACAAAATAACTAAGGCATTTTAAAAAAAAACATTATTTTCCAGAAAACACACTGATCAAAATTAGAGAACAACAATGACTGTAGCATGGAAAAAGATTACAACAAAGTTTTCTGAAGGTTACAACAGTCAGCAATTAGTAGGAAGTGTACAGGCCTCTGCTCTGAATGACTTCAGCACATCTGCGGCCACAGGACAGCACTAGTCTCTCACACTGCTCTGGTGTGATTTTGGTCCACTCTTCTTCCAGTCTCCTCCACAGTTCGGTGACTGCAGTGGGTTTCTTGGCCATAACTTTGTCACCAAGGATTTTCCAGAGGTTCTCTATTGGGTTGAGATCAGGACTCTGGGCAGGCCATGTCATTATTTCAATGTTTTCAGTTTTAAGGAACTGCTTTACCCGTTTTGCTGTGTGACATGGAGCGTTGTCCTGCATGAACACTGCGGGCTGATTGGGTGATGAACGCATGGAAGGAACCATATGTTGTTGAAGAAGGTTCTGATAAACATTTGCATTCACTCTGCCATGTAGCTGTATAAGAGGCCCAACTCCTGCTGCAGAAAACATGCCCCAAACCATGACACTTCCTCCTCCACTTTTCACTGACTTCTTTACACACTTTGGGTTCAGTCTTTCTACAGTTTGTCGCCGAACATAATGTTTCCCATCGGACCCAAATAAATTAAACTTGCTTTCATCACTGAAGTGAACTTTGGACCAGTTCTCCTCTGTCCACACAACATGCTTAGTCTAGCCTTTTAATTCTTTCTGCTAATGAGAGGTTTGGTCACTGCAGAGTGGGCTTTCAGTCCAAATGCTCTTAAACGTCGAGACACTGTATGACGAGACAGATCCTTACCCTGTTCAGCGCTGAACTGGTGAGCAATTCCAGCTGCAGTGTGGAAACGATTGCCCATTGAGATCCTCCGCAGTATCCTGTCCTCTCTTGTATTTGTCTTCCGTGGACGACCAGACTTCTTGGCGGACTTGAATGAGTTTGTGATGTTGTAAAGATTCAATATTCTTTAAATCACAGATTTGGAACGACCAACTTGTCTTGCTATGGCTGATAGGGTCATCCCTTTGGCCTTCATCTGGACAACCTGCTGCCGGAGGCTTTCAGTCACTTTAGAACGGCCCACCATCTTGCAGAGTCAGTGAAACTGGAAGTTAGGCTGCCAGTTAAATAGGGGTTGACAGATAATCAAGGAAATTAGCACCAGGTACCAGATTAACACCAATAACTGGGAGGTATCTGAAAGTGTTCTCTAATTTTGATCAGTGTGTTTTCTGGAAAATAATGTTTTTTTTGGAAATGCCTTAGTTATTTTGTGGAAAAGGTGTTCTGGTAGCATGGTATAGACAGGACAAAAACTCCCTCAACTGTTGAGCAGTGAAGATGACATTATTTCAGAATTGTTCAGTTGTTTATACATTGTTCTCTAATTTTGATCGCCAGTGTATATACACACATACATACACACCGTAATTTCCGGACTATTAAGCGCACCCAAATATAAGCCGCACCCACTAAATTTGACAAAGATTTTTATTTTGAACATAAATAAGCCGCAGTCTACACTGAAACTAATGAACTTTACACAGGCTTTAATGAAATACAGTGTCTGATACATGGCTTGTATCTAAACTGTACCCTACCAAGAAAGTCATTGTTCACTCTCTTCCTCCTTCCTTTCACAACAATTTCAAAAAAAAAGTTTTTCTTTTGGCATCGTTTAAAAATCACCATCGGTGAAGCTTTTCTCTCGATGCCGTGCAGCTCAGAACACAGGTGAAGTGCGTTTTTTCATGCCCGGTTGTTTTCAGCGTGACGAATGATTCACATTTCCTGTTGCCAGTCCGAGTGAGCGGCAGGTCAAACGTCAGAGGAACCACATCCATATTTATGATGTGGTGCGGCCCTATTCAGTGGAAGCGCATCTAATTTAATATAAAGAGTTTCATTGGTTCACCTGAACCCGTTCGGCAATTTGATTGGTCTAATGTTTTGGTGCTGAGTTTTGGCTTAAAGCTTGTGAAACCGGGAAAAACCCAGGAAAAATCCATAAATTAGCCGCTTCGTTGTTTAAGCCACGGGGTTCCAAGCGTGGGAAAAAAGTAGCGTCTTATAGTCCGGAAAATACGGTATATATACACAACCCCAAATCAGAAAAAGTTGGGACAGTATGGAAAACGCAAATAAAAAAAGAAAGTAGTGATTTTCTAAATTTACTTTGACTTGTATTTCATTGCAGACAATATGAACACAAAATATTTCATGTTTTGTTTGGTCAACTTCATGTCATTTGTAAATATACATCCTTTCCTGTCATTCAGACCTGCAACACATTCCAAAAAAAGTTGGGACAGTAAAGAATTTACCACTTTGTAATGTTGCCATTTCTTTTCACAACACTTAAAAGACGTTTAGGGACTAAAGACACCAAGTGATGAAGTGTTTCAGAGGTGTAATTTTGTCCCATTCTTCCTGCAAACAAGTCTTAAGGTGGGCAACAGTACGGGGTCTTCGTTGTCACACATTCTCTATTGGAGACAGGTCGGGACTGCAGGCAGGCCAGTCAAGTACCCGTACCCTCTTCCTCCGCAGCCAGGACTTTGTAATGTGTGCAGAATGTGGTTTTGCATTGTCTTGTTGAAATATGCATGGACGTCCCTGGAAAAGATGTCTTCTTGAAGGCAACATATTGTGCTCCAAAATCTCTATGTACTTTTCAGCATTAATGGTGCCATCACAGAAGTGCAAGTTACCTTTGCCAAGGGCACTGACACAACCCCATACCATGACAGACCCTGGCTTTTGGACTTGTTGCTGGTAACAGTCTGGATGATTCTTTTCTTCTTTTGTCCAGAGCACACAGCGTCCATTCCTCCCAAAAAATACCTGAAATACTGATTCATCTGACCATAGTACACGTTTCCACTGTGTGATGGTCCATCCCAGATGCCTCCGAGCCCAGAGAAGTCGACAGCGCTTCTGGACACTGTTAACATAGGGCTTCCTTTTGACACAGTACAGTTTAAACTGGCATTTGTGGATGTAACTACGTATTGGTCTTTTGCAGCCTCCATCAGGTTTTCTTCCAGAATGGTCCTGTATTTGGCTCCATCCATCTTCCCATCAATTTTAACCATCTTCCCTGTCCCTGCTGAAGAAAAGCAGGCCCAAACCATGATGCTGCCACCACCATGTTTGACAGTGGGGATGGTGTGTTCAGGGTGATGAGCTGTGTTGCTTTTACGCCAAACATAACGTTTTGCATTGTTGCCAAAAAGTTCGATTTTGGTTTCATCTGACCAGAGCACCTTCTTCCACATGTTTGGTGTGTCTCCCAGGTGGCTTGTGGCAAACTTTAAACGACACTTTTTATGGATATCTTTAAGTAATGGCTTTCTTCTTGCCACTCTTCCATAAAGGCCAGATTTGTGCAGTATACGACTGATTGTTGTCCTATGGACAGAGTCTCCCACCTCAGCTGTAGATCTCTGCAGTTCATCCAGAGTGATCATGGGCCTCTTGGCTGCATCTCTGATCAGTCTTCTCCTTGTATGAGCTGAAAGTTTAGAGGGATGGCCAGGTCTTGGTAGATTTGCAGTGGTCTGATACTCCTTCCATTTCAATATTATCGCTTGCACAGTGCTCCTTGGGATGTCTAAAGCTTGGGAAATCTTTTTGTATCCAAATCCAACTTTAAACTTCTCCACAACAGTATCTCGGACCTGCCTGGTGTGTTCCTTGTTCTTCATGATGCTCTCTGCGCTTTAAACGGACCTCTGAGTCTATCACAGTGCAGGTGCATTTATACGGAGACTTGATTACACACAGGTGGATTCTATTTATCATCATTAGTCATTTAGGTCAACATTGGATCATTCAGAGATCCTCACTGAACTTCTGGAGAGAGTTTGCTGCACTGAAAGTAAAGAGGCTGAATAATTTTGCACGCCCAATTTTTCAGTTTTTTATTTGTTAAAAAAGTTTGAGATATCCAATAAATTTCGTTCCACTTCATGATTGTGTCCCACTTGTTGTTGATTCTTCACAAAAAATTACAGTTTTATATCTTTATGTTTGGAGCCTGAAATGTGGCAAAAGGTCGCAAAGTTCAAGGGGGCCGAATACTTTCGCAAGGCACTGTAGATGCATGACGATTCTTGATGCAGTGCCGCCTGAGGGATCGGAGATCACGGTTGTTCCGCTTAGGCTTGCACCCTTGTCCTTTACGCACTGAAATTCCTCCAGATTCCTTGAATCTTTTAATTAGGTTATGCACTGTTGAAGGTGAAATATCCAAATCTCTTCTAATCTTTCTTTGAGGAACATTGTTTTTAAACATTTCAATAATTTTCTCACGTATTTGTTGGCAAACTGGCGATCCTCGGCCCATCTTTGCTCCTAAAGGACTAGACCTTTCTTGGATGCTGCTTTTGTACCAAATCATAATAACAATCACCTGTTGACATCACCTGTTTCAAATCACATCATTATTTAACCAATTTACCTCATTACTACCCCTAAATTGCTCCTGTCCCAACTTTTTTTGGAATGTGTTGTAGGTCTAAATGAAAGGAAAATGGACAAATCTGGACAAATGTTTTGTACATCAATCATACATTGGTATGTGCTTTTTGAACATGCCATTGCACATTTAGTCCTGATTTGCTGTGATAATAGTCTCCACTCTTGTGGGAAGATGTTCCACTAGATTTTGGATTGTGTTTAAGATTTGTGCTCATTCATCCACAAGGGTGTTAGTAAAGTTAGTAAAGGAGGCCAGGAGTGCAGTCAGTGTTCCAATTCATCCCAAAGTTGTTCAACAGGTTTTTGCTATATAGCAGGCCAAGATCTGCTTAAGATCTCATGATCTTCCACTCCAAACCATTTAAAGCATATCTCCATGGAGCTGGCTTTCTGCACATTTCATGCTACAACATCCAAAGACATCCTGTACAATTGTTTGCCTCTAACTTTGTGGCAAATGTTAGCTTAAGAGCCACATATTGCTAGAAAAATCAGGTGTCCAAATGCTTTTGCCAATGTAGAGTATGTTACAATCTGTCTTGATGAGGCTTTTGACATGCACTGTGTGATGAAAATCCCACTCAGTCCATGAAGCTTTAAAAATATTAAAGCTGAGTGACTGTTCTTAGCCAGCATGTTTGCTAACCTGGCTCATGACCTGCCTACACAAGGTCATTTTGGTGAAAAATATTTTCAAGAATTTCACTGAAGTGACTTTCAAAGTGTTTTTTTTTCCCAGACTCCCACATGTATACACTAGTTGGATTGTAATAAATGCCAACGGCTTCAAAATAATCTGTCTATTACCTGTGTAATCTGGATGTACATCTCTTGAGAAAACTGTGGCACCAGCAGGTTCGTGAAATCGGAGGCCATCTGTATGTAAAGCTTCATCCATGCAATAACAGTTTCAGGATATAGGTCCCAATTTAATGCCTTTTAGAACACACAAACATGCAGAAGCCCAGTGTATTTAATGTAAAAATGTAAGACAATATTGCACGTATTTCAGGTCACACAGTGCAGCTTTGTGCAGAATGATAAACATAAAGGTCAGAATCACTACCTTTAACATAATAAGCTCCATTTGTAGAATCTCTTCTTCAAGACATGCGCCGTCTGTGACATAGGCCAACTCCGTGAGTTTGGGCGGATAAATTTCCTGATTGAAAATGCACAGTTTAGATTTGTATTCCTCTTGAAGCAACTGAAAAAGTGTTTAAAGTTTCTCATAATCCAGCTCGGTCTTTACCTCGATTTTGGAAGCGATGAAGAGCGCCGTGATGCCGATGAGCTGCAGACGCTCCTTTTCCGTGTTGTCTTGGGTGAGCATGAATCTGTCAAAGAAGTCCTGTGCCAGGTAGAACGTCTGTCTGTGTAGCAGATAAGCCTCGCATACCTAAAAGGAAGCAAAAACGTAACTCATTAAATGCGATTTCTCAGGGTTTGCTATTTCCATAACTGAATTTATTGAATTTTAATTAATTTACTGACTGAATATTTCCAAAGGAAACTACACCACTGAAGCAAATGTAGATGGTGTAGATATGGGCATAACTTCCTGTCAGCTTTATGTGTTTTTATTGTACGGGTGCTAGTAAACCACAGCAGGTCTTTTTTCAAATGTTCTTCTCGGAAATGTGTGCTTTGATGCGCTTCTTTATGCAAAGATGCTGTTTGTGGACTACAGTTCAGCGTTCAACACCATCATTCCCTTCACGTGCACCTCTAAGTTAGAGGTCCTGGGACTCAGCCTGCCGCTGTGTCAATGAATCTCCAACTTTCTGACAGACAGACCACAAGCCGTACAGGTGGGCAAACAAACCTCATCCACCCTCACCCTCAGCACTGGAGCTCTCCAGGGTTGTGTTCTGAGCCCTCTGCTGTACTCACTGTCCACATATGACTGTGTGGCCACTTCCAACTCCAAAACCATCATCAAGTTTGCTGACGACACTGTTGTGGTGGGCCTGATATCCAACAACGACGAGACGGCCTACCTACAGGAGGTTAAAAACCTGGAGAGATGGTGCCAGGAGAACAACCTTCTCCTGAACGTCAGTAAGACTAAGGAGTTGATCGTGGACTTCAGCATGAAGCAGGAACGGTCATACAACCCGCTAAACATCAATGGGACCCCAGTGAAGAGAGTGGACAGTTTCCGGTACCTGGGTGTTCACATCACACAGGACCTGTCTTGGTCCTGTCACATCAACACCCTGGTGAAGAAGGCCTGGCAGCGTCTGTACCATCCGAGATGGGGACTCTCTCAGGTGCTAAAGACTTTCTACACCTGCACCATTGAGAGCGTTCTGACGGGTAGCATCACTTTCTGGTTCAGGAACAGAACCATGCAGGACAGGCGAGCCCTGATGCGGTCAGCTGAACGTACCATCCACACCGAGCTCCCTAACCTGCAGGGCATCTACAGCACGAGAACAGGGCCAGGAAGATTGTGAAGGACCTCAGCCATCCAAACAATGGACTCTTTTCTTTGTTGAGTTCAGGGATGCGCTTCCGCTCCTTGAAACACCTTTCAAGCTTTCACCTTTTATACTTTTTATTTATCTACCTTCTTCCCCCCCCCTTGATTTATTTTCCCCTTATTCTATTCCCTCATCGTAAAACCATTTTACTGCATGTCGTACTCTGTATGTATGTGTATGTGACAAATAAAAATTTGATTTGATTTGATTTGATGTGGTCTGCAAACCTGGACTCAAAAAAACCAACAAAACACCTGCATTTTAGGGGCAAATATAAAGAGTGATAGACCAGGATGTGTCAGCAAAAAAGTATGCATTAAATGCATTAATCCAGTAAAGTTACAGCTTTTCATTCAGTAATTCACTATGGAGCCATTTTCAGTGTGTAAAATCTTTTTCAAAACCAGAAGCAACCAGATATGACAATGTTAAAATATACAATCAATATAAAATATTTTGATTTTCGAAAAATGTCGTGGCAGAAAATATAAGATGAAGAAACAATGATTATAGCAGTGCAGTGTCCTATTTTCCGTCATCCACTGTGCAAATGCGTTGAACATGCGTCAAAGAAGCCAAAAGTGTAGTGTGACCGTGTGTTCAGGCTGCTTTCATACTCAACAGTCTTACAATGCGCTGTCAACCCTGCTTTTGCCTGACAATCAATGTCAGGTAAGTAAAAACTAAATGGAGGACTAGAAAACACTGAGAATAACAGATAACTTGCCGCTACAGTATTATGTGTGTGTCAGATTTGAGTATTTTTTTCCCTCCTGTATTGTCATTAAAGGTGCTCTGGCAACAAATTAACCAAAATGCATAGTGTACAATTCAGTCAATGGAGTTCAACTAAAAAGGACAGACAGGAAGTTATGAGAGAGTCAAGGACTGCCAACGAATTCTATAAATTCATTATTTTAACAAAATTGGGATATTTATAGCATACTTACCTCTAGGAGCCAGTCGAGTAGAACTGTCCTCATCTTGGGCTGGAGTCTTGGATGCCTCTCCAAACAAGTATTACTGTGCTTATACTTCATCTCCTTACTCAGCATCTTAACCCACACGTCCTCCGAACTCCCCCAGCTACAAGAGCAAAAAAAAAAAAAAATTATGAGTTTGAGATAAATAACGAGGAAAAAACTCTATTTGCACCATAATATGGTCATGTGACAAATGTTATAAGAGCAACACCAAAAGAAAAATCCATTCTTGTGACTTTGTAAATGATGTCAAACTACAATTAATAAGCACGCAGTAATGAAATAATAAACACATTTACATCCAATCTGCCTGATGTAATTTAATTCTGAAGAACTTTTGTGTCTCTATGAGTTAATGAAACATCTGATTTCTTCATTTTATACTTTTTCTACTATGTTTATGGAATAAATGCTAAAGTAGCTTTCGATTTTCTCAGCCATCCTGTTTTGTATTACGTGTCAGCTTATTAGAAACATACTGTAGGTCATTTTTGTGTGTATACCTCATTGTAAATTACATGTACATTTTTTGTTTGCTTTATTCATTTGATTTAATGATAAAGACAATTTGTTTGCACATGTGTGGGTGTACACATGTCAGATTAAACTGTTTCGACAGTCTGTCATGGTGACATCACGGCACATCACTTAAGTCCAAAGTCAACCGACAGCTTATTTTCAGTAAAAGCGATAGTCTAAAAACAGCATATAAATATGTTTAAACCATTATTGTTTTGA
This sequence comes from Silurus glanis, assembly GCA_014706435.1. NCBI lineage: Eukaryota > Metazoa > Chordata > Actinopteri > Siluriformes > Siluridae > Silurus > Silurus glanis. Next base: position 1,838,974 of record JAAIIK010000068.1, on the reverse strand, counting down.
TCTTTTGTTCAAAATGTTGGTGGAAAAAAGGCTTGTTCAATGTTTTTGCTAACTTTTCATTTTGTGAAGCTTGACAACATTGTGCCACACATCACAGCTGTGTTCTTTGGTCTTACAAATTGTGATGAATGACTAAAGAAACTTTGGCCTGTGTTGCCTCATATTTATACCCCTGTGAAACAGGATTTCATGGTTGAACAATTTCCAGTTCCTAGTCACCCAAGTGTACTGACAAATGTCAGTTGGAATATACTTCAGATATATTTTCACACATGTGAATTGATAGGGGTTCCAATAATTTGTATATCTACCTATCTCTCTCTATATAAACACACTCTATCTATCTATCTATCTATCTATCTATCTATCTATCTATCTATCT